>CM074301.1:16235000-16240000 GCA_037194245.1 Opsariichthys bidens | reverse complement strand
TAATTAAATACATGCATTTACTATCGGGTAGGATGAGGGTTTGCTTTAAGGTTAGTTGCATGTCATTATGATTAATTTATGGTTACCACTATAGTAAATACGTGTAACTTATGTAACAAGGACATGGAAAGATTTGATCCAGTCATAAAAGAGGTCATTTACATATTAAATTCACCGGCCACGATTATGACCGTTTTCTCTGTGTTTGTGGCAGATCGAGCTCGGGGCATCCGCTTACGCCTACCCCTCCTGAACTCCCGGAATAACAGTAAATCTTCTCTGCGGGAGGATCCCGAGGCAGGCCGAGGAACGGGTTTCCCCAGCAGTTCCCGCCGGCAGAGCCACGAATCCCTGGCGCTGGGCGAGCTCCTCTCCTTGCCAGAACACAAACGGCCCCGTCTGGCCACCGCCTCCACCTTCTCCACCTCCGTCGTGACCACCCCGCCCTCGCTGCTGCCCGAAGACCAGCGCAACCTGCTGGGCAGCGACCCCTCGTCGCCGCCTCCGGCCCCGCCGCACCCCGCCACGCTGCCCCTGGGTCAGTCCTCGCCTCGACCGCAGCGGCTCAATCCCGACGCCTCGGTGTCCAACTGCAGCCTGACCAACAGCCGCTCGCGCGAGAGCTTTCACAGCATGCGGCGCGCGTCTTCCGTGGACGATATCGAGGCCATGCGGCCCGAATGGGACCGGAAGTACCGGACCCGGCCCACCAGCTGCAGCACGGGTGAGAAAACTGAAACGCATCAAAACATTTCTATCTCAAATAAATCACTATATGATCACAGCTGCTGCCCTACATACAGGAAGTGGTCACATGATGTGTGCATTTCCCTATAAATAAAGAAATGATGCATATTTATTATTGTTAATGAATATTTATTAAAATAATTTAATTATGTCAATGTCTAAATTGAGAAAATAATATATATTTTTCAATTAAATAAATTTTATGCATATTTAACCATTTTTTTTAATGAATCATTACTGTGTCAGATGTGTTATTTTTTAATTATCTTTATGCATATTTTTAATTATTTTAAAAAATAATTTTCATTAATTCTTCCATACACAAATGTTATTTGAACTACAGCGTCTAAATAGAGAAAACAATATATATTTTTTTAAATTAAATGATTTTTAAATTAGTTTTAGTAATTTGTTAATTGATTATTTTATAATAAAAAATAAAATAATACATTTTTAAAATGATTTTTAAACTAATCTTAGTAATTTATTAAATCTTTAAAATTATTTGTATGCTAATTCTTAATTTTTTTGGTAATTCTTCCATACAAAAATGTGTTATTTGAACTACTGATGCACTTCCTGTGGGCGGAGTTTTCCTAAATCGTGCTAATAAATACTGTAAAATATCAAAAGCACTTCAGAATAAACTCTCAGACTGAAGATCGTTCTTCCTGCAGGAGCCATGAACAACAAGTCCAGCATCCTGAACTCTACCTCCGACTCGGATCTCATGCGGTACCGCGCCATCAGCAAGATCCCGCAGATCACGCTCAACTTTGTGGACTTTAAACCGGACCCTCTCATCGCCCTCCCGGCCGGAGAAATGGACATCATCGCACCCTGCAAACTCATCGACCGCACGCACAACGTCACCGAGAAAGTCACTCAGGTAAGACGGCTCTGCTCTTTATCCTCGAGCTCAAAGTCACGCGTGTGGAGCTGAACTCATTCAATCCTTTCGATGGACTGAAAAAGGAGATGCTTTTATGCCAAGCGAGTCTCAGTGCGGTTTATCGGTTCAGGACCTTCATCGGTTGCGTTGGTGTTTCATGACCTCCTGAGCTCTTCAGTCCTCATCACTCTGAGAAGAGTTAAACGCGCGTCTTTTTCCCAGACGGGCGGAACTGGGTTCATTTGATACTCGCGACGCCCGAGTGCTGATGCTCATCTCAGGCAGATTAAATGGAAAGGGGGCGGCGGGATTGACGCTTCGGGATGAAACCCTGACGGATGAGCATGCGCTTTTGAGTTTGAAAGCGTCACGCTTCGTGCACACCTGCTGCCCTACATACAGGAAGTGGTCACATGTCATGTGACATTCAGTGTAATGTGAGCTAATATTCAATATATTCGTTTTTAATGCAAATGTAAATTCTATCGGACACGTAATTATAATAACCATCACAAAATAAACAAATAAATAAATTGTTATGCTTATTTTTAAATATATAGAATTTTAAATGAATTAAATAATTTTTATGCATATTTTAATGATTAATTATTTTATAAAGAATTGTTATTTGAACTGCAGAGTAAATTATTTTTACGCATATTCTTGTTTCCTTTTTTTAAAATATTTTTTTCATTAATTCTTCCACACAAAAATGTGTTATTGATAAGTGTCTAAATATATTTTTTTAATTCAGTATTTTTTATCTGTATTCTAATAATGTTTTAACTAATTTTAATCCTTTTTAATACATTATTTTATAACGACGTGCTATTTAAACTGCAAATAAAATGACATTTTTTAAATTATTTTCATGCATATTTTTAATTGTTTTTAAAGTCATTTTATTTTTTTCATCAATTCTTCCATACAGAAATGTGTTATTTGCAAAGTGTCTAAATTGTGAAAATAGTTTAATTTTGAAAAAAAAAAAATAACGTTATGCACATTTTTGTTACTTTTTTATGGAAGCCCATTTCCACCTCTGAAAAAAAAAAAAAAGATTATTGCAACTTTTTTTCCTCGCAATTCTGACTTTTTTTTCACAATTGTGAGATAAAAAGTCGCAATCTTTTTTTTCTTTTTTGTTCGGTGGCGGAAACGGGCTTCCATGCTTTAAAAAATAGCATTAATACTTTAATTCTGCCATACAAAAATGCGGTATTTGTACTGCAAACTGTCCTCATGACTACAGTTCTAGGACTTTTGTCATTCATCACTGATGCACTTCCTGTGGGCGGAGTTTTCTCTTATATCCTAACCCATGTCACTAACCCTCTAAGAGTGTATGTTATCATTTCATACCCTGTCCTGGACCCGTAACTCTCCGCTTACATCGGTACGCATCAGGTTGTGGGCGACCGATATCATCCATTCATCACAAACTGCTCTTTTTGTCGCAGGCTGTTGTGTGTTTACTTTAATTAGAGTGCTTAGATAACGGCCCGTCAGATGAGTCAGTGAGCGTTCGGCGTGTCACTTCCTGTCCCGTTCACCGCTGCACACCTAACATGCTCTCAGAGAAATCATAATGCAGCTGTTTCTAATTTGTCCACAGCAGGATTTAAGGAAGAATTCACTATTGATTGCCGCAGTGAGTCTTTGTGGGATGAGTTTGTGTGTGACTGTGCATGTGTGTGTGTGTGTGTGTGTGTGTGTGTTGTGCTTTGAGCGCTGGATCAGACTGTGTGTCGAGTCTAAAACTAAACACTACCTGTCAGAAGTTTGGATACACCTGCCTGTTTTTCATTATAACTCGTTTCAGTAAGCATAAATAAGAGAGGTTAAACTTTAGGAATAAAAACTCTTATATTTGATAGATTCGCTCGGTGATGGTGGAACTTGAGCTCCTCGTGATGCTCTTCCTTCTCAAATCAAGGACATTCATACGTCAAAATGCTCATTTCTGTGATTCGCTCAAGCGTGTTCAAACTTCTGTCTGGTTGTGTGTTCGTGTTGAGACGGAACGCCGTCTAATCCAGCGAACTCAAAAGCACGACACACACACCTGTTAATTTACGGAGGTTATCATATAACAGCGTAAAATAACATCTACATGTGTGTGTGTTTGTGTGATTTCGCAGACAAGCCCGGTTTCTGCTGGAACATTGTGTTGTTTAGTTTGACGTGTGTTTCAGGTGTCAGAAATGATATATACACTGGTGGTCAAAAGTTTGGAAAAATTTATATTTTTATTATGTTTTTTGAAATGTATTTAGTCGAAAATACAGTAAAAATTGTGAAATATTATTGCTATTTAAAGCAGCGGTTTTCTGTGTGAATATATAGTCAAATATAATTTATATCCAGTGATCAAAGCTGAATTTTCAGCATCATTACTCCAGTCTTCAGAGTCACATGACCCTTCAGAAATCACTCTGATATGATGATACAGTTCATATTTTTGTGAAAACTGATACATTTTATCTTTCAGGGTTCTTTAATGAATTAAAAGTTCAAAAGAACTGAATTCATTTGAAATAGAATCTTTTGTAACATTTTAAATGTTTTTAGATCCTTTTGATTCATTTAATGTGTTCTTTCTGAATAAAACTATTATTATTATTTTCAAAACTGCTGAAAATTCAGCTTTGCATCACAGAAATAAATGACATTTTACACAATCTTCAAATCGAAAGCAGTTATTTTAAACGGAAATAATATTTCACAATATTACTCTAATTTTTACTGTGTTTTTGATCAAATAAATGAAGCTTTGATGAGCAGAAGAGACTCTTTGAAAAACATTTAAAAATGGTATTTTCCAAACGAGTGTAGGTGGGTCACGGTTTCTTTCTTTGACACTCCAGCTGTGTATTTAATTCATGTTGGGCTATATTTAGTGCCGCACACACACACACACACACACACACACACACACACCTACACACACAATCACACACACACACTCACACTCACACACACACACACACCACGAGATGCTGGATTAAACGACACATGTTTCACAAAAACATTCTTGCTTTTCTGTCCTTACACACACACACTCACACACACACACACACACACACCTACACACACAATCACTCACACACACACACACACTCACACACACACACACCACGAGATGCTGGATTAAACGACACATGTTTCACAAAAACATTCTTGCTTTTCTGTCCTTACACACACACACTCACACACACACACACACTCACACACACACACACACACCTACACACACAATCACTCACACACACACACACACTCACACACACACACACACCACGAGATGCTGGATTAAACGACACATGTTTCACAAAAACATTCTTGCTTTTCTGTCCTTACA
>CM074301.1:16197500-16230000 GCA_037194245.1 Opsariichthys bidens | reverse complement strand
CAAATAAAAACACAAGAACAAAATAAAAAAAACAATAATAAAACAAAACACAAAAGCATAAAAAAATAAAAACATAAAATAAACAGATGTGTCGTCAGCATCAGTAGTACATGAAAAAATACATAAAACAAAAAAATTATAAACAAAATAAAAATGAAGTTTGTTTCTACCAGTAGTTCACAAGTAGAAACAAATTAACAAAATAAAAAAATAAAAAAATAAAATGATAATAAAATATAAAATAAACAGAAATGCATCATCAACATCAATAGTTCACGAATCAAAAAATAAACAAAAGAAAAATTAAAATAATAATAAAATAAAAAAATATAAAATATAATGCCAACAACATCCGTGATTCACAAATAAAAAAATAACAAAACAAAAAAAATAAAATAAAAATATTAAATAAACAAATGTGTTCATGAATCAAAAAATAAGTGAAAAAAAAAAATAAAGTTCTCTACATTAGTAGTTCCCCACATGATTTTGTTTAAAAATAAAATAAAATAAAAATACAATAAAAATACAGCAACATCAGTAGTTCACAAATAAAAACACAAGAACAAAATAAAAAAAACAATAATAAAACAAAACACAAAAGCATAAAAAAATAAAAACATAAAATAAACAGATGTGTCGTCAGCATCAGTAGTACATGAAAAAATACATAAAACAAAAAAATTATAAACAAAATAAAAATGAAGTTTGTTTCTACCAGTAGTTCACAAGTAGAAACAAATTAACAAAATAAAAAAATAAAAAAATAAAATGATAATAAAATATAAAATAAACAGAAATGCATCATCAACATCAATAGTTCACGAATCAAAAAATAAACAAAAGAAAAATTAAAATAATAATAAAATAAAAAAATATAAAATATAATGCCAACAACATCCGTGATTCACAAATAAAAAAATAACAAAACAAAAAAATAAAATAAAAATATTAAATAAACAAATGTGTTCATGAATCAAAAAATAAGTGAAAAAAAATAAAGTTCTCTACATTAGTAGTTCCCCACATGATTTTGTTTAAAAATGAAATAAAATAAAAATACAATAAAAATACAGCAACATCAGTAGTTCACAAATAAAAAACACAAGAACAAAATAAAAAAAAACAATAATAAAATAAAACACAAAAGCATAAAAAAAATAAAAACATAAAATAAACAGATGTGTCGTCAGCATCAGTAGTACATGAAAAAATACATAAAACAAAAAAATTATAAACAAAATAAAAATGAAGTTTGTTTCTACCAGTAGTTCACAAGTAGAAACAAATTAACCAAATAAAAAAATAAAATGATAATAAAATATAAAATAAACAGAAATGCATCATCAACATCAATAGTTCACGAATCAAAAAATAAACAAAAGAAAAATTAAATAATAATAAAATTAAAAAAATAAAATTAAAATAAAGTAGCAGTAGTTCCCAAATGGTTTTGCTTAATAAAATAAAATAATAAAATAAAAAAAATATCTGTTTGGTTGATGGTTCCTCTGATTGGGAAACAAAAGTCACTATTCTAATCCGTTTTAAAGCCAACGAATGAAGAAAAACTCCATCACCAGTCCTAGTTTGTGTGTCGTCTTGTGTTTGTGGCGCTTCACAACCGTCTCTCAGTCTGCCGAGACGACACTGAGAACATACGGCCGACAGAAAGCCAAGCCATGCGTGCGGAGAAACTGTGTTCCCAAACACGGCCACGAAACTGAGCACCTTCGAGCAGCTTCTCCATCTGGTCCAAACCACGATCCTGTGAACTGAGCGGGAGCTGCTCAGACACGTGAAACATCTTCAGACACACACATGATATTATGTCTCCTTTGATTACATTTTGTTACAAACGAAAACAATACAGTGGACATGTAATGTTCCTTTAACAGGAAGATTCAGTTTTGTTTTCGATTTTAACAAAAAACATCCTCTATTTGTCTGAAGCGAGCATTTTAAACACTTAACACTTCATTTAAATAACTCTTCACTAAAGGTTTCAACGCCGTTAGCGGCACCAAACAAAACCGCAATGTGTTTCGTTTGAGTGGCAAAATCAGTTCAACCAATGGCGTGAGTTTGAGGGCGGGACTCGATTCGGTGCATCGTTATAGTTAACTAAAGGAATTTTTAATTGAAATACAGAAATCATTTCATGAAAAACTGAAATTAATATTAAAATTTTAAATACAAAAATAAAAATAATTCTATAATATTAATAAACACTATATTAGTACATGAATAATACTAACATAGCATTGGTGGAGCAGAAATGACACACTTTCTATTTAATTTCCTGTAGCTCTGGTTGAGGCTAATAAACAAATAAACTGTAACGGAAATCGATAAATGAAAATCTTGCCCTCAGTGATGATTTTAAAGGTTAATTTAATGAACTCCTGAACACAGAGCGGAAGAAGCTCCTCTAGTTCTGGCATCAGTCCCAGAGTCGTGTCCTGAAACTGCTGCTGTCAGCGTTCACCATCATATGGATGATACTCGCTTTTTCCCCAAAACTAGTGCCCCCCCCCCCCTCGGGATCCAGTCAAATCACAGTGAATCCCTGCCGTCTGCCACACAGACAGCAGTTCTGAGATCAGGTGTTTTTCAGGAGGTCGTTGGCAGCGACTGGCTCACCCCATTGACTCTCCCCCGTCCCGCCGTGATGGATCGGCCCCGTGAAGATCCAGCCTGCACGAGGACCGGAGACCGGGCAAAAAAGACGCACGATAAAGTTTCATATGCATTGAGTTAGAACGTGTGATTATGAACAAAGATTCAGTTCAGTCAGGTATCAAGATTCATTTTCATGACCCTGCTTTAAAGAAGAGTAAACGTCCTGTAACTCTCACTCGGTCGCCCTGAAGCGTGTCGCGTCTGAGAGATGAGGGCAGTGCGGGTTCGAATCGATGCAGTCTAGAGCAGGCGCCCGTTTCAATTACACACCATGATGAGCCGCCCCCCACCGCCACACCCGCCCCGTCAAGATTAATGGCCCTCAACATGCCAAATTGGGTCACCTGTGGCGGGAGGGGTGATCGGGAGAGGGCGCTTCAGGTGGGACGGGTCCGCATCTGTCTTTAATGTGTTTGAGTTCCAGTGTCCCTCTATCTCGAGTTTTCTTCATATAATGTTCCTCATTTAAATAATTCATGCGCTGAATAAAGGGGCGGGGCCTGGTTGAGTTAGCTAGTAGTGGCGGTTATGATAAGGGGCGGGGCATTTCCCAATCGCAACACACCGCTCCAATCAGAGCACAGTGTGCTTTTCAGAAGGAGGAGCTTCATGGAGACAGGAAGTAAACAGAGCGTTACTGACAGACTGGGAAGAGAGGAGCTGCAACAATGAGCATTCAGGCATGAAATGACCGTACTTTAAAGGGCATCATGATGAACTTCAGGAGCGTTACATCCCTCACTGTCACACATCCATCAAACACAGCGGCCGCTCAACCGAGTCAGCACAAACACAGACCCGTGATATTATACCTGCCCTCATCGCTCTTGAGCTGCGGCAAAGTAAATAACGCCTGAAGAACGCTGACAGTCAGTTCACTTTAATTATATGGATGGCTGAAACATTTTTAGAAATATCGTATTCTTTGTTGCACAGAAACATGAAAGTCATGCAGGTTTGGGATGACATTTCAGTGTAAAAGATCCCTAATTAATAGATAAATAGTCAATCAGTAAATTAAATAAATAACAGCAAAAATACAAATAATTGCATTATTAAATTTGATTCATAAATAGCCAGTGACAAAAACATCAATAATTGCATTTTTAATTTTTTATTCATAAATATAAATAATTTCATTATTAATTTTTTATTCATGTATAGCCAAATAGTGACAAAGACATCAATAATTGCATTTTTAATTTTTTATTCATAAATATCAATAATTGCATTTTTAATTTTTTATTCATCTATAGCCAAATAGTGACAAAGACATCCATAATTGCATTTTTAATTTTTTATTCATAAATATCAATAATTGCATTTTTAATTTTTTATTCATAAATATCAATAATTGCATTTTTAATTTTTTATTCATCTATAGCCAAATAGTGACAAAAACATCCATAATTGCATTTTTAATTTTTTATTAATAAATATAAATAATTTCATTATAATTTTTTTATTCATGTATAGCCAAATTGTGACAGAGACATCAATAATTGCATTTTTAATTTTTTATTAATAAATATCAATAATTGCGTTTTTATTTTTTTATTAATAAATATCAATAATTTCATTATAATTTTTTTATTCATGTATAGCCAAATTGTGACAGAGACATCAATAATTGCATTTTTAATTTTTTATTAATAAATATCAATAATTGCATTTTTAATTTTTTATTAATAAATATCAATAATTGCATTATTAGTTTTTTTATTAATAAATAACCAAATAGTTACAAAAAACATCAATAATTGCATTATAAATTTTTGTATTAATAAATATCAATAATTGCATTATTAAATTTGATTTATAAACAGACAGTGACAAAAACATCAATAATTGCATTTTTAATTTTTTATTCATAAATATAAATAATTTCATTATTAATTTTTTATTCATGTATAGCCAAATAGTGACAAAGACATCAATAATTGCATTTTTAATTTTTTATTCATAAATATCAATAATTGCATTTTTAATTTTTTATTCATAAATATCAATAATTGCATTTTTAATTTTTTATTAATAAATATCAATAATTGCATTTTTAATTTTTTATTCATCTATAGCCAAATAGTGACAAAGACATCCATAATTGCATTTTTAATTTTTTATTAATAAATATAAATAATTGCATTATTAGTTTTTTATTAATAAATAACCAAATAGTTACAAAAAACATCAATAATTGCATTATAAATTTTTGTATTAATAAATATCAATAATTGCATTATTAAATTTGATTTATAAACAGACAGTGACAAAAACATCCATAATTGCATTTGTATTTTTTTATTAATAAATATCAATAATTGCATTATTAATTTTTTATTCATGTATAGCCAAATAGTGACAAAGACATCAATAATTGCATTTTTAGTTTTTTATTAATAAATATCAATAATTGCATTATTAGTTTTTTATTAACAAATAGCCAAATTGTTACAGAAACATCAATAATTGCATTTTTAATTTATTATTAATAAATATCAATAATTGCATTATTAGTTTTTTATTAATAAATAGCCAAATAGTTATAAAAACATCAATAATTGCACTATAAATTTTTGTATTAATAAATATCAATAATTGCATCATTAATTTTTATTCATAAATTAGCCAAAACAGTGACAGTAAAAGCATAAATAATTGCATTAATTTTGACTAATTTTGTGTATTTATTTTTACGACGTCTTAAATAAGTAAACCTAACTTTAGGGAAACCTCATTTGGTTTAATACTGTAAAATCAATCACACCAGCCATCTAAATATTTTATTTTGCCAAATATCACCACAACAGGTCCGTCGCCAGGTTCAAATAGGAATCAGTTAATAGCATAATGTGTTGAATAAACGAGAGCATTCTGGGTAATGAAGTGTTCTTCTCTCACGGTCCATCAGATGAAAGGGAAAGAATCACATTTCTGATCGTTTGTTTCTGGAATCATTGGTGTTTGATGTTTGAGTCATGTGGAGGTCAGAGCGATGAAGGAAGGAGCGTCAGTAATCCCACATCCTCACCTTTCCACTATTAAATTTAATTTGTCTTCATCATATGTGCCGAGGTTCACCGAGGTGCGTTTAATGCGAGAGCGGCTGATATTTGTTCAGTTTTTGCTGAACTTCATCCCATCCTTGGCTGGCCAAGTTTTAAATCGCAGTTCAAAGCTTTTATTAGTCGAGTCGACCTCTATTAGCCGCGCTGACCCGGAGAAAAGAGCTGCGTTATTGACTCGCTCGCGGCTGCTTCCTCGTCCTGACGGAAGTTTGTCACGAATATCCCGTCGAAGTCATATTGGAAGCGTCACCCGTGTTAGTTTTCTGTCCTTGTAATTTGCAGCCGTCACGTCGGGTTGTTTGCTGCGAGGGACATCGGATGCATTAATCTGCGTTATGAAGCGTGTCTGAGGCTTTATTTGTCTTTGAAGGATCTTGTCATCCTTCCGCTCGTTGCAACAAACGCCATGAAACTAGAGCTTATGATGTCTGATTAGCCATGAAATCGTTCGATCGAATGATTTGTGACCGTAAGAGGAAACTCTAGGAGTAAATGAGTGCGGCAGGTGAATCGAATTTAAATGAAATATTTGACACAATCGCTGTAATTTGATCCAAAATATTGTGTTAAACGTTATAATCTCATTAAGTATTACACATTTTACAAGAATCATCTGAAATGAGTCAGACTTCAATGATCTGAATCACTTTAGAGTGATGATTCGAATGAGTCAGACTTCAATGATCTGAATCACTTTAGAGTGATGATTCAAATGAGTCAGACTTCAATGATCTGAATCACTTTAGAGTGATGATTCGAATGAGTCAGACTTCAATGATCTGAATCACTTTAGAGTGATGATTCGAATGAGTCAGACTTCAATGATCTGAATCACTTTAGAGCGATGATTCAAATGAGTCAGACTTCAATGATCTGAATCACTTTAGCGTGATGATTCAAATGAGTCAGACTTCAACGATCTGAATCATTTTTGAGTGATGATTCGAATGAGTCAGACTTCAATGATCTGAATCACTTTAGCGTGATGATTCGAATGAGTCAGACTTCAATGATCTGAATCACTTTAGAGTGATGATTCGAATGAGTCAGACTTCAATGATCTGAATCACTTTAGCGTGATGATTCAAATGAGTCAGACTTCAACGATCTGAATCATTTTTGAGTGATGATTCGAATGAGTCAGACTTCAATGATCTGAATCACTTTAGCGTGATGATTCGAATGAGTCAGACTTCAATGATCTGAATCACTTTAGCGTGATGATTCGAATGAGTCAGACTTCAATGATCTGAATCGCTTTAGAGCGATGATTCAAATGAGTCAGACTTCAATGATTTGAATCACTTTAGCGTGATGATTCGAATGAGTCAGACTTCAATGATTTGAATCACTTTAGCGTGATGATTCGAATGAGTCAGACTTCAATGATCTGAATCACTTTAGCGTGATGATTCGAATGAGTCAGACTTCAATGATCTGAATCACTTTAGCGTGATGATTCAAATGAGTCAGACTTCAATGATCTGAATCGCTTTAGAGCGATGATTCAAATGAGTCAGACTTCAATGATCTGAATCACTTTAGCGTGATGATTCGAATGAGTCAGACTTCAATGATCTGAATCGCTTTAGAGCGATGATTCAAATGAGTCAGACTTCAATGATCTGAATCACTTTAGCGTGATGATTCAAATGATTCAGACTTCAATGATCTGAATCACTTTAGCGTGATGATTCAAATGAGTCAGACTTCAACGATCTGAATCATTTTTGAGTGATGATTCGAATGAGTCAGACTTCAATGATCTGAATCACTTTAGAGTGATGATTGAAATGAGTCAGACTTCAATGATCTGAATCACTTTAGCGTGATGATTCAAATGAGTCAGACTTCAATGATCTGAATCACTTTAGCGTGATGATTCGAATGAGTCAGACTTCAATGATCTGAATCACTTTAGCGTGATGATTCAAATGATTCAGACTTCAATGATCTGAATCACTTTAGCGTGATGATTCAAATGAGTCAGACTTCAACGATCTGAATCATTTTTGAGTGATGATTCGAATGAGTCAGACTTCAATGATCTGAATCACTTTAGAGTGATGATTGAAATGAGTCAGACTTCAATGATCTGAATCACTTTAGCGTGATGATTCAAATGAGTCAGACTTCAATGATCTGAATCACTTTAGAGTGATGATTGAAATGAGTCAGACTTCAATGATCTGAATCACTTTAGAGTGATGATTGAAATGAGTCAGACTTCAATGATCTGAATCACTTTAGCGTGATGATTCGAATGAGTCAGACTTCAATGATCTGAATCGCTTTAGAGCGATGATTCAAATCAAATGAGTCATTTGCTAGAATGAATCAGACTAACGCCGAACTTTGATGTAAGTTTACAAAGTGACTTAAAGAGCTGACACACAGTTTCTTTAACAGTTCGGCGAAACAATTACACGTCTAATTTAGCCACTGAGCATTCATTCAGTTTTCAATTTCCTCCTTCATGATTTATCAGTCGTTTGCGTTAGATAACCTCTTCCTTTCATAACTCGTCCGAGATCGGTGTGTGAATTTCATCTGCTCTTGTTATCAAACCCCATGCAGCTTCCAGCAGACGTGTGATTACAGATTTAGCATGTCAGACGGCCGCGGTGTTTGCATTGGGCCGCAGTAATGAGATCTCCAGAGGCCGTTCTGCCAGTGATCCCCGGCACGAGGCTTTAACCGCAGACTCATGGAGAACGAGGTGAAGGACGCGTGCCAGGAGCGCAGGGACTTTAGAGAAAACGCTAAACTGTCCCTGACGCACTTTGGTTTAAAGAGCGCTCACTTCAAACCTTTCGGCTGCCTCAGCGTGACGCGCCATGAAAGGTTATTCACAGCGGCAGTGATGGATCGTGATCCGACACTGTGTTCACCGCTTCTCCTCTTCAATGCTTTTGGAAGATTAAAACACAGCAGACCCTTTCACAACATGTAATATAAGTCTCTTCGCCTCTATTTGAGCGTGAGGAGCAAAAACACGCCGTCCCTTTAAATGCAAATGAGCTCCAGAAGAGGGCGGAGCTTCAACGGCTCAACAACAACAAAGCTGGAGAATCTCACGCAGACAAAATGAGGAAAGCGTTCGAACGGATGGAGAGACTCGGGAAGACGTTTCTGAACGGTTCGTGGATAAACTGATGGAGTTGATCGGCTCGTCACTAGCGTGTGTCGTCACGCTCGTCTTTTCTCCTCGTTTGTGAAGCGGTCCGGCGTAAAATGACGCATCGACAACACTCGACGACAACAACTCTAAAGCGGCCCGACACGGCCCCGCCCCCTTTGATAAGTGCTCTCGGGGGCGGGGTTTATGTAAATTTAGGGTTTGTGATGTCACTAACCCCGGAAGAAGCTCGTTAAAAAGTGATTTCTGTAAAAGAAAATATCGTCATAGCTTTACAGATGTTGTTTCTGCTCAAACATTAACACACTGACTACCGTTATAAAAATAAAAATGAACGTTTAATAATAAAGGAGCCATTTTAAACGATGTATAATACCATATATATATATATATATATATATTCTCTCACTTTATAATCATATTTACTTTTCACATCCTAAAATTACAATAAATCACAGGGATTTAATTAATATCATATAAGAATTTATGTATTTAAAATGATTGACTTTTTACGTCGCAGAAAATCACAATTTCTTTATTGATTTAATGTAGGAGTTTATGCGTTTAAAACTGTGTTTGTATTATATATCACGTTATATTTTATTTTTTAAAACATGATTAATATTATTGACTCATTGTTGACGTCTCAGAACATGACAGGGATTTGCGACTCATTTATTACTTCCAGTTTCTTTACACGAACTACGAACAAATCAACTCACACACTTTAATTGTGTGAGTCAGACTAACTTAATAGCGCTGAACCCTGACAGCCATTACTGATTTCAGCAACACTGACAAGACGGCCAAGATGTAGACAGATTCTGTCGAGACAGAGGAGTCTGTGTTTTCCCTCTCATCAGGGCAGTTTTTTCAGGTTTGTCCCTGGAGACGGTGGTCTGGAACTAAGTGGGCTAATTTGAGCTGTGTGATGAATGTGCTGTTTGTTCATTATCCACGAGCCGCGTCGTGATCCATCGCTCTCACCAGAGCGCCGCCCTACAGGCCATACAGGCACGATGGCGAGTAAATGGCGACAGGATTCTCGTTTTTGGGTCAACATTATCTCCTCTTTCTGTTAGTTCTGTTAGTCTCTTGATGGGATGGGAAGCATCCGTCTCGGATCTGCCCGTAACGCCCAACCTCGTTTCCTGCCTATGGCCGTGACTTTGTGAAGGTGGCGGCATGAAGAACGACAGATCTGTCCTTCTCTCACCTTCAGCCGCTGCTGCATCACTTCCCCCATTTTTTCCCGGATCTCTGACACCTTTAAAATGGATCTATCCGGTCAGCCTCACGCATCTGGACTGACGGTGGCAGTCACTCAGCTGAAAGGCCGCCGTGGATCTGTCTTTAGGGACAGATAAGGTCCGTGAATGATTTCCGTTGACATGGCTGCGATTTTATCTTCAGCTCACGGCTGTGAACTCATTTTTCTTAAGCTATTAGATAAACTGCTGAAAAGACGCTTTCAAAGACACGTCGCTCTAAAGCACTTTCACATGTTAGGAGCAAGAGTTGAATATTCACGATTAATTTGGTGTGATTTCACTGGAAATATAAAATTAACTCTTTATTTATTCCATTAAAGAATGAGATACTTTAATTCCATCTCTGATTTTAATGTCATTTAAGTGATTCGTTTCTGTGATTCAGTTCATTTCAGTGAATCAATGATTCGTTTGTGTGGTCACTCATAAATGTTCACATGCGATTTTTCTTATATTAAAATGTGTGGAAATAATGTAAATAAATATAACATGCACTAAAAATATTTTTAAAAAAAAAAACAAGCCTTGATTATTTTTAACCAGATTTTTACCATGTATGTTAGTTTTAAATCTAATTAGCAACAATTTCTTTTCAATTTTGATTTTAATTTAAGAGCAAACATTGAATATATATATATATATATATATATATATATATGAATTGTAATATTTTTTGAATATTTTAATTTATTTGATTGACAATTAAAATGTTTTCCATGAATATTTATAGTTTTTTTTTAAATAAAGATAATCAGTGAATGTTTTCCTCAGTATTTTAACAAAGAAAAATCACAATATTTATTATCAAAACGAATTAAACGGGTCATTACAATAAATTATTTTTTTTAAAAAAATGATTAAAAATAATTATAATAAAAAATAAATAAATATATATATATTCATGTTGTCTAATATATATTTATATATATATATGTATACACATTATATTTTTAGTATTATATAAAATAATTTTAATATATTTTATAATATTTATTTTGTTTTAGATTATCTTTTGCCTTTTTCCCCTTATCATCCACGAACAGGTTTAGGATTTTGTTGACACAAATTTCAGAAGGATATTTTCCGTGGATCCCTCATTATAGTGAATGTGGAAAGACTACAGATGGAAAAGCACCTGGTTTTACAAAAGAAGTGTCAGCACATCGAGTGTGTGTGTGTGTGTGTGTGTGAAGATACATGAGAGGAGTGTTCGCTGGCGTAGAGATGCCTACCGCAGCACTCCGGCTGTAAGTGGGGCAGAGAGTATCCGTGTTCGGAGTAATGGTGTCGTTTGTTATCCCGGTGAAGCACAGACGAAGCCGAGGCGACGATTCTTCTGTTCTGGCTCCGAACACATGCGGCCGATCTCAACCGGAGAGCGTTTATCCTTCATGCCTGGAAGCTCCGGTTCTGCGGGTCGATTTCAACCTCGAGAGTTTGCCGAAATCCGTCTGATTTGCGTGTTTTCCTCCTAATGAGAAGCGAATGAAAGTGCCCGAGTTATTCCAGGACATCGCTCCGATCAATGAAGGAATATTCGCTGCAAGGTGCCATAAAATCATGCAAGATTAATTCTCAACCCCCGAGGGTTTCTCCGTCTGAAACACCTGACGTCCTCGTGACTTAATGGGGTTCTGTCAGAGTCGTTTTTTAAACAGAAACTTCACCCGAAATGAAAGTCCTGTCACCATTTACTCACCCAAACAAATACACAACACAACAGCGATAGACATCAGCACGCGGACGAGCGAGTCCAGCAGGAAAAGCGGTCCTGCGCGACCCCGGCGCTGATGCTTTGACCTCATTGATGTCCGGACCGTGCGCCACAAACTGAAGTCAATTTCCCGTCCTTAAGAACATTGTTAACATTTTCTGTCCCTCCAACCACAGCGAGATCATGAACTGACCTTTCCAGCCATCGACTGTGAAAATCTATCCCGTCTTTTATCTTGAGGACACGAGAGTGTTTAATGAAGCTGTGAATCCTCGGATCATAACCACCTGCAGCTTTTATTGGGATGCTGAAGTTAACATGATGCAGCACATTTACTTCTGTTACGTGACATTTTTAGACAAGTCGGACTTTATCGAGCCTTTGATGTATCAACTGTAACCAGCGTTCAGTTACTGGACTTCTTCATTTACCTACATTTCTAAAATTATTTATTTTTGAATTATTTATTTGTAATTTTTTAGAAATGTTGTCGTTTTTTTTCATTATTATTTTTGGTTAAATTTGACATTTTGCCTTCACAACTAACTGAAATAGAGTACTTTTTGTTTTTGTTAATAATAATTTATTTATTTTTGTATTCAGTCAAGCATGTTTCCTCTTTGGAATAGTGTGCTGGATAAAGTTGTTGGACTTTAAGAGGATTAAAGAGGTTTTTCCGAACGGTTCAGGTTCAGCTTCAAGGCTAAAGATCACACAGATCCTGACTGTAGCCAGCCAGAGGAAGTGATGTCACAGATCTCAGATGTGTGTCAGTTCTTCCTCTGATCCGTGATCCAGCAGTTGTCTGATAGCAGACTTGTGTCGGCTGTAAATGCAGAAACATTTTATCCTGTCATTTGTTGATGCTCAAAATTCACGGCATGTAGTATTTATTAATATTTTGAATTAGCTTGTTTTTTTATATTTTTAATTTATATTTTAATTGGTTTTAGTAATGCTATTATGCACTTGTAACTTTATTTAAAATTTAAAATAATTATTTTTTAATCAATATTTGGAATTTATTTATTGTTTTATTTTTAGTTTAGTTTTAGTAAATAAAAATACACATCATAATTATATATATATATATATATATATATAAATAAAATAAAAAAAACGTGGATATCATATATGTAATATATACATATATATTAAATATATAATATATGCTAAAATATATAAAAATATATGCTCCAAGTTGTCGGGCAGAATTTTTAAAAAATTTATATATACATATATATATTTTTTTTTAAAAATGTATATATATATATATATATATATATATATATATATATATATATATAATTTTTTTCAAAATTCTGCCCGACAACTCGTGCGCTCTCACGCCACACATCATGTTCTCACGAGGTAAAAAATACATCAGAGCAAAGAGACACTGTCAACATAGTTTCATATTTAAAATATAGTAATGTTTTTAAGCAGTTGAATCAATAAATAGCGTCTAGTGTGTGTTTAATGTGTCGCTGTCACTCATCTCTTCACACTAGTTCATTTATAGCATCAAATAAACATGAATGAACATCAGAAGGAATGTTGTTTCAAGACGTGATTCAACTCCCCTGAAAATGGCGTATTCTGGATTATGATTGGTCAGATCGCCTGTCAGTCAAACTGTTTGAGAAGGATCAGTCGGTGGCATCGTACAATGAGTCATTAATATAATTTATAAGCATAGCTTGCATTATAAATTGCAGTTTTTTTTTGTCATTGTCATGTTTTGAACCTAAATGTTGATGTAAGAGAATCAGATCCCGATCAAAGTGCTTCGTCTCTCAGCGGGTAAACATCACGAGCTCTCGAGCAGCTGCAGATTTACACGTATCGGTGGGAGCCGGTTAAAATATCTCCGGTTGCAGATCAAGCGGCTGCTAAAGCACTGTATATGCTGGCCATTCCAGAAATCTACTGCGGTAAATATTCTGTTTAACAAGACTTCCAACAAAATGCCTCACAACAGCAGCATCTGCTGTTGTTTTTACCGTATAAGGCCGAGCAGCGGCCGAACGTGTGGAGACAGTCGTGTTTTTTGACCATTTTTGTCATAATCTCACGAATAAACGTCTCTTTGATGCGCCTGAAAGAGATGACGCATAAACATCAAAACATTGCTCCGATATTTACATATTACAATCAGTGGAAGTATTTGTGTGTCTAATGACCACCAGGGCTGAACGCGACGCGTCTGGAAGATTTCAAGAGTGATCGCATAGTGGCATTTTCACAGCTGTGATGTTTTCCAGACTGTTCATTAGTTTATGCTGAAGCTCTACTCCAAACGCATGGGAATTTTAATATGTCAGAGTGTGGTTTTTTACGGAGAAAAACGGTCGATCAGTCGACTTTTCCTGGGTAAATGTGTGTTTGTTGTGCTGTCCTGCGGTTCCCCGCGGCGTTCTGCTGCTCTTAAATGAGTTGATGGTGTCAGTGTCGGTGCGAACCCTCGGGACGGCCGATCTTTCTCACCTCGCCGGTGCTTTAACAAGGACTTGAGACCCGCAGGAGCTTCTCGAGTCACGTGTCTGAGCGAGGGAGATAATGATCCCGTGAGGAGCTGAGCTTTCTCACATGTGCCATGAGCTCATTTGAGCAGATATTACAGTTAAGGAAGCTGACGTTTCCATCAAAAATAAAACCTTCCTACATTTAAAGGTAGTTTGTCATTTCTGCACCATTAACCTGCGGTGTTTCTCTGAGTGGCCTGATTGGACACCACGGCTCTGGATTAACCAATGGCAGGAGTTCAGGGCGGGGCAGATGGGGAGGCAGTTTCAGAGTTGCATTCATTATTTTTGTCATTATATTTTTTTCTATCCATTCATCCATCCATCTGTCCTCCCATGCATCCGTCATTTGTAGACCCACCCATCCATCCATCCATCCATCCATCCATCGATCTATCCGTCCATCATTCTATCTGTCCATCCGTCCATCATCCATCATTCCATCCACCCATCCATCATCCTATCCGTCTGTCCATTCATCCATCCATCTGTCTATTCATCCATCCATCCACCATTCCTTCCATCCATCCATCCATCCATCCATCCAACTATCAGTCTATCCATCTATCTGCCCATCCATACATCCACCCATCCATCCATCATCCATCATTCCATTCACCCATCCATCGTCCTATCCGTCTGTCCATCGATCCATCTATCTGTCCATTCATCATCTATTCATCCATCCATCCACCATTCCTTCCATCCACCCATCCATCCATCCAACTATCAGTCTATCCGTTTATCTGGCCATCCATACATCCATCCATCCATTTATGATGTTATTCATTCATCCGTCTGTCTGTTCATCCATCCACCATTCCTTCCATCTATGATCCATCATTCCATCCACCCATACATCTATTCATTCATCGTTCTATCCGTCTCTCCATTGATCCATCTGTCCATCCTTTCATCATCCATCCATCCATCCATCTATCTGTCCATTCATCATCCATTCATCCATCCGTCTGTCTGCTCATCCATTC
Source organism: Opsariichthys bidens (assembly GCA_037194245.1). Classification (NCBI taxonomy): domain Eukaryota; kingdom Metazoa; phylum Chordata; class Actinopteri; order Cypriniformes; family Xenocyprididae; genus Opsariichthys; species Opsariichthys bidens. Next base: position 16,214,612 of record CM074301.1, on the reverse strand, counting down.
ACCATTCCTTCCATCATCCATGCATCCAACTATCGTTCTGTCTGTCTATCTTTCCATCCATCCATCCATCCATCTATAATGTTATCCATCCACCATTCATCCATCCGTCTTTCTGCTCATCCATCCACCATTCCTTCCATCCATCCGTGCATCTAACTATCGTTCTGTCTGTCTATCTTTCCGTCCATCCATCCATCCATCTATGATGTTATCCATCCACCATTCCTTCCATCCATCCATCTATCTATGATGTTATCCATCCACCATTCCTTCCATCCATCCATCTATCTATGATGTTATCCATCCACCACTCCTTCCATCTATGATCCATCATTCCATCCACCCATACATCTATTCATTCATCGTTCTATCCGTCTCTCCATTGATCCATCTGTCCATCCTTTCATCATCCATCCATCCATCCATCCATCTATCTGTCCATTCATCATCCATTCATCCATCCGTCTGTCTGCTCATCCATCCACCATTCCTTCCATCATCCATGCATCCAACTATCATTCTGTCTGTCTATCTTTCCATCCATCCATCCATCCATCTATGATGTTATCCATCCACCATTCATCCATCCGTCTTTCTGCTCATCCATCCACCATTCCTTCCATCCATCCGTGCATCCAACTATCGTTCTGTCTGTCTATCTTTCCATCCATCCATCCATCCATCCATCCATCCATCTATGATGTTATCCATCCACCATTCATCCATCCGTCTTTCTGCTCATCCATCCACCATTCCTTCCATCCATCCGTGCATCTAACTATCGTTCTGTCTGTCTATCTTTCCGTCCATCCATCCATTCATCCATCCATCTATGATGTTATCCATCCGCCATCCATCCATCCATTCATCCATCCATCTATGATGTTATCCATCCACCATTCCTTCCATCCATCCGTGCATCCAACTATCGTTCTGTCTGTCTATCTGTCCATCCATCCATCCATCCATCCATCCATCTATGATGTTATCCATCCACCATTCATCCATCCGTCTTTCTGCTCATCCATCCACCATTCCTTCCATCCATCCGTGCATCTAACTATCGTTCTGTCTGTCTATCTTTCCGTCCATCCATCCATTCATCCATCCATCTATGATGTTATCCATCCGCCATCCATCCATCCATTCATCCATCCGTCTTTCTGCTCATCCATCCACCATTCCTTCCATCCATCCGTGCATCCAACTATCGTTCTGTCTGTCTATCTGTCCATCCATCCATACATTATTCTATCCATTTGTCCGCCTATCCATCTATCCGTCCATTCATCTATCATTCTATCCTTCTATCTGTCCGTCCATCCATGGTTTTTTAGCATGAAATCAGCCGTATAAATACACGAGCCTCACACTCATAGCTTTATTCCACTCCTGGCGTTGGTGCCGCTCTCACAGCACACGGGACTCTCGGTGAGTTTGGAGCAGGAACAGGACGGCTCTGTGTGAGCGTGTCCCGCAGTGAGGCGGAGGGGCTCGTTGTGCAACTGTTGTTTTTTCTCAAACTCTCACAGGCTAATTACCCAGCTCATCACGGTGGGCTCGACAGGACCTCCACTGAGAGCGGGCCGCTGCTCCGTTCGCCATCAATTATATATTGCGCAACTACGAAATGAGACTCGGCTCGGATTTCATTTCTGTTTCACAGCAGTCTCCTCGTGTTTGACTACAGGTGGACGGTTCAACAAGCCTGACTCATGTAATTATGCTCCAATTTGAGCAGGATCTCTGGGTCAAACTCATCAACAGCACTCCTCTGAGTCTGTGCTTTAATGTTCCTCATTATGATTCATTATCATGTCAACGGATGGGAATCGTGATGAATCAAACAGTTCTGATTCCCTAACCGTTTAATCAATGATTATTTTAGCACTTTTGGGAAAAAGAGAAATGCAGTCATTATTGCATTTACTCAGCAGTCAGCAAAATATGGGATAATTTCAGATTTTAATTGAACAAATCAGAACTAATCTAATAATAACATTAGCAATCGCTCCAAATGATTCATGAGATTGGTTTGAGTATCACGCAGTGTGTTATAATAGGTGTATTGTAGTAAAAAAAAAAGAAAAAAAAGTCCACATTTGTGGAAAAATGCACATTTGAGAACCATTAATGGAAATAAATGTCATGCCAATAATTTATTTTCCACAAACCAGAAGCAGTTCTAAATAGGAACATGTCCTCCTTTCCCAACCCTAATGATGTTTAAAACAGAATGAACCATATTTAGCAACTGTTTACTGTGTGGAATGAAAATTTTGTCAGCTAAATCTGTAACACTTTTTTTTTTTTTTGCAAAATCGTCCGAATGCTAATGTGACGCTTAAAACTCGGAACACTTTCCTTTCGCTGGCCATCTTTGGGAATTTCTGCCGAGTTTGTGTTTTTGAGCGGCTTCACTTTTGTATCATGTCTGCAGAAATAACACTCAAAATAGACATTTCTCACACTCACAGGTCGAGCTCGGCTCTCCCGTTACGCAACTTCTTGCGAGACAGTTCGGCAGAAACACTTCCCAGTCTGCATCCCGCACGGCTGGATAATCGATCAATATTTATGATTTTACAACCCATATTCAATGCCGCTATGCTGTACTGTAACAAAAACAAACCCAACACTGCGAGGGAGTTTTCCGAGCGCTGTTGACGTCCAGAGCGGCTTGTCAGTGTTCTCTGAAACGGTATTGTTTCCATCGTGAACACTTGACAGCTGTCTTCACTGCTCACGCTTTGATCTGTGATGCACCGCAAAAACACAATGTGTCATTCAGCTCTTGAGAACTGCAGAAAGTTTTCAGCATGCTGACGTATGTTCAGGGCTTCTTTTCAGACACTCTGAAATATTGCAACGCCAAAAGGGTTTTTTTGCTGTGATGACATAAAATTAGGGTTACCAAAAATACCATTAATACCATTTTGGATTCTCTAAAGAATGGCATGGAGTAGAATCCATCCATCCATCCATCCATCCATCTCTTCAACCGTCAATCAATCAGTGCATCCATCCATCTATCTCTTCAACCATCCACACATCCATCCATCCATCCATTCATCACCCATCCATCCATCCATCTCTTCAACCATCCACACATCCATCCATCCATCCAAATATCTATCCATCCACCCATCCATCCCATTCATCACCCATTCATCCCTCCGTCTCTTCAACCATCCATCCACCTGTCCATCCATCAATCCATCCATCCATCAATCCATCCATCTCTCCATCCATCCATCTCTCCATCTCTTCAAAAATCCATCCATCCATCCATCTTTCTCTTCAACCATCCACACATCTGTCTGTCCATCCATCCATCCATCCATCCATCTCTTCAACCATCCATCTATCCATCCATCCATCATCCACCTGTCCATCCATTAATCCATCCATCCGTCTCTTCATCCATCCATCCACCTGTGCATCCATTAATCCATTCATCCATCCGTCTCTTCAATCACCTGTCCAATCATCCACCCATTCACCCCTCAGTCTCTTCAACCATCCATCCATCCACCTGTCCATCCATTAATCCATCCATCCGTCTCTTCATCCATCCACCCATCCATCCATCCACCTATCCATCCATTAATCCATCCATCCGTCTCTTCATCCATCGTCCATCCATCCACTGTCCATCCATTTATCCATCCATCCGTCTCTTCATCCATCCACCCATCCATCCATCCATCCACCTGTCCATCCATTAATCCATCCATTCATCCATCTCTTCATCCATCGTCCATCCATCCACTGTCCATCCATTTATCCATCCATCCGTCTCTTCATCCATCCACCCATCCATCCATCCATCCATCCACCTATCCATCCATTAATCCATCCATCCGTCTCTTCATCCATCGTCCATCCATCCACTGTCCATCCATTTATCCATCCATCCGTCTCTTCATCCATCCACCCATCCATCCATCCATCCATCCACCTGTCCATCCATTAATCCATCCATCCGTCTCTTCATCCATCCACCCATCCATCCATCCATCCATCCATCCACCTGTCCATCCATTAATCCGTCCATCCATCTGTCTGTCCATCTGTCATTCTATCCATCCATCCTCAAGCTTTTTAAAACTTTTTGTAAAACTTTCAATGAAGTCTTTGTCAAGCTATATTAGTCTTATGAATTTTTTTTTTTTGTGATTTTAAATTCCTCTTGCTTGCATTCAAATGTGAATTGTACGTTCGCTCCCTTAAACTCGAATGCAATTCAAAATCAAGAATTGTGATTTAAACGACCGGTTCATTTGAGGGCACCAAAAATTAAACAAGCTTCCCGAATCACATTAGAGCCTCATTAAGCGTAAAGCAGCGACGCATTTCAGGTGAGCGAACGCATACGCACATGTAACGAGAGGGGTTTCCTGGCGTGAGCCCGCAGATTGATGGTGCCGTGCAGCTGTGGCGGGATCAGACCGCCAGAACCAATTACAGCTGATCAAGTGTAGAGGATCAACGGAGGGGAGGGGAAACGCATCGGGAGGGAAGACCGACTGAGCGCGCGCAAGAGAGAGAGATTAGGGGAGCAGAAGAAGGAAGGTGAGGAGAGATCAGGACAGCCTGTGGAAGCGCACACATGCTGCCGAAGACCAACTCAAGTGGCAGACGTTCGCTCAGTGACAGTCGAGCGAAACCTGCGTTATTTTAAAAACAGAAAGCGAGAGAGCGTGTGAAACACGAGGGGAGGGAACTTCAGACTTTGGAGAGCGAGTGAGACGAGTCGGTGCAGTTTGACTGTGGCAGCGCTCGAGGGAGAGACAGCGGCGCTCCAGCTGCTCCCCTGCGCCCGTCTGCGCCTGCCCGGAGAGAGCGGGAGTCAGAGAGCGGACGGCGGCGGGCAGGAGCACACCGGGGTCGTGGCCGTGCTGGCGCGCGGGGCGGACGGGCAGGCCCGGGATGGGCGGCATGATGCCCGTTGTTCGGGGGGAAGCGAGCAGATGATGAGCGAGATGTCGTTCAGCGGGCGAGACAGCATCCCGCAGGAGGGGGCGCCGGGGAGCAGGAACGCCAGGGTGAGACGGGCTGTACGGATATCCAGCATCGTCGCACAGGAGGTCAGTCGAGTCGGGTCACCATCATTTCTACAAAACAGCCGCTTCACGGTGATAAACGGGGGGAAAATGTGCTAATGTTGCAAAGTTGGATTCAATTCAGCTGTAAAGAAGCTGTACAGATCAGATCAGTTTCATAACAGTCACTCTGTTGCAAAGTTTTATTATTATATTGTATTATAGCAGTGATAATAATAATTTATGAATTAATGTATTAAAAGTTTTAGAAATATATTTTATTGTAGTATATATTATGTTATATTACATTTCATGTCATATAATATTTTTAATCATAATACGTATTATTTATTTATTCAATGTTTTATTATTATATTGTATTTTATTATAGCAGTGATAATAATAATTTATGAATTAATGTATTAAAAGTTTTAGAAATATATTTTATTGTAGTATATATTATGTTATATTACATTTCATGTCATATAATATTTTTAATCATAATACGTATTATTTATTTATTCAATGTTTTATTATTATATTGTATTTTATTATAGCAGTGATAATAATAATTTATGAATTACTGTATTACAAGTTTTAGAAATATATTTTATTGTAGTATAATTATATTATGTTATATTATATTTAATATCATATAATATTTTTAATCATAATACGTATTATTTATTTATTCAATGTTTTATTATTATATTGTATTGTATTATAGCAGTGATAATAATAATTTATTAATTACTGTATTGAAAGTTTTAGAATTATATATTTTATTGTAGTATAATTATATTATGTTATATTATATTTCATGTCATAATATTTTTAATCATAATAAGTATTATTTATTTATTCAATGTTTTTAGTTAATGTATATTAAGTTTTATTATTATTACTACTACTACTACTAATAATTGTAATAATATTATTTTATTTATTCACTTAAAATGTGACTTTTTTACTAAATAAATTAGAATAATTCAATAATCAGTTCAACTGATTCATGAATGTTAGGATTTGTTTAAAAGAACCGATTCATAAGACTCATCCGTTGGACATCAGACTGAACCTGAGCATTTTAGCACAGTAAATCGTAGTTTACTACTGTTTTGATGTTGGAAAATTCATGCATTATGGATATATAATTCAGTTTCGGCTGTAATGTAGCTCCACAGAAGACAATAGTGTTGTTATTCACTCGAATGTTGTTGTGTTCTGTCAGCGCAGTTGTGTTGAAAATATTACTCAATAATAGGTGAGTGCGTTGTGCGGTTTCTGTTGAGATTCCCTCGTCCTCCAGCATAAGTGTCTTTAGATTGCAGCACATGCTTTATTTCTCCCGAGAGCTCTTTTCAAACCGGTTGTCCGGAGACTCTCTCCTCGAGGAACGCTGTTGATTTTGGTGGCTGATTTTTCTGGGAGTGAGCTCCACACCCGCCCCAAACACATTACGGCGAGCGGCGACTATTAGCAGATTCATTGAGCGGCGCATTCATTATCAAGCGAACGCTGATGTATTGCGTTCCTGCAGATGCTGTAATGTGTTTCTCTTTCTAATTCTGTGCTTTATCTCGTGTGTAGTTTTGGCCGAGCGCTCGGTTTGGACTGAACGCTGACCATAACTGGTCATATTAAGAGGAATGGATGAATTATTGTGCTCAAAGCAAATTGGCTATTTTTATTTCCAAGCAGTCTTTCTTCCCTCGTAGGAAATTACATTTGCTGTTTTTATCGAGGCGTTTGGCCTGGCCAACGGTAATTGACTGGAGAAGGTGAGGAGGAGTAGAGAGAGAGAGACGTTCGTTCGCCATCCATCACTTTTACAAACAATGCCCTTGAATCCACCAATCAGTGACTGTGAACAAACACATCAACACGGTTTTCCCACCTGTCCTGTAAACTGCTCTGCTTCAAACCCCTCCGGACGCGCTGACTTACAGAGACCACCGAGAGAGAGCGAGAGAGAGAGAGAGAGACAGAGAGAGACAGAGAGAGAGAGACAGAGAGAGAGAGAGAGAGAGAGAGAGAGAGAGACAGATTAGCCGTGATGATATTTACACTGCCCTTCAGAAGTTTAAGGCGGTTTAATGTTATTTAAAAAGTTTCTTCTGCTCGACGAGGCTGCATTTATTTGATCAAAAATACAGTAAAAATTGTGAAATATTATTATCATCTAAAATATCGGTTTTCTATGTGAATATATAGTCAAATATAATTTATATCCAGTGATCAAAGCTGAATTTTCAGCATCATTACTGCAGTCTTCAGAGTCACATGATCCTTCAGAAATCATTCTGATATGCTGCATTTATTTGATCAAAAATACAGTAAAAATCTGAAATATTTCTATAATTTAAATCATCTGTTTTCTAAATGAATATACAGTAAAATATAATTTATATCCAGTGATCAAAGCTGAATTTTCAGCATCATTACTCCAGTCTTTAGAGTCACATGATCCTTCAGAAATCATTCTGATATGATGATTTGATGCTCAAAAAAAAAAAAAAAATCATATTTTTATAGAAACCATGATTCATTTTATTCTGAAGGACAGTTTAATGAATATAAAGTTCACAAGAACAGCGTTTATGTGAATTACAAATATTTTGTAACATTATAAAGGTTTTTATTGTCACTTTTGATCAATTTAATGCATCCTTGCAGAATAAAGACGTATTATATGCGCCCTAAATAATTTTGTAGATAAAGTGCATACTTTTTTTACATTTTTTTTTTTTTTACATGTAATAAGATTAGTAATTTTCATTTATGTTTTATATCTATGTTGGATCTATATGCATTACTGTCTATGAAAACAGCTTGTTTTCTTTTTCTACGGTTTCTTTTTAGTGCTGTTTCTGTTTCTCTCCGAGCTCGTCTTCCGTGTTTTATCTTTCTGTGGGACTAATAAGGTCAGTGTTCTGTCCGATAGAGCGTTTAGTTGGATTTCTCTGGCTCAATAGAAACAAACAGAATATGAACGATCTCAGAGACTGCAGCGAGATTCACTACACTGTAACCTGCAGACACTTTCCCATCATGCACCAGCACTTCTTCCTCCATTATTAACTCCTCTGCTGCTGTGAGCTGGTCTCAGATAAATCGAGCTCTTTTTGAGGACAGATTAGATAAAGCTGGAGTCATCTGATGTGACAAGAAGTGCTTCATTTCACTGTCCAGCTCTACTGCTCAGATGCTGCTCTCATACCTCAGGAGATGTAGAAGTGTGAACTTGGTTGATGAAAAATCAAATCAATTCCTATTAGTTATTATTAGTAGTTAGTGTGGAGCAGCTTGGATCAAATGTTTGAGTTTTGATGGAGAAATCTGAGCAGTTGTTGAGACTCATGTGAGATTACTGGAGTTCCTCTGTGATCCTGATTTAATCTGTCTGAACACATTTGCCTGATCTGATCCAGGAGAAGCTGCTGAGATATTAAAGAGACCTTTTTATTACATATAACATCTCGTTCAACCGTCTTTCTGTTCATGTAGGTCACGATTTTACATCATTTACTTTTTTCGTGTCACTTCACGGTCATTTAATAATAATCAGTCTTAAATTCTACATTTATTCCCTCATTCTTGACTATTTGCTTACAGTTAAAGCAGTATTTTTGAAGCCACTCACTCTCATTTTCTTTTAAAAATGTATGTATTTTCTTATATACCTTTATCTCTTTTATGATATAATCTGTATATTGTGTTTATACACTCACACACACACTCACACGTTGTGTTTTCATGTTTTATGGGGACATTCCATCGGCGTAATGGTTTTTATACTGTACAAACTGTACATTATGCCCCCCCCACCCCTAAACCGACCCATCACAGAAAACATTCTGCTATTTTGCATTTTTAATAAAGATCATTCTGTATGATTTATAAGCTTGTTTCCTCATGGGGACCAACAAAATGTCCCCACAAGATCAACATTTACTAGTATTACTGTACCTGTGGGGACATTTGGTCCCCGTAATGTAGGGAATACCCCCCCCCACACACACACACACACACACTCTCACACACACACACACGCATACTGGTTTTTGTGGTTTAGCAGGACTTTGATGGCCAAACAAGTTGAATGGTGGTTTAAGGGGACACACCTTTCCCAATGTCCTACAGAAATGATAAAACTATCAAAAATTTTGTTTTACTCTGCAGAACACAAATATCACTTTGGATTTTCTTTACACACAAAAGAACGGATAATATGACAATATGATATTTTGGTGGTACACAAGGACAGCCACGCCCCTCCTAAAATGTTCCCGCCTATTACATAATTGGGATTTATAGGGTCTTATCGATTTATGAGGACACTCGTTTTACAATACACAAAACATGTCAGTTCCCTGGATTACAGGGACCAATGTGATTTACAGGTACATGACCCTACACAACACACAAACGTGTCAATATGCTGCATTACCAGGACTGAGGTGGTTAAAGAGTACTAGATAATAAACAATACACAAAACATACAACATCACAGGGACCAATGTGTTTTAGAAGAACTTTAATAACTTAAAATTGTGGCATAAAAACGAAAACTGAAAAAGTGAAATCCACCAACTTAAAAAAGCAAATCAAAAGGCATGCCACATGTTGGCCAATTATATTAGATTGGCATCAAAAGAGACACAGGATGTACTGTAACATCACTTACTTTGGGTTTTTCTTTTTAAGCTAATTCCTCGGTTTCTTACAAAATCCCGTATGTTCTGTGCACTGCGTCTCACCAAAACAGGATCCTCAGCCGTCTTACACTGTTGGCATTCAGTCAATGTGGCCAGTTTTCCTTTAGTTATATGGCCCTTAAAATGTTTCATTACAGCTGTAATTTCAGCATTTGACCAGGCCACTTTCTGCCCTCTCCGTGGGTTCTCAGTTTCTGCCTCACTCTCTATAAAGAAGAACACATATATCAGTGAGTTCCAACACTATGAGTGTGAGCTCATGTACAATCAATGTTGCAATACCACTTTGATGGTGGTATTGTAATTTAAACCTATGGTACCTTCAGGAACTTCAGTGGTGCTCTCAATGGGCATCTTCTGAACACCTGCAGAAAATCAGTCATATAATTATCAGGAAACTCAGAAGTAACTCAAGAAACAATAACAAAATAATTATATATATATATATATATATATATTTTTTTTTTTTTTTTTTTTTTTTCTTCATTCATTCTGAAGGACTTGGCCTGTTAAACATTTTTTTAACAGTCATTTATCAGTTTTTGCCTAAACATGTTAAGTCTCAACCTAATGGTATAGCCAGATGTACTGTCGTGAATGCACGTCCACAAGAGAAATCTTGTAATAAGTGATTTCAATGTCCTGCATAATAATAATTGCTCCCTGTTGCCGCAATTTATATACAGGACAATTACCCAACAATTTAATTGTGAGAGAAATCATATTTATTCCCTTTAGGATTGCCAAAGTACAAATCATTACCTTTACGAATACCGTATATCGGATTTGGGCACATCCCCAGAGATACCAATAGAATACTGGTGTATCCCTAATTTTAGTAATAAACTCTTAGAAATGCTGAACTAATATAATTTTTGGCTTACTGAAACAACAACTTAGTTGACACATACCAGCATTACTGGAGACTCCTGCAGCTCCAGCAAGAGCGTCATCATCAGAATCACTTTCTTCAGGATCACTGTCATCAGAATCCGTCATATTGATCTCGTCTTCAATGAAAAATGAAATTCAGAACATGAAAAACATCTGCATTCAGAAGTCAAATAACACAATCACGCCCCATTTGTGAAACATGCCAAATGACACTAAATCCTACAGTGAACAAGACATATTTCAGAGACGAGTTTCCTTTAACCTCCCTGTGAGTGTAAGAGCAATGCAACCCACACTAGGATGGACGTACCTTCAATCTCAATGTCATCAAGCGATTTCCCTTGAAGATTAGGAAGGCAGCCCTTTTCCATGGCTAACAGTAGCTTTGATATTTTAGCAAGCTGAGTAGTGGCTTCTGGCAGCCTGTAATAGTCGCGGTGGACGCGGATGTCATGTCCTAAGAAATCGGCGACCTGATCTAACTCATTGTTTTTTTCAGGTTTAGGATTTGTGAGAGAGTAGCCACGTGCTTTCGCAGATGAGTTGATCTGAGAAATTCTGGATTCTGAGCTCCACATTCACTTGCATACACTCTGAGGGAGTCCTGTCCTCTGTAGTGACTTTGGCAGTTTGGCCGAGCGAACAAGAAAGCATTAGTGTCCAGCACTCCACACTCACTTCTCATCCTGACCAGCAGCGTCAGGGCATCGACCATATCAGGCGAGAGAAGAACAGCAACCTTTCTTCCCCTCTTTCCCCTGATCTCAACGCGACTAAAATGGCTACAGAGTTTCTGCTCAAACTTGCTCAGGCCCATGGCAACATCATCATGAAGAGAAGTGCCATCCCTTTCGTTGAAGCCTTTCAGCGGCATTTTAGAGACCTCTCCCGCGCGTCTGCGGTTGAACACAATGATTCTGGCGAGTGTTGCTTTGGCCAGTTCTGCATAGCTTTGAGGAGATGCAGTCTCTTTTAGTTTGTGAAATGCCGTATACGCAGTCTTCTCAAGGAACTGATGAAGGGACTGGACATCCTGAGTGAAGGGAAGTGTTGATGGCTTGTTAAATTTGGCCTCATTCAGCGTCACCAAAGCAGTGTGTGAGATCATCTCAGACCACTTTGAGGAGTAGAGCTTTTTAAAGGTCTCTGTTGAAGCGATCAGTTCCTTGTCTTCAGACATCAGTGCTCGGCAGTGAATGATTTCACTAATCTTATTCAACGAATGCCCCAGTTTTAGAGCAAGGCTTGGGCTTTGGTAGAAGTGACTCTCATCATCATAGCCAGACACCATCTGAACTGCTCGAATGAGTCTATGAAAATTAGCAGGCTTCACAGCTTCTTCAAGACTGTATATCGAAAACTCTCTACGCAAAGTCAACAACAATCTTGCAACTTCACGGAGTTTTTGTCGAATGTACTCAAATTTGGTAGGGTCATGTCCATGCTTGTTAAAGAAAGACTGTGCAAGCTGAAGAATACTCAGGTCATTTTTGACAACAGCTGAAATGTCATCCTGCTTCATCACACCTAAGAGTTTCCAAACTCCTTGAGAAATGTGCTGACTGAATGAAGACTGCGCCATGGACGCCAGGCCCAAAACTCTCGTCCTCCCTTGGTTTTCACTGTCAGCTGCTGGTTTTGAGGAACATCGTCTCAAATGACGCCACAGATCTCTCCGTACAAACATCCCTTTGCAGTACATGCAATGCACAAACTGCTTTGAATCACACTTTCTCTTTGGTGCTCGTTTTATTTTAAGAGCACCATCTCCACACTGTAAAACATCTGTGTTATGCTGAAAGTTGCCCTTGTTCCTGAGCTTTAGCAGCATTGCTTTACGTTCTTTCGAGTGAACCGGGAGTGACAAAGCCTGTGCAACTTCAACTTCATCCTTATGAGTTTTCAAATGGCGTGCTAACTTAGACTGAGGTTTCCCACAGATGTAACAATAATTCTTATTATTTGCTGAACAGGAGATTTTTGCTGACTGCACACACTGATCTTCTTCAGCCACACTGCTTTCCCTCTCTTCCTCTCTCAACATTGCTGTGCTTTTTGCATTCAAAAGCTTCTCACTACTGTCCTTTCTATTGTGTGATTGGGGTGATATAAGCACATCTGTTGACCTGCGTACCACTGAGCCTTGCTTTCTGGGAAGGTGACGTTCATCAGAATGGTCTGAATCACTGTCTGTCTCAACATCAGTTAACTGCTCCTCATGGCAAAGTAAGTCAGACTCATCATACACACTTGCTGCCCCCCTGGCCTTTAAGACTCCTTTTCCTTTCCCCTTCGACACATTCAGGGTAGTTACTTCTGATCTCTGAGGTTCATTAAACTTAGAGGATGCAGCTTCCTGTATATGTGAGAGTTTAGCATGATCGTAACTTGCTGGTCTTGTTGTCAACTCATCTGAACTGTCTGATTGATTGTCTGACTCAGACTGTGGTATATATTCCTCATCTGACAGCTCGTCTTCCTCTGAACTTACTTCCTATTGTCAAGATATTTGTGATTAATTTACAGAACCGATAACTCATAAAAATAACAAACAAAGGCATAGAATCAAATATTCTCTTACCCACGATGACCATTTTCCACTCCATTCATGAAGCTTCGAATAGCAGGACTTGTGCCAAAAACTGGAGCACACTATAAGAGAAATGTCAGGTGTCAGGACATGTTCAACTGCTAACATGGGAGTCTATGCCTAAACATAGAATAAAGGTGAAAATGATATTACACCCCTACCATTGTTACAAACAATTGTCGATATCTCCTACTGATCACACACTTCAACAGTTATACAATTTTGAGCTGAATTCATAACATAAATTAGTGATATTAAAATGAATTGTTAAGACACATCATGCTGCATATAGAACAAGACGACGCCATACTAACATTTACATCTCAGGCCAATCCACTTGAGCGCTGCTACAGGTCCCACACATTCAGCACATTTGTCCATGCTTGAGATTGCAGAAGTGACCACAACATGTTTGCAGACCTGTGAAGAAAAAATATCAGTGAATGTAAAATTACAGCAAAAAAAGAAAGATCCTATAACATGCATGCGGAACTACATGAGCTGCATTGTCTTTCAATAATCATTTAATGTATTTTGAGTGACAGTGAAGTTGTGATCATTCAGTTAATAAGATCACTTACAATCATTAAAGAACATTTAAGTTACAGACCTTAAAAAGGTACTGGTTAATAGATTACTACAAATATGTATTTGGACCAGGGATGCACAAACTCAGTCCTGGAGGGCCGGTGTCCTGCAGGGTTCTGCTCCAACCCCGATTAGACACCTGAACCTGCTAATCAAGCTCTTTCTAGGCATACTAGAAACTTCCTGGCAGGTGTGTTGAGGCAAGTTGGAGCTAAACTCTGCAGGACATTGGCCCTCAAGGACCGAGTTTGGGCACCCCTGATTTAGACATTGACTAATATTACTGAAGTGAAAACAGGTCATTAAATACTTTTGGAAACAGCTTTTTATTCCTAAGCATATCACATCCCATGCAGAGATGGACTTCAGAGCATTTGCTGTTGCACTGAAATAACAGTTCACCCAAAACATGTGAATACCTCCTTAAGTCCTTCAGCCGGGGCACAAAAGCTCTGCTCCTCATTTAACACATGCTCTTTGGCAGGTGACATCTAATAAAACAATGAAAAAAGCAAAGCTCATGTAGAGATGATTTCTTACAAAATCAATCAAGCATTTTCTAAAATTATGCAATGCACATTTTATTACCTTCTCAACACAGTCCTGATCCAATGGTAACTGGTCCTTCTTTGGAGTCACCTAAATTAAGGAAATGGAAATAAAAAAATAATTCAGGGATTGTCCAAATGCATAATGCATTACCTTTTCCAGTCTGACAGACAACTGTCAGCTTTTTTCATTTTTTCAAAAATTAATAAATCAAATTCACAACACCTTCTCTACGTCTCTGACTTCTGACTGGGACAAAGTGTGGACTTCAAGAGTGGATGGTTCAACCTCACTAAGAGCCTAGAAAATATTAAATTAGACATTTGTAACATTGAGGGAGGCAGTAAATGTGTGCATGAAATACAGATTTAAAACAAAATTAAAAAGGATAAAAAACAAACAAATTCACAACACCTTCTCTACGTCTCTGACTTCTGACTGGGACAAAGTGTGGACTTCAAGAGTGGATGGTTCAACCTCACTAAGAGCCTAGAAAATATTAAATTAGACATTTGTAACATTGAGGGAGGCAGTAAATGTGTGCATGAAATACAGATTTAAAACAAAATTAAAAAGGATAAAAAACAAACAAATTCACAACACCTTCTCTACGTCTCTGACTTCTGACTGGGACAAAGTGTGGACTTCAAGAGTGGATGGTTCAACCTCACTAAGAGCCTAGAAAATATTAAATTAGACATTTGTAACATTGAGGGAGGCAGTAAATGTGTGCATGAAATACAGATTTAAAACAAAATTAAAAAGGATAAAAAACAAACAAATTCACAACACCTTCTCTACGTCTCTGACTTCTGACTGGGACAAAGTGTGGACTTCAAGAGTGGATGGTTCAACCTCACTAAGAGCCTAGAAAATATTAAATTAGACATTTGTAACATTGAGGGAGGCAGTAAATGTGTGCATGAAATACAGATTTAAAACAAAATTAAAAAGGATAAAAAACAAACAAATTCACAACACCTTCTCTACGTCTCTGACTTCTGACTGGGACAAAGTGTGGACTTCAAGAGTGGATGGTTCAACCTCACTAAGAGCCTAGAAAATATTAAATTAGACATTTGTAACATTGAGGGAGGCAATAAATGTGTGCATGAAATACAGATTTAAAACATATACAGTAATTTTATCATCTTGCTTATATTTTATCAATGTAATATACAAGTAAGAATACAACATTTCAAATCAATATTTAAGTGTCACTCAAGATAATGTTCATGAGTTGTTATGCATTACATTACATTACATGCATGTTCATCCCAGTATGTCAGGTTGTGTTAAAACCTGTGTTACAAGGACCCTGTTGCATGAGGACCACATAAGAACATGTTCTTGACTTGACTGAAGAGTTCCAGTGTGTCGTTAGTTTGACAAAGGTCTGGTCTATTAGTATCCTTGTTATTACCGGGACGTTGGTAACTAGACAAATGTGGACAGCACCCTTAGTTCAAGCATTTCTGTGTATGAGAGAACGGTGGTGATTTGAGACAGTGTCTGCGTTAGATGTACAGCATGTGGCTAAGACTCACTTTTTACACCCACAATAATGCAGAAAACATTATTAATATAAAATAATTACTCTGAGAGACAAATGTAATCTGTTCTATTCTTTAAGGACTAACACAATTATTCCAAGAACTTCTTGGATACCTTTATAGCTGCTGTGCTTTGTTGAGAGTTCGAATTAATTAAACAAATAATATGCAATCTTGGAGAAAGTTATTTAAATTTAAAAAAGCAAAAAAATTTAAATAATGACAAAAATATGATAAAACTGCACAATATTGTACCATTACTGCCTGAAAGTCAATTTCAAACAAGGGGACCATATTTTTACCACATTCTATTACAATATACATAATCAAAAGATAACAATTATACGTTTTCAATATCATATACGGCCACAATGAGCTGTGAATGATCCGTGTTAAGCCTAATATTTCACATCCATGTAGCCTAATGTCATGGTAATAACTAGGGTCTTCAAATACGAGGCTTTTGTCAAACAAATAACACACTGAGATTCTTCAGTCAAACATCAGGAACATGTCCTTATGAGGGTCCTCATAAAACACGGTCCACATAATACAGGTGTAAATATACACACAATGTGACATCAAAACCATGTTCTTATGAGGGCCCTCATAAAACAAGGTCCTCATAATATAGGTGAAAATATACACACAGGAACATGTCCTTATGAGGGTCCTCATAAAACAAGGTCCTCGTAATACAGGTGTAAATATACACACAATGTGACATCAAAACCATGTTCTTATGAGGGTCCTCATAAAACAAAGTCCTCATAATACAGGTGTAAATATACACACAGGAACGTTCTTATGATGGTCCTCATAAAACATGGTCCTCGCAAAACAGGTGTAAATATACACACTGTGACATCAAAACCATGTTCTTATGATAGTCCTCATAAAACATGGTCCTCGTAAAACAAGTGTAAATATACACACTATGTGACATACTGAAATGAGCATGCATGTAATACATAAGTCACTAAAATTAACTGAGGTAACAACTAAAGTTCAATACTTTTAATCTCTACTATAATCCAATAAATCAGAATTGACAGTGTAGAGGTTTCAATACCGTGCATCGCCATGGCCACTCAGAATCACCGTAATTGTATGTGATCTCTTCACCAGGACAGATGCTCCTTGTGGCAAATAAGCATAAGTGAGGTTTTCCATCC
>CM074301.1:16177500-16187500 GCA_037194245.1 Opsariichthys bidens | reverse complement strand
ATGACTCGGCTTTGTGTTCGAGCTGTAATCACAATATGCTAATGATCTGTTTGACGACCCGCTCGTTTTAGCTCTAAATTTAATCACACACGAGAACACCTCCTGATTTAAATAGAATACAGTGAATTAAAAGACTGTTGTCTCACAGAATTGATAATAATGGCTTCATTATCTCTACAAACACTGGGAAACATCTCGTGAAGGAAGCTTCGTCTGTCATGTCTACAGAAGCTCACAGTCCCGTTAAATGAGTCACATTTTGCTCTTCATCCAGATGGGATGGATCATGATGTCACATTTTAAGTGCACACTAGATCTCATATTTTCTAAGCATGCGTCCGTTTTTACTTTAACAGAGCTAGAAAACACAAACTATTGTCCTACTAAATAAATATAATCTGTTGGAGGGATTATTGGATTGAATAAACGAGACGTTTCGTACAGCCGTGTGCGTTGTATACTGTGAAATGAGACGGATCTGGATGTACATTTGACTCCCCATAACTCAACGTGGTTTACCATATACAGACTTTATATTCTGCACACTTCCGAGTTTGATCCGATCATGTGACGCGTTCATCCGTCCAGAATAAGAGTTGTGTGATTGTTCTGTGTTTACTGAGGTCCGCTGCGGAGAGTTACACAACCTCGAAACGCCAGGAGCAACACAAACCCTCAAATCTGATTCCGTCTCCTGATCCTCATATTTCATAACGATCAACTGCGCTTTTTTGTTTTCCTGAGGAATTCAGCTTATTCACACTTGCTGCGTAGACAGAAGGGAAAATATATAAATAAAGTAAATATATATATAGATAAATATAAATATTCTGGAAATATTATAGTGATAATTGTTGCAAAAAAATAAACTAAATAAACGCATACATACATACATAAATTAAGCTTGTTGTAAAATGTTACAATCTAATTAATTACATGATGTCTTGATTAATTAATGTAATTAATCACACATTTAATCTGGCTGAGACATTACCCCCGAATGATCGTTATTGTGTTCAATGAGGAATGCGTCAGACAGTTGTTTACGAAAAAAACATTTTATGTGATTCAAAATAGAACTGTATTTGTATTTACAGAGTGTTGCATTATTCAAAATAACTCCTTTTATGTTGTCAGAAAGAAAAAGTCATACAGGTTTGAAACGACGTGTGAACGAACTGAATCCCCAAAAAATGAAATGATTCATTTTATTGGAGTGATACTCTAAATACGAGAATAAAACTGGCACCGGGTGGCTGTACATGTCACTCGTTCGATTCGTTCAAATGGCTGATTCATTCAGGAATGAAGTAAATGGCTCTCTTTATGAATGAGTCATTGAATCATTGAATCACCCGATTGATTCACTCAATACACAGATTCACCACTGTGTGTCGCTTTACAACAGTTTACAGGATATATTCGTTAAAACAGAAAATATATAACATCATATTTATTGAACTGTTGTATAAATTCACTATCACATCTGAACTCGTGCCATTCGGGACAAGAACATCTGGATGAAGTGAACGCTGGCCTAAAATCATTTGAACGTATTTTTCCATATCCAATTAAATGAATGCGTTCAATCCGCAGGTATATTAAGTAACGTTTGCTTCCAAAGCATATTACCACAACCCCGCTAACGAAACGGTTTGAGAGAAACAGAGGAAAGATGAACTCTCTGTGTTGTTATAGAGAGAGGAGTAAATCAGATCCGGTGGAGACGAGTTCATGAACGGCTGCAGGGTTTGCAATATATTCATTCCTCTAACCACGACGGATGATTTATAACTCCAGCAAACCTGCATTAAAGAGAGAAGAGAGTTCTGAGAGAAAAAACACACGCTTGTTCTCTCAGTGGTTCTTCAGGTTTTGTCTCAGACACTCGTGTGTGTGATGAACGTTTGATCGGAGACTGTGGTATCTTGTCAAATCTGAGCTCAGCTTGAGACGCTGTGGAGAAACATCTGAGAAGCAGAAGTCTTCTCTGTCCTGCAGGAATGTGATGTAGATTTATTTACCTGTGTCCACTGCTCAGTTTCAGAGCTTAAATTTAGAATAGAGAGGTTACACTCTCGCTCTGCTGTAACTAGGCAACCCGCCGTGAGCGACTGTTTCTGTAACGTTCGCTCAGCTCAAATCTGATACGAGACTTTAGGTGCTGTGAACACGGCTCTATAAACAGCCTGGGATTTGTGCTGCACTGACAGTTTCACAAGAAACTGGTTACATCTAAATGCTGTGCTTTGTAAGTGTGATTTGCCACCAATGAAAGACTTTTTAAACAAATCATTTGATCTTTTATCTTACCAAAATGTTTGCAGTAGAAAAACTCCATAATTAAGATATTCTGGCTGGTTGCTAGGAGGTTTCTGAGATGTTCTGGCTGGTTGCTAGGAGGTTTCTGAGATGTTCTTGATAGTTTTTGGGAGGTTTCCAAGATGTTCTGGGTGGTTGCTAGGAGGTTGCTAAGATGTGCTGGGTGGTTGCCAGGGGGTTGCTAGCTAAGATATTCTGGCTGGTTGCTAGGAGGTTGCTAAGATGTGCTGGGTGGTTGCTAGCTAAGATATTCTGGCTGGTTGCTAGGAGGTTGCTAAGATGTGCTGGGTGGTTGCCAGGGGGTTGCTAGCTAAGATATTCTGGCTGGTTGCTAGGAGGTTACTGAGATGTTCTCAGTGGTTGCTTGGAAGTTGCTAAGATGTTCTGTGTGGTTTCTAGGAGGTTTCCAAGATGTTCTGGGTGGTTGCTAGGAGGTTGCTAAGATGTGCTGGGTGGTTGCCAGGGGTTGCAAGCTAAGATGTTCTGGGTGGTTGCTAGGAGATTTCTCAGATGTTTTGGGTGGTTGCTAGGAGGTTGCTAAGATGTGCTGGGTGGTTGCCAGGGGGTTGCAAGCTAAGATGTTCTGGGTGGTTGCTAGGAGATTTCTCAGATGTTTTGGGTGGTTGCTAGGAGGTTGCTAAGATGTGCTGGGTGGTTGCCAGGGGTTGCAAGCTAAGATATTCTGGCTGGTTGCTAGGAGGTTGCTAAGATGTGCTGGGTGGTTGCCAGGGGGTTGCTAGCTAAGATATTCTGGCTGGTTGCTAGGAGGTTACTGAGATGTTCTCAGTGGTTGCTTGGAAGTTGCTAAGATGTTCTGTGTGGTTTCTAGGAGGTTTCCAAGATGTTCTGGGTGGTTGCTAGGAGGTTGCTAAGATGTGCTGGGTGGTTGCCAGGGGGTTGCAAGCTAAGATGTTCTGGGTGGTTGCTAGGAGATTTCTCAGATGTTTTGGGTGGTTGCTAGGAGGTTGCTAAGATGTGCTGGGTGGTTGCCAGGGGGTTGCAAGCTAAGATGTTCTGGGTGGTTGCTAGGAGATTTCTCAGATGTTTTGGGTGGTTGCTAGGAGGTTGCTAAGATGTGCTGGGTGGTTGCCAGGGGTTGCAAGCTAAGATATTCTGGCTGGTTGCTAGGAGGTTGCTAAGATGTGCTGGGTGGTTGCCAGGGGGTTGCTAGCTAAGATATTCTGGCTGGTTGCTAGGAGGTTACTGAGATGTTCTCAGTGGTTGCTTGGAAGTTGCTAAGATGTTCTGTGTGGTTTCTAGGAGGTTTCCAAGATGTTCTGGGTGGTTGCTAGGAGGTTGCTAAGATGTGCTGGGTGGTTGCCAGGGGGTTGCAAGCTAAGATGTTCTGGGTGGTTGCTAGGAGATTTCTCAGATGTTTTGGGTGGTTGCTAGGAGGTTGCTAAGATGTGCTGGGTGGTTGCCAGGGGGTTGCAAGCTAAGATGTTCTGGGTGGTTGCTAGGAGATTTCTCAGATGTTTTGGGTGGTTGCTAGGAGGTTGCTAAGATGTGCTGGGTGGTTGCCAGGGGGTTGCAAGCTAAGATATTCTGGCTGGTTGCTAGGAGGTTGCTAAGATGTGCTGGGTGGTTGCCAGGGGGTTGCTAGCTAAGATATTCTGGCTGGTTGCTAGGAGGTTACTGAGATGTTCTCAGTGGTTGCTTGGAAGTTGCTAAGATGTTCTGTGTGGTTTCTAGGAGGTTTCCAAGATGTTCTGGGTGGTTGCTAGGAGGTTGCTAAGATGTGCTGGGTGGTTGCCAGGGGGTTGCAAGCTAAGATGTTCTGGGTGGTTGCTAGGAGATTTCTCAGATGTTTTGGGTGGTTGCTAGGAGGTTGCTAAGATGTGCTGGGTGGTTGCCAGGGGGTTGCAAGCTAAGATGTTCTGGGTGGTTGCTAGGAGATTTCTCAGATGTTTTGGGTGGTTGCTAGGAGGTTGCTAAGATGTGCTGGGTGGTTGCCAGGGGGTTGCAAGCTAAGATATTCTGGCTGGTTGCTAGGAGGTTGCTAAGATGTGCTGGGTGGTTGCCAGGGGGTTGCTAGCTAAGATATTCTGGCTGGTTGCTAGGAGGTTACTGAGATGTTCTCAGTGGTTGCTTGGAAGTTGCTAAGATGTTCTGGGTGGTTGCTAGGAGATTTCTCAGATGTTTTGGGTGGTTGCCAGGGGGTTGGGTGAAAGTGAGTGTGGCGAGTCCTGCACCCTCACATCTGGTCCATATCTTCTCGGGTCTCTTCTTCAGTGTGCGTCTGCAGGATGTTTTCATCTGTTTTCTGGTACAGCAGGTGAAAACTCGGCGTCTGATCACTGAGTGAAGAACCAGAACCCTCTCCTCATCTTCTGTCTGAAGATCACACTCACTCTTACTCTTAACTTGAGCAGAGGAGCTAGTGATGCTTGTCTCCAGCAGTGTGTCAGAGGAACACACACACACACACACACGTCATAATTCAGTTTCTCTGCAGTGCGCTAACTACTGTTTTTGAAGGCAAGTACAATAGCTGCATTTTTTGGATGCATGAAATATTGTGGGTGACTTTCTAAAAATGGACTGCATTGCATGACCCATAATGCAGTGCTCTCGACTTCCACTTCCAGTGTGATTAATGAAAGCAATTTGGAAGTTAAATGAAACACTTTTTTTTTTACTTGAAATAAACATTAAATGAAATAAAATGCATATAAATAGGCAGTACAGTAAAACACTGCAAAGTTAATGCGGTGCCTTTCCACGGAGCCTGTTACCATGACGACGTAATGAATGACCAATCGTCATTGAGTTTGGGAAGTGGTTGGGGATGTCTTCACTGAAGTGAGCAGATTAAATACTCGTGCCGTCATCTTCATTTACATATGCAGATCTGTGATTGCTCATTAGCATATGCAAGTATGATTTTAATGCTGCTGATTAGCATAAGCGATTTGACCTCTGAATGACAGTTTGAACACAGAACCCTCACACACAAGATTATTAAAGAGCTGTTGTCTTATTTAAATAAGTTTTTTCATTTTTATGAGTTCATGATGAGATTTTGTTGTCTTGTTGAAAACACGTATAAACAAAGGCAGAGAGGCGTCACATTATCTGACACACACACACACACTCTCTCTCCCGCGTGCCGGTGCCGTAACTTTGCCGTAAGCGTTTGTTTGTCGTGTTGGTGTTCGACTCTGCAGTCGTGTGCTATTAATAGAGCGTTTGTCTGCTGAGTTCTGCTGCTTCATGTGTTCAGATGAACCACAACTCGCTGGCCTCAGAACAACCGTTAAACATATATATATATATACGTATTCAAATAATTGTCTAAATAAAGTCATCATTTATAAATAAATATCTATATTAAATGCAATAATATCATTAAAAAATAATTAATTCAATATAAATATATTACATATCATCACAAATTCTGGTTTAAAAACAACCCAAGTTGGGTTGAAAATGGACAAACTCAGTGATTGGGTTGTTTTAACCCAACTATTGTTTAGAAATGACTACAATGAACCCGAAATATGTCGGAAATTGAGGCAACGATAATAATCAGGGGAACATTTATTAATAAGCAATTTAATAAATGTTTTATTATTGTTCATAAAAGTTTCATTTCCAACATATTTTAGGTTCATTTTAAGCAAGAAATACAGATTTAAAAAAAAACAAAAAAAAAAAAAACGTCTACACAGCAGGTTTGCAAACATTTAACCCAACCGCTGGGTTAAAACAACCCAACCCAGCTTTAACCCAGCGCTTTTAGCTATTCTCATTCTTCCCGAAACCTCTTTATAATAATGTTTTGTTTGTTTGATTTTTTTTGGAAGTTTACAAACTTGATTCCAGAGTCTAAAGACACTGTAAGGATCTTGTTTAAGGAACGTTTAGAAGTTTTTCCTGTCAAACACACAGATCAGACAGATTTCTGTGCAGAGGGAGGAAGGAGGAATGTTTGCGCTCGTTTCTGCTCCACCGCTCTTCAGCTTCGAGATGCTTGTTTTTGCGCTCGGTTGCTAATTCATCTGATGTCGTCTCTTCGTTCTGGCCTGAAGTATCGCCCACCTTGTCTCAGATTAGTTTGCTTTTTGTGTTCTCCATCCCTTTGTTGAGGTTTCCTCTCCGTCTTCTCTCGTGAACATGCTCGCTCCCTCCCTTCCCCTCCGATTATCTTCAACAGAGCATGTCTCGTTGTGCGGGAACGAGCGCATCTTCCCTCTCTCTCTCTCTCTCTCTCTCTCTCTGACAGAAGTAGGATTCTGCTCGCAGCGTTCTCTAATGCGAAGCGACTGCTGTGGGCATCTGCATGCATTTCTCTTCGTGCAGCTCGGCTTCCCTGCGTTCGTGAAGAAACTCAACCCGAGCAAAACTCGCAAACACTCTGAGGAGCAAAATGTTTGGAAACTCACTCTGAAGCGGGATACGGGTTGATGCCCGCGGACGCTTCGTTTAGGCGCGCGGGGATGGCGCGGCGCGGGTCGTAGGGGCGTTCGGGGCTGGCGGGCCGATGCGGTGCTGAGGATCATGGTCGTGGTGCTGGTGCTCAAGCTGTTGACCAAGCTGCTCCAGTGCTCCGCTCCCATGCCGCTCTGTGAGGCTGGAACCACCAGCTGTACCCGCTGGGACGACAACGACACGCCCCGCCGGACCGCCGAGGGTCCCGAGGTGAGGGGTCGCACCTGTCGAGTCGAGCCAGATTTATATATGTGGCTCTTTTCACAGTACATGTTTTGTTTGGCATTGTTTTACGGAAAATCGTAACGTTAATCTTCATAATATAGTTGCATTTAGCAGCGTTGAGCTGGGCGATAATACACTGGGTTGAAAATGGACAAACCCAGCGATTGGGTTGTTTTGATCCCGCCGTTGGGTTAGATTTATTTAGCTCAACTATTGTTTAAAAAATGACTGTATTGCTTGCTTAAAATGAACCCAAAGTATGTTGGAAATGAACAATTATTTAATATGTGTAATAAATCAACATTTATGAACAAAATTAACACGTTTTATGAATACTAATAAAACGATAAACAGTTATTAAATTGCTTATTGATAAATGTTCAGCTAATTATTATTGTTGCCTCTAGTAATTATGTGTCTGATTTTTGGGTTCATTTCAATCCAGTCATATAGTTTTTATAGTCTTTATATATATATATATATATATAGTTTTTATATATCGTCATATCATTTTTAAACAATAGTTTAGTTAAAAAAAACCTACCGAGCAAGTTAGGTCAAACATGTAACCCAACTGCTGGAACCCAGCATTTTTTAGAGTTACATTTTGTGACAATATAAACAATCAAGCAGTTGAATTTTGCTTTATTCTATACTATATGTCTGAGTTGGACATATTTATACACACAACTTTATATGAAGAAGTGGGCGATAATTTTGCGAAAATATAAACAATTAAGCAGTTGAGATTTGCTATATAGTAGTGCTTTAGTGGCATGAGAGTACTGATTGTATCCCAGAATTGGGAGTCCCTCATTGTAATTATGTTTGTATTATTTTCCCCCGCTGATATTACAATACCACAATAAGAAATATGATAATAAAAAATGCGACTGGCTTTTAAAGATCCATCTGAACAGCTGTCATGTTCTAGCTAGAGCAGGGAAAATGATGAACCAGTGCAATAATAGAGTGGGATTTTTCCGCTCATGACGATCAGCGTGGAGCTCATGGAAATGAATGAAATACAGCTGCACCAGCCCGGGACATCCTGATCAAACCTGCCAGATCCAACAAAAACACAAGTTCAAGACGCACTGAACCCAAAACGCATTTCATGTCTGCATCGCCTAATAAAAATTGACTAGGAAATTCGATGTAGAATAAAAAGTGATTTTTTTTACCCGCTTGACTGTTAGCAAGTTCATTATATTTATCAGACTGAATAGGTTATAGAGTAAATTACGTTGTATCACGAATTGAGCGTCAATCTCACAGTTTTCTGGTGATTTAATGCATGTTATCATCGTACGTAATGGCGAATATGCTTTCCAAGTAATGTAAATAAATATTTACTCAGTTTAATATCACGTCTACGTCCTGCAGCTGAGCAATAACCTAATGCAGATATACTATATATATCCAACTTTATATATAGAGCTATTAATATACACTTTTTTTAATTTATTTTTTATTTACAGTTGCATTCTTTGATCATTAGATTTTTTTTTTTGGTAATTCGTGGTGTAATTTTTATTATTTGTGTTTTTTTTATTTTTATTGTAATCTTCTTAAATGTTTTGTCACAATGTTGGATTGTTTATTGTACGTTTGGACCCCCTCGAAAACGAGACGGTACATCTCAAGGGGTTTATCCTACTAATAAATTTCAACTAATATAATCGAAATAAACGATATAAACACTCAGCCACGATTTTCCGGTGTTTTGCCGAGATGAATATATTTGAACTAATTCTAATGCAAGTAAAGAAAAGTTAGACACTTGTCAGTCTTTGTCTATATTTTGTGTGATATTTTAGTGAACATCTCCAGTTCGTTGTGTTTTTACGTCAGATTTTAAATTCTTCCCTCAATCTGTGTAAGTATTTCTTGTTCTGACTTAACTGAGCTATAAAAGAGCAACCACTGAATAACATTTTCCTGAAGGCCAAACACTGAAACATCTAGAAATGCAAATGAAAGCGAACACAATCACATGACGCCATTGGCAGAACAAACCCCGGAGCGAGATGACACAAACAAACTGGAACTCATACAGCAATTTTTCTGTGCTTTATATGAATTATTTCCAGGATAAAAGACAATGGCTGTCTTGTACACTGTTAAGGTCTAGATTTTGTGCACTTTCAGCATCAGATCCGGGTTCAGTTTGGTTAATGTAAGTGTTGCGGTATAGATGGAGGGTTAATGAAAACACTCTGATCTGAGGGCAGCCGCTTTAAGTCTTTAAATACCTGCGTTTGAATCCTCTTAGTGAAATATGGAGATTGTAGGAGCTCTGAACTGCTGGAGAAGTCACTTAATTCTTGATGGCACTTTGACTAAATGCAGGGAAAAGCCCTGAATGAGATGAGCTGGGGAAGAGAGGATTGTGGGATTGAACCGGAGAAGGTGCATTTGTCCTCTCAATTCAGTTTACACCCCAGAAACATCACTGTTTACCCTGTGCATGGCT
Organism: Opsariichthys bidens; assembly: GCA_037194245.1. Lineage (NCBI taxonomy): Eukaryota > Metazoa > Chordata > Actinopteri > Cypriniformes > Xenocyprididae > Opsariichthys > Opsariichthys bidens. The sequence goes on along the minus strand of CM074301.1, from coordinate 16,178,046 downwards.
TCTGCAGTTACATCGTTACACCATTAGGTGGCTCCAGATGACCCTCTTTATGAGTGAGTTGTTTGAATCATTCGATGAACAGATTCATTCCGCAACAAAACAACTGTTTTTATGAGTGAGTCATTGAATTATTCACTCAACCGATTCGCTTCAAAACCAGGAACTAAACAAGTAACTAGTTTTTTTTCTTCCATAGAATGCAAAATGAGCAAAAAAAAGACACAAAGCACCATAACAGGAGTTCATCATACTGTATTCTAAGCCTTCTGAAGTCATTCTTTAAGTCATTATTCATGCTAATCCTTCAAGCGGAACCTTTGAAGGCTGAGATCGTCTTTATTCTGTTATAAATCTGTTTTAATGTATCGCTGGTTCTTTGAAATCAGATGGTGCACTGCATTCAGATTTGACTATGATCTTCATCTTTAACTCGAGCTCTGTTCGAGATTGTTTGAGGAATGCAGGCAGAAATGCTTGCCAGATATTCTAGTCAGATCTATTTATAGTTGTTAGAAAAAAGAGATGACATCACATCTGCAGCAGTGT
>CM074301.1:16157500-16172500 GCA_037194245.1 Opsariichthys bidens | reverse complement strand
TTTAGAAACAGAAAGCTTTATTTATCACATATTTTATGAACAATTTTAATTGAGAAAAGTAGTGTCATCATTTCCCAAACAAAGTGAATCGGATCAATCGAGTCATTCAAATGATTCGTTCAAAATATTGTCTCTTTTCAGTCCAGTTTCTAACATCTTTATGGGTTTTTACCAAATCCGTCCGTACATGTGAAATTTAAAATGACTGAAAAAGAATATAAAATAATTATCAAATGGACAGAACAGACTTAGAAGATAAAATCAACACACGACACCGGGGAATCTCATCCTCCTAAACCTCTGATAAATGCAGTCAATTCTCCCATCATGCCTCATTGAGTCAGAAAAAAAATGCACAGAATAATTACAGAGATCTTTGACACATCTTGGTGTCAGTTTTAGTGTCTTTTTAATCGAATTAAATGACGTTTAAAGGAGAGGCTCGCTCAAAAATGAGAATTAATGTCAATATCCACTCGCCAAACTGCCGCTGTTTAAAAATGGAAATCCTTTTTGTAGCTTGACAGGTGTGAGATTTGGTATTAAAAAAAAAAAAAAAACTTTTAGGAAAGTTTGGGAAAGTTTATCCCCATGGATTGAGAAAGCAATGAGAACTAGATTGAAGGAGCTGTATGTTGTTTTTTAAAGAAAAAATATACACGGAAAGACATTGAAGGGCATTTTCTCTTTGTGCTATTAGAGCAGTTTTCTTTGATGAAGAGAAATGGACATTTCCAGTCCTAATGTCCGTCATTGATCCCGATGGATGACTGAAATTGCCTCTCTATTAGACATCACAGATAACTCTTAATTTGAGATTTGGGTTAATGTACGATCGACCGCCCCACATTTCACATCACATCAGTCCTGATTTTGTCCCTCAACAACATTTCCCTGTTGATTTCATAATGCGTATCTCTTTATCGAAGTGCAGCTCTTCGTCTCCGGTGGATTTGGGAATAAACGGGTCGTGTTTGGGCTTCTTGTAATGTGTTTTGACATCGTTTTGCTTCATGCTTCACTGGGGAGATGTGAAAAGCTTTTTTTAGTCGCAGGGGTTTCTAAAAATAACGTCCCCGAGGAGGGTCTTGACGCGGGACGTGTCCGGCTGTCTGCGCCGCGGGCTGTGAGCTCTAATAGGTGCTGAATGATGGACACCGCAGCGCTGATCTGAGATCAGGCCGTTCGAGGTCAAGAGACCAGATGATTTCTGCAGAAGAGCTCAGGCGTGAGGCCAGCTGATGTCTGCAGACGGAGCTCAGCTTCATCTGTTGGACCTCACGGTTCCTCATCAGTTTACTCAGAGCAGCGGCGGTTTATTAAAGCAAAATGATCAGCCTTCTTTGGAACAGTTTGTGCTGATGCACAGAAAAAAATGACCAATGATAACTGATGATATTTGATCATCAGATCAGAGTGTTTTCTGAAGGATCATGTGACTCTGAAGACTGGAGTAATGATGCTGAAAATTCAGCTTTGATCACTGGATATAAATGACATTTTACTATATATTCATATAGAAAACAAATACTTCAATTGTAAAAAATATTTAAGATTTTTACTGTATTTTTGATCAAATAAATGCAGCATATCAGAATGATTTCTGAAGGATCATGTGACTGAAGACTGGAGTAATGATGCTGAAAATTCAGCTTTGATCACTGGATATAAATTATATTTTACTATATATTCACTTGCCAACCAGATATTTTAATTTGTAAAAATATATCAGATTTTTACTGTATTTTTGATCAAATAAATGCAGCATATCAGAATGATTTCTGAAGGATCATGTGACTCTGAAGACTGGCGTAATGATGCTGAAAATTCAGCTTTGATCACTGGATATAAATTATATTTTACTATATATTCATGTAGAAACAGATGATTTACATTAGAATAATATTTCACAATTTTTGTGTATTTTTTGATCAACTAACTGCAGCCTTCGTGAGCAGAAGATAAATATTTTTGGAAAAAAAAAATCATAATTATGCCATATTCATATATATAATTTCTGAAATGTCAGGTAGATTTTGTTTGTAAAATTTCTACATTTAGGCAAAGAAAGTTTAATTATATAATATGTTTCATATATAATTCATTCAGTCATGTACAGTTGTTTCAAAGAGCTTTACAAAATGATTAAAAATAGTAGGCATAAAAAACAAACAACAAATACATAATTAAATTAATTAAAATCTGAAATAAATATAATTAAAATAAAAAATATAGATACAAATAAGTAAATAAATAACTGATTAATTAAACTGAAATAAAGCAAGATACATACATAAAATAAAATTATACTGAGAATGTATAAAAACAGTTACAGAAAACACAATAGTGTGGTTTAGCTGGAGGTCAGTTACACAAAATCAGTGATTAATTACACCACAAACCTTCAGTTCACAAAAAAAGCCTAATTTTGAAAAAGACGTTACTTAAAGTAATAATAACGTGCAGTTCAATAATGGAGATTCAGATTCAATAACCGCTCGGACAGATTCTGAGTTCATTCGGTGAGTGATTCGTCAGACTGATTCAAACCGGTGTGTGTGTGAGACTCATGTAATGACTCATTAAAAGAATTGGTTCAAATGTATTTGTGAATCAGATTACACTGGTCGTACGTTGTGTATTTTTGTTTTCTTGATGGATTTCTTTTGATGCAGAAATACAGAAACACTTTCATAACCGTGAATCTGTGCTATCACCCACATATTACACCTAGAAACCTACCAGAATGCCTGAATAATTGCATAACAGTGCACAAAAACCACAACACCTTATATCATATGGTATCTATGTGTCTGTGTATTTATATCTTTACTATGTGTGTATGTTGCGTTGTTGATATGCTTTAACATAAGCCTAATTTAAAAAAAACAACAACAAAAAAACCCCCACTATATTTTCTCCAGAAAACAAACGAATCTAGTTGTAGTTCAGCCACAGATGGTGTGTTTGTGCTTGTGGGAACTCTAGTGTTAGTCATGTGTTCGACAGCGTTTCTGCTCTTTTCAGAGGCCGTCACCGCAGCTGACGTGTACGAGTGAAGACAGACAGCTGCAGGACATTTCCCATGATGACTCAAGCAGAAGTGTGTCGTGCTGTAAATGATTGTGCGCCGCTTCTGACTGTGGTGTAGCAGCGGTGTGTCGGAGCGCCACCTGCTCTCGCCCGCGGCCCGTGCGCGCGCAGCACCTGCTGACCCCCAGAATGCCCTGCGAGAGAGACTGTCATGCAGCTCTGATGCTCAAACCCTTATTCTGAGACGCATAAGCCTGAAGATTCACGAGTGGAATGCCATCAGGGCCGTCAGTAGGGTTGTATCCAAAGGTTCAGCAGCGCTTTTCCCATCTCTTGGACCTCTGCACTGGGTCTAAACCACTTAAAGGGGACATATCATGAAAATCTGACATGTTTAAGTGATATAATGTAGTGAAACTATCCACCCAGAAAACGCAGAACGCTGTAACTTTGTTTTTGCAAGCCTTTCTCTGGTGACGTAGGAAGGAGATCTGATTATAAGATTAACTTCCTGCACGTTTTCGCAAGTGACAATCAGTTCTAACGGCGTGACTCATCAAAGGGGGCGGGGCCATGTCGGGCCGCTTTAGAGTCGTTGTGGTCGAGTGTTGTCATTTTACGCCGGACCGCTTCACAAACGAGGAGAAAAGACGAACGTGACGACACACGCTAGTGACGAGCCGATCAACTCCATCAGTTTATCCACGAACCGTTCAGAAACGTCTCCATCCGTTCGAACACTTTCCTCATTTTGTCTGCGTGAGATTCTCCAGCTTTGTTGTTGTTGAGCCGTTGAAGCTCCGCCCTCTTCTGGAGCTCATTTGCATTTAAAGGGACGGCGTGTTTTTGCTCCTCACGCCCAAATTTGACAAGCGATAATAAATGATCAGTGGAGGATTTGGAGCTCAAACACCAGAGACTGAGATTACATCTGGTGAAAGAGGCACAATAGATCCCTTTTAACGTGGGCTTGTCTCAATCCCGGCTCAGCAGACGAGATGAGATGCGACATGAACATGACACAGAAATTACTGAACGCTCTCAGTCACTGACTGACGAGGCTGTGATTTATTCTTGCTTTCTGATATAAAGTTAATTGGATTTTATCTTTGAATGCAAGTTTTTGAATTTAAATGATAGTGATTTCAATTGTAAATCAGTCTCATTCTCTATCAGCATGAATTAATTAGGACCATTCTTGTGCATCTCTCAGACTGTCATGTTATTTTGGGTAACGAACACATAAACGGCCTGGTTTTCTGTGTGCATCGAATCATATTGCTGTAAAACAGCTGATTTTTCGGCTGCGTCTGGACGCGTCTGACAGCCAGACCACTTTCATAACGTTAGTTTCTCTGTTGCATGACAGTGATGTGTATGGGGCGTATTTGTTGTGCTATAATTGTAACGTGTCAAATTGTGTTTCCAAACAGCTTTACTTAAACTCTAATGCACTAAAATGTTCATGACGCGCTGCAGCGGGCATGCGTGCATCAAAACACTCAAACAGAGTTTCTCCTAAAGCAGCTTTATATAAGACCATCATCGGAGGTCATGAGAGGTCAACTCCTCTCGTACACCAACACAGCACACTTGTGTCAAATCACCCTCCCTCGCTAGTGTGCTAGTGTTTTAAACACTCACATTTAAATATTTCACAATATTACTGTTTCTGCAACCTTCACATGAAAATGTCTGTGTGTGTGTGTGTATGTATACATTTTTTTTAATTAATCTAATTCATCACAAAGTAATTGCACATCAAATTCAGCTGAGAAATTACACCTAAAAGATGATTTAAAGTCATTATTGTGTTAAACACGAAAAGCTTTAGATTGTGTAAGCTTTAAAAATAAATATTTTATTTGATTCAGCATAGAATTTATTACATAAACGTTTAGTCTTCTTTTCAGAAGCTTCATCTGAATTGGTATTTAGATGTATTTACAGAACAAAACAATTTGGGCGCCAACATTCTTCAAAATATCATCTTTTATGTTCATAAAAGTCATTGAGGTTTTGAAACGATACGAGTAAATGTAAATAAACCATTTTAAGTTTTGGGCAAACTATCCCCAAAATATGAAATTATTTTCTTTTTAATGACGTGATACTCTAAATAAGAAAATGAAACTGGCACTAGGTTCGTTCAAACGGCTGATTCATTCAATAGTTCTCTTTAAGAATGAGTCATTGGTTCACTCAAAACGTGCATTCATTTAGAATTTTGTTCAATTGATTCAATTTAGAATATTTTCATTGGCAAAACTGAGCAAAAACACGACATTGTGGCTAAAATAACACAACATTTACTTCTCATTTATTGAAGTGTTGCATAAAATCCGACTGCATATTGCTAAACTCTGTCACCAATACACTTTTAAATGGGTTAAATCATTTAAACGTGTTATTTTTCCAAATCGAGTGTTTGTTTGTTATCACTGAGATGCTATTGTAGTTTTCAGCATTTAATTTCATACGCGCAAAAGAACATTCATCGCATATTTTTGATGTTCTTTGGTTAATGGCGCTCTAATGAAACGTAGTCAAGCTTTGAAACTTCCTGTTCCCTCGTCCCTCCTCCTGTCCAGGTGCTGTCTCTGGGTGCTGACGTCCTGCCGGAGTACAAGCTCCAGGCTCCGCGCATCCACAAGTGGACGGTTCTGCACTACAGCCCGTTTAAGGCGGTGTGGGACTGGCTGATCCTGCTGCTGGTCATCTACACGGCCATCCTCACGCCGTACTCCGCCGCCTTCCTGCTCAACGAGGAGGAGGAGGGATCCATGCAGAACTGCGGCTACTCCTGCAGTCCGCTCAATGTGGTGGACCTCATCGTGGACATCATGTTCATCATCGACATCGTCATCAACTTCCGGACCACCTACGTCAACGCCAACGACGAGGTGGTCAGTCACCCGCTGCGGATCGCAGTGCATTACTTCAAAGGCTGGTTCCTCATCGACATGGTGGCCGCCATCCCCTTCGACCTGCTCATATACCGAACCGGGGAGGAGGTGAGTGCAGAGGTGAGGGGAATCATGGGAAACGGGCCTTCTGTGACCTTCTTTCTCTACGTTTCTGCATTTCTCCTGTGCTTTTACTACTTTATCTTGCACTTCAAACATTTTCTACTTCTAGTGGTGAATTGCTTGACATGTTTCTCTTTTGTATCCTCGTCCGATGCTTTGAATGAATGTGTCTGCCGATTCGTTGTTGGTGTCGTTCACTTTAAAATGCGCAACTGTAGGCCAAATCACGGAAAAAAAAATCTCATGAATTCAGGGAATTGCACATATGTTTCTTTTCACTGAACGCCAATCACAAATGATCAACTAACACAAATCTGTCAGTTATTTGTTTTAATTTTAATTTTTCAAAGTATATACCATTCAATGTCACATTCAGCTAGGATGCATTAAATTGATCAAAAAATGGGCAATAAAGACATTTATAATGTTACAAAAGTTTCTATTTCAAATTAATCCTGTTCTTTTGAACTTTCTACTCATCAAAGAATCCTGGAAAATAAAATGCATCATGGTTTCCACAAAAAATATGAACTGTTTTCAATGGAAGTTTGTTTTCGCCACTAAATAAATTAAAAAAAGGTATGCAACTTTTTTTATCTCACATTTAACTCGCAATTGTGAGTTATGAAGTCAGAATTGTGTGGTCATGGCCCGGTTTCACAGACAGGGCTTAGACTAAGCCAGGATTAGGCCTTAGTTCAAATGGGGCATTTAAGTGGCTTTTATAAACGTGCCCTAGAAAAAAACATCACTGGTGTTCATCTTCAGACAAACTGACACTGACATATTTTAAGATACGTGAAAACGGCTACAATATACATTTTAGTCTGGGACTAACTTAAGCCTTGTCTGTGAAACCTGGGATAAAGATTTAATTTCGAGATATAACGAGATATGATTTCAGAATTGTGAGTTATAAACTCTGTTATAAATACTGACTTTATATCTCACAATTCTGACTTTATATCTCTCAATTCTGACTTTATATCTCGTAATTCTGACTTTATATCTCTCAATTCTGACTTTATATCTCACAATTCTGACTTTATATCTCACAATTCTGACTTTATATCTCCCAATTCTGACTTTATATCTCTCAATTCTGACTTTATATCTCAATTCTGACTTTATATCTCACAATTCTGACTTTATATCTCACAATTCTGACTTTATATCTCAATTCTGACTTTATATCTCCCAATTCTGACTTTATATCTCAATTCTGACTTTATATCTCACAATTCTGACTTTATATCTCACAATTCTGACTTTATATCTCTCAATTCTGACTTTATATCTCAATTCTGACTTTATATCTCAATTCTGACTTTATATCTCACAATTCTGACTTTATATCTCACAATTCTGACTTTATATCTCACAATTCTGACTTTATATCTCACAATTCTGACTTTATATCTCACAATTCTGACTTTATATCTCTCAATTCTGACTTTATATCTCAATTCTGACTTTATATCTCACAATTCTGACTTTTATATCTCACAATTCTGACTTTATATCTCGCAATTCTGACTTTATATCTCAATTCTGACTTTATATCTCAATTCTGACTTTATATCTCGCAATTCTGACTTTATATCTCACAATTCTGACTTTATATCTCGCAATTCTGACTTTATATCTCGCAATTCTGACTTTATATCTTACAATTCTGACTTTATATCTCTCAATTCTGACTTTATATCTCAATTCTGACTTTATATCTCGCAATTCTGACTTTATATCTCGCAATTCTGACTTTATATCTCGCAATTCTGACTTTATATCTCACAATTCTGACTTTATATCTCTCAATTCTGACTTTATATCTCGCAATTCTGACTTTATATCTCGCAATTCTGACTTTATATCTTACAATTCTGACTTTATATCTCTCAATTCTGACTTTATATCTCAATTCTGACTTTATATCTCGCAATTCTGACTTTATATCTCGCAATTCTGACTTTATATCTCGCAATTCTGACTTTATATCTCACAATTCTGACTTTATATCTCACAATTCTGACTTTATATCTCACAATTCTGACTTTATATCTCACAATTCTGACTTTATATCTCTCAATTCTGACTTTATATCTCAATTCTGACTTTATATCTCACAATTCTGACTTTTATATCTCACAATTCTGACTTTATATCTCGCAATTCTGACTTTATATCTCAATTCTGACTTTATATCTCAATTCTGACTTTATATCTCGCAATTCTGACTTTTATATCTCACAATTCTGACTTTATATCTCACAATTCTGACTTTATATCTCACAATTCTGACTTTATATCTCAATTCTGACTTTATATCTCACAATTCTGACTTTATATCTCTCAATTCTGACTTTATATCTCGCAATTCTGACTTTATATCTCGCAATTCTGACTTTATATCTTACAATTCTGACTTTATATCTCTCAATTCTGACTTTATATCTCAATTCTGACTTTATATCTCGCAATTCTGACTTTATATCTCGCAATTCTGACTTTATATCTCGCAATTCTGACTTTATATCTCACAATTCTGACTTTATATCTCACAATTCTGACTTTATATCTCATAATTCTGACTTTATATCTCACAATTCTGACTTTATATCTCGCAATTCTGACTTTATATCTCAATTCTGACTTTTATATCTCAATTCTGACTTTATATCTCGCAATTCTGACTTTATATCTCGCAATTCTGACTTTATATCTCGCAATTCTGACTTTATATCTCACAATTCTGACTTTATATCTCACAATTCTGACTTTATATCTCGCAATTCTGACTTTATATCTCGCAATTCTGACTTTAATATCTCAATTCTGACTTTATATCTCACAATTCTGACTTTATATCTCAATTCTGACTTTATATCTCAATTCTGACTTTATATCTCACAATTCTGACTTTATATCTCTCAATTCTGACTTTATATCTCACAATTCTGACTTTATATCTCACAATTCTGAGTTTTGAGATAAAAAGTCACAATTACCTTTTTTCATGGCAGAAACAAGTTTCCATAGTTTTCAACACTGATAATAATCATAAATGTTTCATGAGCATCAAATCATCATGATTTCTGAAGGATCATGTGACTCTGAAGACTGGAGTAATGATGCTGAAAATTCAGCTTTGATCACTGGATATAAATTACACTGTACTATATATTCACATAGAAAACACATGATTTACATTGTAATAATATTTCACATTTTAACTGTTATCATTTATAACATTAAAAACATGTCTGTGTTTCTAGTGTTCCTTTAATAAACATTTTTTTTTTTTTTTAAACAAAATTTTTAGAAATGAAAAGCGAGTGTTTTTCTGTATCCTCTCTCTCCAGACCACCACCCTCATCGGCCTGCTCAAGACGGCTCGTCTCTTACGACTCGTGCGCGTGGCGCGCAAACTGGACCGCTACTCCGAGTACGGCGCGGCCGTTCTCTTCCTGCTCATGTGCACCTTCGCTCTGATCGCTCATTGGCTGGCCTGCATCTGGTACGCCATCGGAAACGTGGAGCAGAACCGCTCCATCGGCTGGCTGCACGCGCTCGGGGTCCATCTGGGCAAACAACACAACAACAGTATCCCGGGATCAGGACCCAGCATCGAGGACAAATACGTGACGGCGTTGTACTTCACCTTCAGCAGCTTGACCAGCGTGGGCTTCGGAAACGTGTCGCCGAACACCAACTCGGAGAAGATCTTCTCCATCTGCGTCATGCTGATCGGATGTGAGTTTGTCTTGCTATCGAAGGGTCTCATTGTCATTTTATCGATTCCTTCTACATTTTAATGAGCTTCTTTGTCAGTGACAGAATACATGTTTATCATAAAATGTGTATTCAGGTCTGTGTGTGTAAGTTTTTTTGATTAACTTGATAGATCCTGAGAAAACACATCAAGCATAATAAAGCCATGAAAGCAGGTCTGTTTGAGTTTTGACCTTCATCCTAAATGCTCTTGTAGCTCCAATTAAACCTTCATTACAGATGCGCTTGTTTGTTTTTAATGGAGCTCTTTTAGTGTGCGCTTTATGATCGAACCTCATCACGCTGATGAAACTTCCTCCCTTTTTAATTTTTGCTCAACAAATCAACCTGATGGCTCGTTTGTGAAGGTCTCGATCGCAGCGATTAATGATAAATTGCCTTTTTAATATCACTATAGACCGCGCATATATCAGACCTCCGTCGCCGTGAAGTAATTTCCGTTTTTATGACCGGTAGAAGCATTTATCATCTGCACTGCAGAATTATGTTTTGGAAGAGGGCAAAAGTTCAAAAGGACAAAATCAACATGATCCGCTACAAGATTTCTCGTTTAATTAAGCGTCTCGTTCAAAGATGAAGTCGCCAGACTGTAGAGATCCGGCGCTCTTAAACCATCAATACTCACTGAACCACCACAAACAGATTCCTGTGCTGAATTCGATTTTCTTCTGTGTTTTTACTGCATCTAATGGGTTTGTTTCTTTCTTTAGTGTGTTACAATAAATCTCAAGGAATCAGGTGATATTTCACCCCTTTATTGTTTTATTTTATTTGTTTTGTTTTATTAGATTTTATTTGTTTTGTTTTATTTGATTTTGTTTTACTTTGTATTATTTTATTTTGTATTTTTTTGTTTTATTTTATTTTATTTTATTTTGTTTTTACTTTGTATTATTTTATTTTGTTTTTTTGTTTGTTTTGTTTTATCAGATTTTGTTTTGTTTTATTTTGTTTTGCTTTGTATTATTTTTTTTTGTTTTGTTTTATTAGATTTTATTTTGTTTTGTTTTATTTTATTTTGTTTTACTTTGTATTATTTAATTTTTTTATAGTTTTGTTTTATTAGATTTTATTTTGTTTTGTTTGATTTTATTTAGTTTTACTTTGTATTATTTTATTTTGGTTTTTTTTGTTTTGTTTTATTAGATTTTATTTGATTAGATTTTTTTTTAATATTATTTCATTATTTTCATGACAAGTTGTAATTTCTGTATTTTATGTCTAAAGTTTATTTTGCACTTTCCCCTGTTTTTAATGGTGGTTCTCATTATTTTGTACTGAAATCAGCACAAATTACGTATAGTTCAACCAAAACTATTGAGATGTACAAATACTCCACAGATTATATATATATATTTTTATTTTTTGCATTTTACCGTAATGAGAATGAGATTTTTTCCCGAGATTCAGACGTGAAAATGATCTCAATTATCCTGAAAATAATGTCACAATGCAAATAATCTCAGTAAAATGGACGTGAAGGTTCAAATCTCAAGTGCTCAATGATTCACACTACAAAAGCGGTAAAAAAGCACCAAAGAAGGAACTAAATATGATTTCTTCTTTCCTTTGTTTCTGTGCTGAAATATGACTCAGAAATGCTCCTCTGACCGCTTTTCTGGGATTATTCCTGAAAGTTGGTGATATGCTGCATTCTGTCTCATTTCTTCATTTAGCAGATGTTTCTCACAGCACATGTTCAGTCGGTCGGAGTCCCTGAGAATCAAACCCACGGTCCTGGTGCTGTTACTGCTGCGCTCCACCATTCGAGCTTCTGCCGCTCCTTCTCCGTTGCTATTTTTGCTGCTTTTGTAGTGTGATTCACAGCGCTGCCCACCTGCAGCGAGTTCAGTCAGCGCGAACATGTGTGTAAAACAGCAGACAGAAGTGAGGATGGAGGTCATCTGACGATGAAATCTCGGAGATTAGTTCCGACCATCATCTAAGCAGCGAGAAAATGAATGCTGATCTGAGGCAGTGTACCTGTGTAGGTGCTTCATCGTGGCGCTACTTTTAACCCCGGCCTTCCTGTTCCCGTTCAGCGCTCATGTACGCCAGTATCTTCGGGAACGTGTCGGCCATCATCCAGCGGCTGTACTCGGGAACGGCTCGGTATCACACTCAGATGCTGCGGGTGCGAGAGTTCATCCGCTTCCACCAGATTCCCAACCCGCTGCGGCAGAGACTGGAGGAGTATTTCCAACACGCCTGGTCCTACACCAACGGCATCGACATGAACGCCGTGAGTCCACCTTACACTGACATCTAACGGATCGGAGCAGTAATTCTTAAAGCGCGGTCCGCCATCGCCCCCTAGTGGTCCGCGAAAAGATGACCTAAACTAGGCCAGCTCTTAACCCGCACCGGATCAGTGTGTCAGTGTGTTTTAATAACAAAAAAATGGATCATATCATTGCATTTGTGCTTGAATAATTAGTTTTTGACTCGAAACAGTTGCATATTAAACTTAAAAATCAGTTTATTCTTCCTATTTTGTTGTTTTTGTTAGAGTGGGATTCTGTTAGGTGGTCCTCAGAAAAAAAGATAAAGTGGTCCTCGGGCTGAAAAAGTTTGAGAAACACTGGATTAGAGGAACTAAACAGAGCGTTACTGACAGACTGGGAAGAGAGGAGCTGAAAAAGTTCTAGTAGAGCCAAAAAACAACATCCAGACTTTAAAAGAGCATAATAAAGTGTGAGTTGTGACGTGGATTACATGAATATACATTATGCATAATACAGCTGTCCTCTCCAGCACGTCCTCGACTATTACCAGCCCCAAATGCAGAGTTTAACGAGATTACGCATTCGAGTAAAGAAAACAAATGAGCGTCCACCTCGGCCCGTGAGCTCTTCTCATTGAGGAGCAGTGGAGCGTTCTGATTGGACCGTCAGAGCGGTTATGATTGCTGTGCTCCATTGATTTTGTCTTCACAAAAGTCTTTACAAGCTACTGAAACTAAACCGTCCAGCTGTGAGATCAATCACAACCTTAAAAACATCGATTTGAAGACAAAATGCATAGAAGACATGAAGTACATAATTCATGTTTTATTCCCATGACGCTTTGTAAATGACGTCATCAAAAAGGGGAGTGCGATATAAAAACATGATCGTGAGTATAAAAAAATATTATTTATCAATAAAGACGTTAATGATGTTACGAAAGATTATACTTATTATACTTATAACAGTTTCCACAAAAATATGAACCGTTTTCAACACTGATAATGATCATAAATGTTTCTTGAGCATCAAATCATCATATCAGAGTGATTTCTGAAGGATCATGTGACTCTGAAGACTGCAGTAATGATGCTGAAAATTCAGCTTTGATCACTGGATATAAATTATATTTGACTATATATTTACATAGAAAACAGATATTTTAATTTGTAAAAATATTTCAGATTTTTACTGTGTTTTTGATCAAATAAATGCAGCATATTAGAATGATTTCTGAAGGATCATGTGACTCTGAAGACTGCAGTAATGATGCTGAAAATTCAGCTTTTATCACTGGATATTAATTACACTGTACTATATATTCACATAGAAAACAGATGAATTAAATACTAATAATATTTCACAATATAACTAATTTTACCGTAATTTTAATCAAATAAATGTAGCCTTGGTGAGCTTATATATGTGTATATATATATATATATATATATATATAGAAAAAGCTGTTCTTTTAATAGTAGTTTTTACCTGTCCTGTCAGGTGCTGAAGGGTTTCCCAGAGTGTCTACAGGCCGACATCTGTCTCCACCTGAACCGGACTCTCCTGCAGAACTGTAAAGCGTTCAAGGGCTCCAGTAAAGGGTGTCTGCGGGCGCTGGCCATGAAGTTTAAGACCACACACGCCCCCCCGGGAGACACGCTGGTGCACGCCGGAGACGTCCTGACAGCGCTGTACTTCATCTCCCGCGGCTCCATCGAGATCTTGCGCGGAGATGTCGTGGTGGCCATCTTAGGTGGGCGTTTGCTGCATAAAACACTCGTTTTTAAGGAACTACGATTCATTTAAGCCGTGCTCGCTGTATATCAGTTTGACGGACTCTGTGTTTGTCCTCTAGTGCCATCTGCAGGACAATCAAGTGTAAAACTGTGAATGCACCATCCAGCAATTGTTAAGTCACCCTCATGACTTTCTTGTATGACTTTTTCTTCGGTGGAAAACAAAAGCAGATGTTTAGCAGAATGTCACTGCTGTTCTTTGAAAGCTAATAGTGACTGTCAATCTCCAAAAAAGGATACAAGAAACATCATGAAATTGTTCATATCACTCATCCATCAGATGGATGGATAGATTTGTAGATGCACTAAGAACAAATTTAATTCTAAGCAGCATGTCGTTCAGACAGAAATGCAGAAAATAGATATGCTGTTATGGAAAGTTGTAAGTTATTATTCACTGATCTGATGTTTCTGACGGTGATTTAATGTACATCACAGGGAAGAACGATATATTCGGTGAGCCCATAAACCTGTACGCGCGACCAGGGAAATCCAACGCAGACGTGAGAGCGCTGACGTACTGTGACCTCCATAAGATCCACAGAGATGATGTGCTGGAAGTGCTGGACATGTACCCGGAGTTCTCCGACCACTTCTGGAGTAACCTGGAGATCACCTTTAACCTCAGAGATGTGAGTCACACATCATCTAAACCCTCCAGTACATGGAGCAAAAGCACCCGGGTGTTCATCGAGGTGTGTGTGTGTTCATGCTTACAGACAAACATGATTCCCGGCTCTCCCAGCAGCGACGAGTCCGATTGCGTCGGCTTCAACAAACTGCGGAGGCGAAAACTTTCATTCCGTCGACGGACAGAAAAAGGTATTTCTGATCATTCAGTGTCTCGGCATTTATGATGCAAAAACCGGCGCTCGTTTTGCATGTTCCGTTGACGAATATTCATCCCGCGTTTGTTTCTCCAGATGATGCGGATGCTGGAGAGATCAAGAGGAATCAGAAACCCGTTCGGAGAGGCAGAAAACAAGCAGCCGGTAACAAGAACGAACTCAAAGCGGGATGGGAGGAGCCTCGGAATTCCATTTCCTCTCACTCCAGTGGCGATGAAGGGGAGGAGCCTGTGCACACATGCCCCACCCCCCCGACGGCACTCATGGATGTGACCGA
>CM074301.1:16142500-16152500 GCA_037194245.1 Opsariichthys bidens | reverse complement strand
ATTCTGTGTTCGTGTTTGTATGTGGGTGAATCTCACACGCACAGCCCGACAAAAGAGATGATATTTGTCATTAGATATTCATAACTGTCATTTCTTCTCATAAATAATGGATGAAATATGTTAATGTAAGTTCACGTCAGCTAATGTTAATACGAATAACACGTTTTTGAATTCCAGTACAAATGATTTTGGGGGAGAGAATTGCTCATGATGAAACTGAATGAGCAAAATTGTTCCGTGAGATTCACCCTCAGCGTTTCTGTCGCAGATATTAATTTGAGTTCATTCGGTCAGTGTTGGTTTGTTTGTAATCCAGGATTGCTCTTAATCTGTGTCAGGTGACGGAGCGGAGAAACACGGCTTCATTGTCCGAGTGATGAATGCAGCTCACACAACAACATTCCTGTGTTTCCTCGATCATGTACGACGTTGTTTATGTCGATGTTTACGGCACTTTCCGATGACGACGGTCCCGCTGAAATGGTTTTGTGCGTCCCGTCGTGTGCTTCTCTTGATGTTCGGTGTACCGCTGTGCACTTCAAGGCTCCCGAACACTGCAAGATAATCGGGACTTTTTTGAGCCCGATTCTCCCCTTCCGACAATCCTAGAAAGTCCCGATTATCTTGATGGTTGTGCAGATGATCTTATCAGATTTCCCTGTGGTGTGTTAAGAGTGATGGGAGGAACACGAGGGCCTGAAATAGTAATAAATGTTGAATATTTACAGAAATCCTGTTGCGCGGGGGGGACGCGCACACACTGTAGATTGTCACGTGGAGCGAAGCGATATCCAATCAGAAAGCGAGCTGACGGAGGCGTGTCATCCAAACCTGTTTCTTTCTTTTTAGTAGGTGGCGACACATCGGCATCTATTGAATCATTCACTCAAACGATTTGTTCAAATCAACTGATTCATTCAGGGACAGAACAGAATGAGTGAATCATTGAGTCATTCATTAGAACGATTTGTTCAAAACAACTGATTCATTCAGGGACAGAACAGAATGAGTGAGTCGTCGAATCATTCATTTGAGCGATTTGTTCAAAACAACTGATTCATTCAGGGACAGAACAGAATGAGTGAATCATTGAGTCATTCATTAGAACGATTTGTTCAAAACAACTGATTCATTCAGGGACAGAATGAGTGAGTAGTCGAATCATTCATTAGAACAAATTGTTCAAAACAACTGATTCATTCAGGGACAGAGCAGAATGAGTGAGTCGTCGAATCATTCATTTGAACGATTTGTTCATAACAACTGATTCATTCAGGGACAGAACAGAATGAGTGAGTCGTCGAATCATTCATTTGAGCAATTCGTTCATAACAGCTGGTTCATTCAGGGACAGAACAGAATGAGTGAATCATTGAGTCATTCATTAGAATGATTTGTTCAAAACAACTGATTCATTCAGGGACAGAACAGAATGAGTGAGTGAGTCATTGAGTCATTCATTGGAACGATTCGTTCAAAAGAGCTGACTTATTCAGGGACAAAACAGAATGATTCGTCGAGTTATTCATTAGAACGATTCTTTCAAATGCGCTGATTCGTTCCGTAAAGAAACTGAAAATGTTGCTCAGAGACGCACAATTTGTGTGCAGCTATTTTAGAGGAAAAGTTGTGAATTAATTAACTTATTTATTAAATTGTTGTATAAAATCCATATCACATTTGAAAAGTGCCGATATTCGGGAAAACGGCACTTTTGCTCGAAGACAAACGCGTCACATGTCACATGGAGCGAAGCGATATCCAATCAGAAAGCGAGCTGACGGAGGCGTGTCATCCAAACCTGTTTCTTTGTTTTTTTCACCGCAGTCCAAACACTATTCTCAGAGTTCCTATAGTCTCTATAATCTTCTGTATAATCATGCTGTTATATCCACTGTCTCATCTCAGATTTATAAACGCATTTAAGCAGAACTATTGTTAAAATCAGGACCGAAAACAAAAACAGCATTCAGCTGAAATGAAACATTACTAAAAAACGCCAGTAGGTGGCGGCAAATCAGTGTCTTAATGAGCAAGTCATTGAATCATTCACTCAATCAATTTGTTCACAACAGCTGATTCATTCAGGGACAGAACAGAATGAGTGAGTCGTCGAATCATTCATTAGAACGATTCGCTCCAAACAGCTGATTCATTCAGGGAAAAAGCAGAATAAGTGAGTGAGTCATTGAGTCATTCATTAGAACGATTCGTTCAAAAGAGCTGACTTATTCAGGGACAGAACAGAATGATTCGTCGAGTTATTCATTTGAACGATTCCTTCAAATACACTGATTCGTTCAGTAAAGAAACTGAAAATGTTGCTCAGAGACGCACAATTTGTGTGCAGCTATTTTAGAGGAAAAGTTGTGAATGAATTAACTTATTTATTAAATTGTTGTATAAAGTCCATATCACATTTGAAAACGACACTTTTGCTCGTGTGACTTTTGAGACTTTTTTTGCACCATATTTTGGTTTTTGGAAGCATTTTAATTCATTTTGACAACAGTTTTGCCCCAAACCCCATTAATTTCCGTGTATGTGGGTTTGAGTGAGTGAGTGAGTGTGTGTGCGTGCGTGCGTGTGTGTGTGTGTGTGTTTGAGTGAGTGTGTGTGAGTGCGTGCGTGTGTGTGTGTGTTTGAGTGAGTGTGTGTGCGTGCGTGTGTGTGTGTGAAAGTGTGTGTGTGAGAGAGTGTGTATGAGAGTGTGTGTGAGTGAGTGTGTGCGTGTGTGTGTGAAAGTGTGTGTGTGAGAGAGTGTGTATGAGAGTGTGTGTGAGTGAGTGTGTGCGTGTGTGTGTGAAAGTGTGTGTGTGAGAGAGTGTGTATGAGAGTGTGTGTGAGTGAGTGTGTGCGTGTGTGTGTGTGCGCGCGCGTGTGTGAGTGAGTGTGTGAGTGAGTGTGTGTGTGTGTGAAAGTGTGAGTGTGAGTGCGAGTGTGTGTGCGTGTGCGAGTGTGTGTGTGTGCGTGCGTGTGTGAGTGTGTGTGTGCGCGCGCGTGTGTGAGTGAGTGTGTGTGTGTGAAAGTGTGTGAGTGTGTGTGTGAGTGTGAGTGCGAGTGTGTGTGCGTGTGCGAGTGCGTGTGTGTGCGTGCGTGCGTGAGTGAGTGTGTGTGTGCGCGCGCTGGTGTGTGAGTGAGTGTGTGTGTGTGTGAAAGTGTGTGAGTGTGTGTGCGAGTGTGTGTGTGTGCGTGCGTGTGTGAGTGAGTGTGTGTGTGCGCGCGCGCGTGTGTGAGTGAGTGTGTGTGTGTGAAAGTGTGTGAGTGTGTGTGTGAGTGTGAGTGCGAGTGTGTGTGCGTGTGCGAGTGTGTGTGTGTGCGTGCGTGTGTGAGAGTGAGTGTGTGTGTGCGCGCGCGTGTGTGAGTGAGTGTGTGTGTGTGAAAGTGTGTGAGTGTGTGTGTGAGTGTGAGTGCGAGTGTGTGTGCGTGTGCGAGTGCGTGTGTGTGCGTGCGTGCGTGTGTGTGGCGTGACGGCTTCTTTTACGAGGTTCAAGTGAAACAGGTAAATCAGATGCCGCCA
Organism: Opsariichthys bidens; assembly: GCA_037194245.1. Classification (NCBI taxonomy): domain Eukaryota; kingdom Metazoa; phylum Chordata; class Actinopteri; order Cypriniformes; family Xenocyprididae; genus Opsariichthys; species Opsariichthys bidens. Next base: position 16,148,980 of record CM074301.1, on the reverse strand, counting down.
CTGATCTATGATGTGTGATGTGTGATCTCTCACAGTTTGAAAATCTGATAAGATTCTGAAAGTGTTGTAGTGTGGGGCAGCCTTTCCACCGTCTCTCTGGACACTAAAGAGGATCTCTGCTCTCTTTACGTCTATTTGCAGGGATTTGAAGCCAAGGGCACTTCTGCCATCACCTTTAGACACCGATAACGACAGGCCAAACGCACCCAGATCCACACGAACTAGTGTGATTATCAAACAGGTTTTACCAATACATCAGTTTAGATTCATGAAGGACATCCTGTATGTACATATTTTGTAATCTTTTTGAGTTTTAATTTATTTTGGTATTTCGTTTACACTGGATTGCTATTTTTCTCCTTCCCGATTTTGCTGTACATAAGGAAGTCTTTATTCTTGGCATCCCTATAGCCGACACTATGCAGAAAACGCATTTCCTTGGCATGCTTTGAAATGCAGAAAATAAAAAGAAGAAAAACTAGAGGAAAAATACATATGTTTGACTTTTTTTCCTTTTCATTTTTTTTTTAAAGAAACATGTGAATTACTGTTAATAATGATGTAAGTATATCAATTATATATATATATATATATATATATATATATATATATATATATATGTATATATATATATAAAATAACAAAGATTTATCTTTGTGCACATTTTATCTGCATGCTGCACTGAGAATCTTCAGCGGCTGTTTTAGAGAATGTGTCGACTGAAGCGCTGCACTTCCAGCTCACCTGAGAGGGATTCAGTGTTCTTCCCGCCAGTGGAAGGATGGACATGTGACTCTGAACACTGTTACTGAATCGTGTGGGAACGACCCGAGATCGGACAGACTTCAGAAAGTCCAGATTGTGTGCTAGCATTATAAACGGTTGACTTTATAAATTTAGAAATATTTATTTCAATAAACTTCTTTGAAAACAGCTGAAATTACTGTACTTTTCTTTATGAGATATATATATATATATATATATATATATATATATATATATATATATATATATATATATGTATATATACATAGAGAGAGAGAGGTTACTTTTAAAATGTATTTCACTACATATTACAAAATACATTTTTTAAAAGTCATTTGTAATGTATTTCGTTAGTTTTGTAACTTAATATAAATACTTTGGAATTCTAATAAGTGACACAAATTAAGACTTTTTTTCTCAGAATTCCGTGATACAAAGTTGCAGTTGTAAGTTATAAAGTCAGAATTGTGAGATATAAACTTAATTTTAAGAAAATAAGTCAAAATTACGAGATAAACCTGCAATTGATATATGCAATTATATATATATATATATATATAAGTATATATATACCGTATGTATATGTATGTGTATATACATATATATATATATATATATATATATATATATATATATATATATATATATATATATATCCAAATTCAATAAATTGATCTAAATTGATTCAATTTATTGATCTATATGTCCTAGATCAATAAATCCTGCTTAATTCCCTAATTTATGGTCAACCAATTCTAACTAACAACAACAACAGCAACAAAAAAGATCCTGAATCCCTTGAAATGAGTTTGATCTGCCACTAGATGGCGACATTCAACCACCAGAAGAGTTGAACATGTCCAGCGGTGATTTCAGTCGAGTTTTCCTTGCATTAACACGGCTGTCCTGTTGAATTATGCAAAATTACCACAGTATGTGAGCAGCGACAGAAATATAGTAGGATTCATTGTATGTCAGATCGACATTAACGCACAATTTTAATTATTTATCTGCATAATCTAAAATAATTTAGCATTTATGAAGTCATTTGAGCAGTTACATTTTCATTAAAAAAGGTCAGTCATGTAATTGCATAAAAAAAAAAAAAAATCAGTATAGATATAATATATATTCACCCTTCCCTCAAAAGAGTGAATATTCAGATGAGTTGATGTTCATTGGCTCGTCATTGGCCCGTATAAGGAGTCAAACGCACTGATTGCACGCGCCGCGTGTCTGTCAGCAGTGCGCCAGTTCGACAGGCGCCATCAGACGCGGAGACGCTCCGTCCGCGCCGTGATTGGATCCCACTGCTGTCCGTCTGCTGTTTCTGGCCTGTGATTGGCTAAGAGCGTCAGAGGGCGGTGACCTGTGTGTGCGGTCAGTGAAGAGCGCAGGGCGGATCAGCTAGAGGCCGCGACACCGACACACGCGCGGAAAACTCTCGGAAATCAACGGAAACGGTGAGAATAAAACTCTATCAAGTGTGTTCACTCGCTTCCATCATGATCTCGAGGAGTACAGGGAGTGACGCGGGGATGCGCGCGGAGGGCGGTTTGCGCACGCGGGCTGAGCGCGTCAGTGACAGTGAGTTTCTGTCGGTGGAGTCTGTCAAATGTCTGAAAATGTATTTCTGAGCAGCTGAATTCACAGACAGCCGCGAAACCGTGCCATCAAAGTCAAATCAGACCTGATGTTCTGCTGCTGCTCCATCCGACCTGCTGCTGATCTCAGATCAGTTCCAGCATGAGGCTTGTGTGGCTGGAGTTGTCCTTGGTGGAGAATGTGGGCCCGTCACTGACATCCTCACAGATTCAGTGTTATTGACAGTGTTGTCAGTGTATAATTCTGTTGTTTTTATCAGGTTGTTCATAAAAGGAGCTTCTCGGGCCATTGAAAACTCTTCCTCTCCATCCGTTTCTTTAATAATTCATTGAGTGTGTAGTTTGTGATCCTGCAGGGGATTGAGAGCGGATTACAGGACAGCGCATCACAGATTCAGATGTTAGTATGGAGGGTGTTTTGTGCCAAAAACGGTGCGGACTTCATTGTGCAACACATTCGGGTCGGGCTTGCCGTAATTTGTGTTTTCTGCTTGCGTCTCAGATTTCCAGGCGAACAAATGCAATGTTTTCTGAAACATTTAGATGGGTTTCTTTCTGTTTTATACGCTTGAATGAAGGTTTCGTCTTTGCCGTAATATTCCGAATCAATTATGTTCTAATGCACGATTAGTATTTGCATTTAGCATTTGTTTTCTGCCCAGAACGGAACGGACCTTTTATTCATTGTCGGCTTTTGTTACTCATGAAAACTCCGATGGTTTTAGACGTACAGATATTAAATAAAACAGTTGCTGTTGTTCTGATTGTTAAAAAAATAAATACATTGATTTTATCGGTATCGGCTGATATGTTCATTTTTAAGGTTATCGGTCTGATAAGAAAATTTGCCCGATATATTAGAGCCGATTAAATAATGGATAATTGATGGTTTTGAAATGAACTTGAAATATGATTGAAATTGTTTCTGTCTGTCGTATAATCGACATGACGTTATAATTGTGTGTTTGTGACGTGCGTTTAATGGTGGAGCTTTTGTTTCTTTGTAATCAGGCGCTCAAATTATAAATATTAAATAAACTGATTTAGATTTATCGATCAATATATCTGTTATCGGCTTTCTAATAGTCAAAATTGCTGCATTCCAGAAAGAAATAAAGTAGGGATGTATGATATATATATATCGGCCACCATAACCGTATCTGCCGATATATGTTCGTTTGTAACGTTATCGGCATGATTGTGAAAATTTGGCCGATATATACATTAAAGCTGATTAAATAATGGATAATTTCCTTCAACTGAGACGCTGATGGTTTTGAAATGCTTGAAATGGGATCGAAATCACTTCAGAAAGTACAACATGCGAGTCTGTCGTATAATCTGCATGATGTTATAATTGTGTGTTTGCGACGTGAAAAATAAATAAAAATATTCTAAAAATAAACATTTGGATTTAGATTTATCAGTTATCGGCTTTCAAAAATAAACAAGTATCGGCCAAAAGTTTCACCCCTGTAAGTATCGGTTATCGGGCGCAGATTTTCGGGATGAACAGTCGATTTTGAGGTGTTTGATTTGTTTATTTATTCATTATTTGAATGATTTCCGTCTCACTCGTTCGGGCGTCGGGTCATCTGACCGAGCTCGTCCAGTTTTATTGCTCCTGTGAAATCTCTCTGCGTGACTCACGGGTAGTTTTTATCATCCACTGATGTGTCTCATAAACTGTCATATTCATAAAATGCATGAGGAAGTGAAAGGAGAAGGGTTTATTTAACACTTCTTTTGTGTGTGTGTGTGTGTGTGTGTGTGTCAGATTGTTTACAAGGAAGGGATCGTAGTTCAGTGATTTGATAGCGTTGTCTTCTGAGGGACTTCTGCAGGAGTGACGGTTTAAATAAGACAGCCTGAGGACGGTGTGTGTGTGTGTGTGTGTCCCTGAGGATCGCTGAGTCACAGAATCACCCCACTCTTCCTGACGGATACAGGGAGAGAGGCCAATCAATGGCGGTTAGCGTGTGTGTAATTGGAGTCATTGATTGGCCGGCGTCTGCTGATGTAAACCGTGCAGGTCATTCTCGTGTCTAGTGTTCACTATATAGGCAGCATGGAACCTAATAGATGCTTTTATTTCCTTCATGGTTACTTCATCTGTTGGTGTGGTTCTTTGTTTCCATGGAAATGTGGGTGGAGCTGAGAGGCGCCTCATGAATAATGTATTAGTGAAGTGATCCGTGCTAGAGATCCACGAATCATTTCACCGGTCAACATCAGCCGGTGTTTAGCGATGACATTGTACTGATTTAATTAGTGTTGCGCATTTTATAGAGTCGTTTTAATGATAAATAAGTGTTAGGCCCATATTAGATCAGAACAAAGACAATAATTTGCATCCTTACATTTTCTTCTCGAACTAGAAACTTCCTTAAATCTAGTAACTGCACAGCTGGTTTGTGTTCGTGTGTGTTTGAGCTGCGCGATCCTGGATGAATTTTGAATCATGATTTTTTTTGTGTGTCAAACAGAGATTCTCCCACAATTCTGAACTGAACAAAATGACACGGAACTTACTAGAAGTTCTGATGCAGTGTTAATCGCTGCAGTCTGTTAATTTTATTTCATTAATTTGAATGAATTATTTTCAAAAATCGGATTGAATGAATGATTCAATGACTCACTCATTCACTTGTTTCATTACCGGATGAATCAGTGTTTTTGAACGAATCTCTTGAATGAATGATTCAATGACTCGCTCTCTTAAAGACTTTGCTTGTTTAATTACTGGATGAATCAGTGTTTTTCAACAAATCTCTTGAATGAATGATTCAATGACTCACTCAAAGACTTCACTTGTGTCATTACCGGATGAATCAGTGTTTTTGAACGAATCTCTTGAATGAATGATTCAGTGACTCGCTCTTAAAGACTTTGCTTGTTTAATTACTGGATGAATCAGTGTTTTTCAACAAATCTCTTGAATGAATGATTCAATGACTCACTCAAAGACTTCACTTGTGTCATTACCGGATGAATCAGTGTTTTTGAACGAATCTCTTGAATGAATGATTCAGTGACTCGCTCTTAAAGACTTTGCTTGTTTAATTACTGGATGAATCAGCGTTTTTGAACAAATCTCTTGAATGAATGATTCAATGACTCACTCGAAGACTTCACTTGTTTCATTACTGGATGAATCAGCGTTTTTGAACGAATCTCTTGAATGAATGATTCAATGACTCACTCAAAGACTTCACTTGTTTCATTACTGGATGAATCAGCGTTTTTGAACGAATCTCTTGAATGAATGATTCAATGACTCACTCAAAGACTTCACTTGTTTCATTACCGGATGAATCGCCGTTTTTGAACGAATCTCTTGAATGAATGATTCCGTTTAAGTCATTTGTCGCCACCTACTGGTGTGACGATATAATCGATACAATCTTTATTTGAAGCGTCAAGTTTCTTTCAAAAGGTGATTTGCTCTCATCAGTTCTATAAACGTTTATCCAGGTACTTGTTGTAACTTGAATGATTATAAGACAGAAATAATGGAACTGTGATTGAAACGACAGCGGCTCCCTCGAATCAGATTGAAACGTCCGTTGCGATCGTAGTTAATGGACGGTGAGTCACACGGGTGTTTGAACGGAGCGGCTCTGTTCAGTGCTGCGGATCGGATCATCGCGCAGAATAAATGTGATGGATTCGTGCACACGAATCTCTGGCGGGATGATCTCATCCGCTGGGAAATCTCCAAAATCCCCATTATCAAGCCGTTCAGAGAGAGGAGAGATTCGGGACGGACATGATGAACAGAAAGCACGGAGAGAAGCGCCGCTCTTGATTTGTTTCAGACGGAAATGACTGAGAACTTTTGTCAGGAGTGACATCAGTTTTATAATGACATATATTTTTGTTCACAGCGTTTGCACCCGGACGTTTGCCTGTCAACTCAACGAACCCCTTAAGTTAAGAAACTCTCAGTGATTATACCCTTACAGCTGAAACTGAAGGTTTTCTCAACTTTAACTGCACGCTAGTCATTTTTTGCATTCATTTCCCGCCCACTCGGACAGAAAGAGCTCATCTGATGATGACCAGTTGCCATTTATCTGCTCCTTAGTGTCTCAAACAAGTCTTTCAGTGA
>CM074301.1:16120000-16137500 GCA_037194245.1 Opsariichthys bidens | reverse complement strand
CTCAACTCATGTGTGCTGAAGAGTGTGACGAGTGAACGGCATACCTGTGTGTGTGTGTGTTTGCACACACAGCGCTCTGTTATGTAGAGCACTAGATTAAAACAGTCTTAGCAGTGTCAATGGCCTCGCACAACCAGAGAACAAACACGCTCACTTAAAGGTACACTGTGTAACTTTCGGCCCTCTAGTGGTTAAAAACGAAACTGCAGTGGAAGAGCGTTGTTTATGTTGTGCTTCAATGCAGATGAATGTGTCATGACTTTGACTGTACTAGACTTCAGAGATACTTTACAGTAGCTTCACGCATTCAATACACGCCATACTTCTCAGAAACTGTAATCCAGCACAGCGCTACAATATTCTCAGTCCAACAAAATACTTCAGTCACCCGTCGAGGAGTAAAAACACCATCATCTCCGTGTTCACTTTTACTACATTTCGAATTGTTGGAGGTTTTAGAGGCGCTTTTCTGTGCCACTCCCACCCCAGACACGCCTCAAAGTAGGCGGAGCAAGTTTTCTCTATTTACAGTAATGACGAGACACGCGCGAGTGACGTGTGATGCAATTTCCTGCGAAAACCATCCTGTCGATCTGAAAAATAAAGCGAATCGGTAAAACAAAAACACGTTTGGGGTGTCGATGTATTGACTATTTAAATATTGATCATTTTAAACAAAAGACAAAGTTACTTATTGTACCTTTAACTACTGTGACGAGCAGGGCGGGCGAGAGGCCGGTGAAGCGGGTGATAATGAGCGTCACCTGCGCGCTACAACAAAACCGGTCTCGTGTCTCTCACGGAAGCATAAAAGAGGAGCGACGACAGTGAAGGACGAGAGAGGACCAGACCTGGACTTTGAGGAACTGCCGCCCTTTTACTTTTCGTTTTATTGTTGGTTTATTTGTTTTGATTGAATGTTCCCGCCTCCTCCTCCTCATTGTTTACGAAACTGTGTTACAACTACGTAAATGAGGGCATGCCATCGACTTAATGACTGCAAACATTCCCTAAAGGGGACAAATCATGAAAATCTGACTTTTTCCATGTTTAAGTGCGTCTACCAACACAGAAAATGTGTAAAAGGAAAACCCAGTAACCTTGTTTTGGGCAAGTGTTCCTCTGCAAGCATGTGAGATTTCGCTGCCCTCGTGACGCTGGGAGGAGATCTTATTATAATATTTCCGCCGCTTAATCTGCACGTTTCCACCCACGGCGCCGCCAGTTTGTTTTCACACGCGTGTAGCAGTTCAGAGCATGCTAGCCGTTCTGTCGTCGCTGCACAGACGAGCTCTGACGGTCTGAGCGATGTTAGACCGTTCGCAGCATTTGATAGAATCGTGAACGTTAGCCCGGTGTGTGTGGCTCTGTTTGGCAAACGGGTTCGCTAGATGTGTCGCGGGCGTCCCTATGGGTTTCTGAACAGCGTCTGCGTGAGATTCTCCAGCTTGTTGTTGTTGTTGAGTGCGTAGCCGTTGAAGCTCCGCCCTCTTCTGGAGCTCATTTGCATTTAAAGGGACGGCGTGTTTTTGCTCCTCACGTCCAAATTTGACAAGCGATAATAAATGATCCGTGGAGGATTTTGAGTTGAAACTCCAGCCTCATTTCCCTCAGAATCCATCCTTTGTTCAAACACGATGACTTTTTTATTAACACTCCCTGACGCTGAAATACTCACCTGTTGAAAATCCTCCATTGCAGCTTCAAATCGCCGGCGACGAACAGGAGCGCGTGTCGCTCCACAGACCTGTTTTGCAACGCGCTGAACGGGTTGTGCAGGACGGCCGCGGAGAGAGCGAGTTTGACATGTCATGTCATATTGTTCATAGCTTTGGGGGGAAAGTGACTGTCGCTAAAGCTGAAAATCTCAGCGCAAGAGCCGCTTAATGCTGATTGGCCGCGGCTCTCTGATCCTCTGATGCTCGGATCCTGTAGAATTCAGGTCGTGTGCAATTGAAGCAATAATCTGCGAGAGAACGATTCGTGACGGACCTCAAAACGTGCTGAAATCGCTTTTTTTTTTGTTGTTAAGCACGAAGCAGCTGTAATATATGATGATTGATAATTATTTTGGTTATTATTTCATTTAATTATTGTAAGTTTTTTTTATTATTAATATTTTTATTAGAATTTTAGGAATGTCACCAGACCGCGTTCACCTTTACGTTTTAATAACAGAGAAATGACTTTAATAAAGCATGAGAGAACATGGTATGATGTTTCATCAATACATGAAGGATAATGATCAGAATGATCGTGACCTCGGGGTTGTTGTCAGTGAACGTCAGGAGTCGGTTTATTTGCATCAACTAGATCTGGTCCAGCTCTCCGGATGAACGGTTTTCGTTCGTCTAGTTTCTGATGGCTGTGGCTCATGACTGTGATGATGTCACCTCATCGCAGCTGAGCCCAGACCACATGACCTCATGACCTCATGAGTCGTACTGCATGCTTGAGAGCAGAAGGGAAGTTCACGAGTGCTACTGCTGTCATATTCACACCCATTTCCTGTCTGAAAGCCCCTCTCTTCCTGCCCTGGAACCTTCTGTCCTCCTCACTGCGCTGCTTCACCACCAGGGGGCGCCACACTGACTCTGATCGCTGCATATGGGAGATTATGGTTTACTTTAGTTCGTGTGTAATGTTGCTTTTCAACGTTTTAAAATTAACTTTGCAGATGTCGTTGATGCTCTAAAAGTTCAATGCAAAGAGATTTTCTTTTACAGAAATCCCTTTTTAACGAGCTTCTTCCGGGGTTAGTGACATCACAAACCCTAAATTTACATAAACCCCGCCTTAAGAGCACTCATCAAATGGGCGGGGCCGTGTCGGGCCGCTTTAGAGTTGTTGTCGTCGATGCCGTCATTTTACGCCGGACCGCTTCACGAACGAGGAGAAAAGACGAGCGTGACGACACACGCTAGTGACGAGCCGATCAACTCCATCAATTTATCCACGAACCGTTCAGAAACGTCTTCCCGAGTCTCTCCATCCGTTCGAACGCTTTCCTCATTTTGTCTGCGTGAGATTCTCCAGCTTTGTTGTTGTCGAGCCGTTGAAGCTCCGCCCTCTTCTGGAGCTCATTTGCATTTAAAGGGACGGCGTGTTTTTGCTCCTCACATCCAAATTTGACGAGCGATAATAAATGATCAGTGGAGGATTTTGAGCTGAAACTCACTGGAGACACTGGAGACACCAGGAGTCTGAGATTACATCTGGTGAAAGGGAATTACAGGCATACAGTATTATCTTATTTGAAAATCAAGAATAGCAGGAAGTTTTCTGTGAAGGGTCGGGTCACTGTACCAACTATTATTTTCTATCCCCGTACAGTTTAAAGCTGTAACATCTATGGAGAGACTCCATGAAACAAGGGGATGTGAGTGTGTGAGTGTGTGTGATCCCACAGCTGTAATCCCGCCGCGTTATAACACCGCTGCCACCGCTCTAATCCCTGTGATTTAGGGAAACAGACGCACACTCTTAAGATTACACAACATTATGATCATCAGCAGAGACTCTGCGAATGAAACGGGCTTTAAGAAATGGAGTTAAAGGAAGAAATGAGCGCGTTTAGCTCTTGTTTGCTTGATCGTGTGTGTCTGATCTAACAGGTGACGTCAAGAAGTGCATTTATATTGTGATATCATTATAGTTGTGTGTGTGTGTGTGTGATCGAATCTGTTTTTGGCTAAAAACACATAAACGACAATACATTCAAAAGGTGTTTTTGTCGTTTAATCATGGGGTTAAAACGGTGTTTGGTGTCTTTCTGTCCCAGCAGAAGTCATGGCGGATCTGAGCTTGACCGATGCTCTGACCGACAGCGCTCCTCAGCCTGACGTGGAAAACATGGTGGAGAGGGATTTTATCGCCACGCTGGAGGCCGAGAACTTCGACGATCAGGTCGGAGAGACCGTCGGCAAGACGGACTTCATCCCACTGCTGGACAATGACGGGAAGGGTGAGTCTGAGCCGTGAAAACATCACACCATTTATTGCGTAATGCAGCACTATTTGATTATGAACGAGCAAACTTTTATTTTATTTATTTATTTTATTGACATGTTTTCCATCTCACTAGTTTTGTTTTATTCATTCATTCTGTCTTATTCTATTCTATTTTATTTTATTTTGGCCAAATTTATATGTTTTCATTTTATTTTATTATTTTTTGTTTTTATTTATTTGTTTAATTTCATTTTTGTATTCATTCATTCATTCATTCATTCCATTGTATTCTATTTTATTATCTTCCCTTTTTTTTATTATTTCATTTTATTTTTGGCCAAATTGACATGTTCTGAGTCTTATTCTTTTTTTCTGCTCTTTTTGGTGCCTTATTTTATTTAATTTAATTTTATTTATTTTTTTGTTCAAGTTTAAATGTTCTTGGTCTTATTCTTTTATTTATTTTAATTTTATTTTGGCCAAATTTACATGTTTTGAATCTCATCATTTTATTTTATTATTTTTTTTTTAATGTTTTTATTTATTTGTTTTATTTTATTTTAGTCTCATTCTTTTTTTTTTTTTTTCTCCTTTTCTTGGTTCCTTTATTTATTGTATTTTTTTATTTTGATCTTGGTCTTATTCTTTTATTTATTTATTCTTTTATTTTATTTTGTCCATATTTATCAATTCATTTATTTTAATTTATTTTATTTTATTTTTATTTTATTATTTTAGGCCACATTTAAATATTCCCGTTCTGATCTCATTCCTCTCAGTTTTCTTCTTTTGTTCCGGTGTGGCTCCACATGAATGTCGGCACGTTTGTTTTGTTCAGCGTCTCTCTTCACGTGGTTTTCTGGAGATGAATTATGATGCTCGAGTCTCATATTTCAGTTCCCGGTGACGTTCTGTGTGGAATAAGCCCTTCCTCTGGTGTTTATTGGCCTGTGTAAATCTGTTGTGCGTCTCATTGATCTCCAGGAGTTTGTTTGCATGACACAGATTGTGTGTTTGTCAGTAATCAGCCGTTGGCTTTTGAGGATATTCCCATTCAGACGCCTCTAATGTGTGTGTGTGTGTGTGTGTGTGTGAACAGATCCAGGTACAGCCAAGAACGGTCAGCAGGAAGTCAAAGGCTCTCAGACCCCCGGTAAGAGACGCCTCAAATGTTCTCGTCTCTCCGTTCATCCCTCGGTTTGCTTGTTTTCGTTCACAAAAGCTCATCCTCAGTTCAGATCATTTGTTTCGGTTGGAGCTGCTCGTCATTTACGAAGGCTTTAGTTTAGTTTGAAGTGCATGTTTGTCCCGTGAGCAGTGAGAATGTGGAATAGCGTCTGTCTGTGCTCCTCTCCTCCATGTGTTTGGACGGAGCGCGACGTGGTCTCGGAGCGTCTCGTCACATGACGAGCAGTACGGCCTGTGCATGAATCTGTTGAATGTGTTTGGATGTTTCCCATTTGCTCGTACATCTCGAGTGACAAGCATGTGGAGATTGCGAATTATGTCCATTAATGTTTAGTTCTTTCTAATGCTAAAACATGTCCATTTTAATCAAAGTGTCCAGTTATTAGTCCTATTCAAATATCATCAGTATGACTGTCCCGTTTCTGTTCTCTGATCATCCCTTGTTCTGTTTCCTGCATGTCTTGATTTCAGCGCTTTTTTGCTCTTGAATGTTCAGTGTCTCAGAATAATCTGTCACTGCCGTCGTCTGCAGCTCACCGGATCTCATCTGTACGGAAAACACGGTTCGCCGCTTTTCTGCCAGTTGAAAATATCATGACTATAACAAATCATCCTCAAGTGCTTCATTGATTTGATGAACATTATACACCATAAACCTGTAAAGATTACCGTGTCATATTCGATGTGTGGATTTCTTAACCATCTTCTCCATCTACTACCAGCCGTCTGTCGTCTTAGTGACCGTTTAGGCTTTTTAGTGAGTAAAAAAAATTCGTTTTGCTGTGAAATCTTTGATTGTATTCATATCGTCTTGTTAGGACACGTTATTTGCGGATATATAGTGCCGAATGATGTGTATATGCGTTTTATGTGAGTATCTAAGATTTTCATCACTTCTTGTCCATAAAAATCTGGACTAAATAGCATATTTTTTTTTGCTCATTTTGGACCTCTGAATAAAATTGAGCTGTTTTTCCTCCATGTTCTCATTATATTAGACTATATGATCCTGATGGATCGAATATGATGCAAACTTTACATTTACTGACACTTATTTAAAGTCAGGTTTTACAGAGTTAAAGCATTAGTTCACTTCAGAAGGACAGTTTCTTGACGATTTACTCTCCTCCATGTCATCCAAGATTTCTTTTTTTCAGCGGAAAAGAAATGAAGGTTTTTGAGGAACTCATTCCAGGGTTGTTCTCCATATAGTGGACTTCAATGGGGTTCAACAGGGTCCAAATGTCAGTTTCAGTGCAGCTTCAAAGGATCGACGTGATCCAGACGAGGAATAAGAGTCCGATCTAGAGAAACCGTCGCACATTTGATACTCAAATAAACATTATATACTTTTTATGCACTGCTCTGATGCGCCACACATGACATCATCTCGTAGGAGGAAGTATTGTGATGAAAACTCCCTCTCATTTTCTCCTCCAACTTCAAAATCGTCTTTTTTTTTTTGTTAATTTTGTAAGGCCTGTTTGACTCAGTCTTTGACGTTCACTTTGTAAACACTGGATCGGTACTTCCTCCTACGTCACGTGACCTTTCCAGCGTGATGACGTGATGTGTGGCGCATCAGAGCAGTGCATTATATAATGCTTATTTTTGCATAAAATGTGTTTCTCTAGATCGGACTCTTATTCCTCGTCTGGATCACGTCGATCCTTTGAAGCTGCACTGAAACTGACATTTGGACCCTGTTGAACCCCATTGAAGTCCACTATATGGAGAACAACCCTTTTCCACTGAACATCTTGAATGACATGTAGATTTTCATTCTGGAAAGAACTGATGCTTTAAAGACTTTGTCGTTTGTTGTGAGGTGTGTTCTGTTGAGCGTCCTAAAGATGGCGCCGTTGTGCTGAAATGATCTCCACGAATCTCTCCAGTGGATTTCCAAGCATCCAGATGTGTGAGCTGCAGGCGTCCGGGGAGTAGAGCCGCTCCGTCTTCATTTCCTCGCTCGTGTGTTCGTGTCCGCATGCTGCATGCCATCTGACAGATTGATTGACAGGTGTGAAGTACTAACCAGTGCTGTTGTTCTCTTCCCATCTGCCCCGCGTCGTGTCTGTTTCCGCACCGCGTCTCGCTTCAGACGACTAGATCTTCTGCTTCTCCTCTCGCTTTACGCCTCTGGAAGCCTCCTTCAGAACCCCTCAGCGCTGCACCCCGCTTAAGGACTCGACGTGTTCAGAGAACGGGAGCCGTAATCGCAAACCCTAGTGAGCTGCAGTGCGGACTACATAGGCAGCTGCCTTCTAAGGGCCGTCCGCACGGGTCGATTGAACCCCTGCCAAATTCAGTTCAATTTAATTTTTCAGGATTCAATTCTTAAGGTTAAAATGTAGCGATCAAAAATCACGTCTAATTTATTATGCGACACTTTTATCAAAAAATGAACAAAAAACATTTTATAGCCCTATGAAATAAAAATGTTTCTTTTTTTTTTTTCCCAAATTCTGTTTTTTAATCTTTTACTGGTGTAATTGTAATAATCAAAAATCATACTTAATTAATTAAATGAATTACATTTTCTTACAATATTACAGCCTTATATATATATATATATATATATATGTAATTATATCATCATTATTATTTTTTTTTAGAAAATGTGTTAAAAGAAAAATCCCCAATTTATTTCAAAAATCCTTGATTTATTTAATAGATGTTTGTTATTAAAAAATATATGATAATTAAATGAAAGCATTTCATTTATGATTGATTTTAATGTTGTTTGATTCTAATAACATGATACTTAAAGTACTTTTTTTTTTTTTGTTGATTATTTAAAAAAAAAAAATTTCTCTTAATCCACTATCTTGGATGAGTTTTGTTGCAAAGCATTCTGGGATTTTTTTTCTCTCTCTCTCTCTCTCTCTCTCTCTCTCTGAATCTGCTTTAGAATTCATCCCAAATGAGGGATCTTAGAAGGCGGCACAGTCATGTCACCTAATGTTTAGAGCACACTACGATGCCTTAAAATCCTCCCTATGTAGGAGGCTCACTAGGTTTTGAAACGGATGACCTTCGGCTCCTCTGTAACACGTTTAAAACCCTGTAAAGCCTGACAACAGTTACAGACAAATACATGAAAAAAGGGATAATAAAAATGGCACGTGTGTTAAATCTGAAACATCAGGCTTTCTCACTCTATAGTATAATATAATGGCTCAAACTGATCAACAACACACAGTTTGATCATTATATGAAGAAAAGATGCGAATGAGAGATCTTTATAACAGACTCCTTGCGTAAAAAGCGTGTAAATATCAGGCATTTTCTGCAGATTTGTTAGTGATTTAGAAATGTGTGTATCAGAAATGAAGGCTTTACAGGGTTAAAGAAACATTTTCCTCTTCCTCCTCGGCAAAGTCATCTCAGGCACACTGTACGGCCACGGGACGCTCCGAACGAACGCCACCGGAGGACGTCCCTCTGATGGATCGTGAGAAACGGGATCTTTTGAGGGAACGGTAGCTCAGAGTGAGAGTTGATATATCTGGTGATGACAGACCGATGCCTCTGTGAGCGTTTCAAACATCAGCCTCGGGACGCACACACACACACACACACACACACACGCGCTCGATCTGTTTACTGTCAGGCCTTCCTGCGCAGACAAACACATTTCAGCAATTAAAGTCAACATGAACTGACAATTAGCCCTATTGACTTTGCTCACTTCTACTCTCATTGTAAATGATTTCTTTGTGCATATTATTTAATAAAATAGCATAAATGTACTTTATACTTGTGGCTGATGTCACCTAAATAAATGTTAAGCAGATATTTATGAAGTTACTCGCCCTTTCTGACATCTTGCCAGTCATTTTATTTGATAAATGTTACGGCAAAAATATCAAATCGAAAGTTGATCTCCCACAATCCATTGCAAATGAACGTTCAGCTCGGAGAAAGGTCGTTATAGTCAAACTAAGAATAAATGTGAACCAAAGCAACGTTCCTCATTTTAATGAAACTTGATCACTAATTTAACTCGAACTAAAACTCACATAATATTAATGACGAATGAACAAAAAAAAAAAATACTGAAAATGACACAAATGTAACAAAATCACTGAAGTTAAAATGAAAACAGAATTCTAAAAATAAAAACTGACACGGATGCATCAACTAACATGATAAACCGTGTCAGCTCAGGTCCGTTCCATAATATTACCTTCTGATTTCAGCGGAGTATCAGTACAAGTTGAAATCAACGAAGATTAATAAATGCTTTAGAAGTTTCCATTGAAAATGCCTAAAAAAAATCATGTGAGGCGCTTTTTCAGGCAATTCAGAAAAGGAATATTCCGCAAAAGCGTACGTGAAAGTCGATCCTCCTTTAAACTCCTGAAAGACAGAAGTATCGCGGGAACACTGGGTTCCAAACGACAAACAAACGCCACAATGTATCAAGACGTGCGGGAGAAACACCCGGAAACCCCTCCCACGTGTCCGCTTCCCAAATAGAAGGCGCTTTCCTTGCCGTTAATTCTGGGATAACATGACCGGCGTCTCCTTTGATTTACAGCGACCCTACTAACGTCCGGTGCCGTGATTTTTTTTTTTTTTTAAATGACTTTTTCCGTTTTAGTCGCACAATGTCGTTTCGCAATCGTTTTTAAAGAAAATAATGCAAGTTTCGTGCAAAATGATAATAAAAACGGTATAATAACTATAACGGCACTGGTCATCTCGAGGTCCGTTCGCTGTCATGTGGTGCGAATGCGTTCGATTCCTGTGCCGATCCTGCTCTCCTGTTTCCTGTCTAAATGAAGGCACTGACATGTACGTCACGTGACCTGTCCTTTTCCCCCGGGTTGTCAACGCGGTCTCAAAGACGACCAATGAGAAAGAACCAAAAATGAAACGACAATCGCAAGGAACGGGACTGTGCGTTTGAGACGGGATCGGCAGGTGGAAACCGCTTCCTGAAGCAATAGGCGTCCCGTGTAGACGGGGCGAAGAGATTGATCCAACGGGAAGAGAGAGAAGCACGACTACGGGACGGAGCGTCATGAATGATACTAAAGTAACACTGGACCTGATTTCTCACCCCGAAGTGTCACTTTCATGTTGACTTTAATTCTGTTCTTCTCTAAATATCCTGGAGAGACTTTATTTCTAGTGATGGTTGTTTATCGTCATACAGCCGGCGGCCAAAGAGACGCGTTTACATCGTGAACACACACACACACACACACACTCTCTCTCTGTGTCTCTCAATTCTCTCTCTCTCTGTGTCTCTCAATTCTCTCTCTCTCTCTCTCTCTCTCTCTCTCTCACACAAACTCTCTCTCTCTCTCTCACAAACTCTCTCTCACAAACTCTCTCTCTCAAACTCTCACAAACTCTCTCACAAACTCTCTCTCTCTGTCTCTCTCTCTCTCTCTCTCTCACAAACTCTCTCTCTCTCTGTCTCTCTCTCTCTCTGTCTCTCTCTCTCTCTCTCTGTCTCTCTCTCACACAAACTCTCTCTCTCTCTCCTCACAAACTCTCTCACAAACTCTCTCTCTCTCACAAACTCTCTCTCACAAACTCTCTCTCACAAACTCTCTCTCTCTCTCTCTCTCACAAACTCTCTCTCTCTCACAAACTCTCTCTCTCTGTCTCTCTCTCTCTCTCTCACAAACTCTCTCTCTCTCTCTCTGTCTCTCTCTCTCTCTCACAAACTCTCTCTCTCTCTGTCTCTCTCTCTCTCACAAACTCTCTCTCTCACTCACACACACACACGCTTCGTCCTCGTCACTGGCCATGTCAAAGCTCAGCTGCCAAGGTTCATCACACACACACACACAGCCTGTCTCAGTCTCGCCAGCGTTTATATAAGAGCAACTATCAGAGCGTCTGAGGCCAGAAACGCTCGACATGACGATATTAATAGAGGTAGCATTATGTCTAATAAAATGAGGTATTAATACGCACAATATTTACTTCAAATGGCTTTAATGGCACAAACGTTTTTAGTGCGTTTTGTTCGTGTATTTCTTGTGCGAGTCTCTTGGCATGTGTTGACGGCGGTGGAATCATCTCTTTTTCTTGTCGTCTTCATGTTTTTAATGCACTTGTTTTTCTGAGCTGTACTAAACACTGTCTCTCGTGATCTCCGACTGATGAGCTTCGAATAACATGCTTGTCTTGTACGTTATATCCACATCCTGTCTCCGCACGCCGGAGTGGCTTTCTAAAGGTGAGGTGTGTCATTTCTGTCATTTCGTCCTGGACTCTGAAATGACAAGCTTCAGTCTTGGAGATCGATGGAGATCTGCCGCTTCCTCCTCCGCTCTCTGACTGCTGTACTCTTTATTACCTCTCATGTGTATGTTGCTTTTTCTAGTGTCCACACAGCTAATAAAGTTTTTATCGACTGTATCTGGCTGTCGAAACTGTTTTCGGTCTGTCTTTGTGCTTTGAAGTCTTTGTTAGAGAAGGTTTTGGGAATCTGCAGATTTGCAGCATTTTAATGAGTTTGTTCGGCCAAAAATGAACTTTCTGTCTTTAATAACTCGCCCTAATGTGTAATGAACACACACTGACCCTTCGCTAAGCCCCGCCCCCTTTAGTTACTGTTGCCATGCGCTCTCACGCCACACATCATGTTCTCACGCGGTGAAAAATGCATCACGGCGACAGACGTATGAAACGGTTTCCTATTTAAAATATTGTATTTTTTTAAAGAAGTTTCATCAAGAAATAGCGTAATGTGTGGTGACAGATCGCTGTCGCTCCTCCATCATCTCTTCATTCATTTATAGCATCAAATAAACATGATGAACATCAGAAGGAATGTCGTTTCAAGACGCGAGGACACGCAATTTATCGAGAATACTTTTTGCGCACACAAATAATAACTTTATTCATCAATCCTGTCATTATCCTGACGCACCTTCTGTGTTTACAGCCGAACGCCGGCTCCGTATTGGCCAGAGCTGATCACGTGATCAGCACGACACAGAAGAACGAATGAGAATGACGCAGAAGAGATCGTTGAATCGCGCACAGAAAGTATTGATCCGCTGCGTCACGTGACTGTTTCAACCACGTCTTTACTTCCTCTCCGGACCTCGAAAGTGTTGATTATATTGATCTATGGACGAGTCATGAACCTCATCAGAAACATCTTCGTCTGTGTTCCACGAAGGTCTTGCGGGGAGAGGAGTTAATGACAGAAATCTCAGTTTTAAACACCATTGGACCCCATTCACTTTCACTGTATGATCATAAACACCATGTCTCACGGAAGGAAAATCAAGAGGGTGAGTAAATGATGACCGTACGTGACGAACTTCACTCGTGTTCATCATTGCGATGGTGTGACTCCAGCATCCGTGTGTCTGGGCGTCGTCTCTGCGGCAGCGCGTCCTGCGGGAGCTCTATATGGGTCAGCCTGGCCTACTTGAGTCTGTTTTAGCGCTGGACGGCCCCGCAGCAGATGTGCTCCATCTGGACTCCTTGTGTCCCTGATTCTCCTGAGGACGGGAGAGTCCGTCTCTCATCCAGCTGTGCCACTGCACCATCTCTCACTCTTTCTTTTAGAAAGGCACTTTTTAAATGTTTTGTCAGCTGGACGTAATGAAGTATTATTGTATATTATATCAGTATGGGGTAGATGTCATTTTCAGCATCATTACTCCAGTCACATGATCCTTCAGAAATCACTCTGATATGCTGCTTTTATTTGATCAAAAATACAGTAAAAATCTGAAATATTTTTACAAATTAAAATATCTGGTTTCCAAGTGAATATATAGTACAATATAATTTATATCCAGTGATGAAAGCTGAATATTCAGCATCATTACTGCAGTCTTCAGAGTCACATGATCCTTCAGAAATCATTTGATGCTCAAGAAACATTTGATTATTATTATCAGTGTTGAAAACAGTTCATATGTTTGGAAACTGATTCTTTGATGAAAAGTTCAAAAGAACAGAAATCTTTTGTAACAAATGTATTTATTGTCACTTTTGATCAGTGTAGTGTGTGTATATACGTATATTAGAGCATTTTATTACATTTCGTAATATTTAGTATTACTTGTTTATTTAAAAATATAAAAGTTTAGTTTAAGTTTATTTAAAATTTTGTTTTTAGAGAACTATTACTGATCATTACAGATTCAAATATAAGTGCAAATATTCATCAAATTTGTATTTTTCTTAAAATAATCTATATATTAGCTAATAATTAATATATATATATATAATATATATATAAAACAGTAATTAAACAAATTACTATACTGTTATGTATATGTAGTTATATATATATATATATATATATATATATATAAGTATGAATAATACAATACAGTAATTTGTTTTTACAGAAAACTAGTGACTGATTAAGTTTATGAGGGCAAGCATTTGTCAAAAATGCTGAAAAAAAGTAAGATATGACCCATTTAAAGTGTTGGTTCTCCCAAAAATAGAACTTCTGTCATCATTTACTCACCCTCGAGTTGTTTCAAACCCGAATGAGGTTTTTCTTCTCCTGAACACAAAAGAAGGTATTTTGAAGAATGTCAGTAACCGAACAGTTGATGGACCCCATTCACTTCTCTAGTATGGAAGTCAATGGGGTCCATCGACTGGTTACGCATGTTTTGAGTGAACGATCCCTTTAAAAGTAAACGTACGGTCGTGTTTGTGGCCGTTCGCTGACCCTGCGTCTGTAGTTGTGCCGTCATGTGTTCGTAAAGCCCTTCAGCTTTGGCGTCCTCGTCTCGTCCCCGTCTCGTCACGCAGCTCTTAATTCTGCATTAGTTGTTTTCGGTGAGTCTAATCTGAACCGAGGTCCGTTTTGAGGATGTTTCTCCACCGATGAAGGAGCCGTTTCCCATAATCCCTGTCTGCAGAGGTGCTTTTCCTCACTCTCAGGATTGGTCTTTTAGAGATTTGTGCTGTGTTTGGAATCGTTCGTAAGCCGCTAGCATTGCATAAGCGCTCAAATCCCGAGGATAAGCGTAAAAAAGATCAAGGGAGCAGCAGTTTTGGGCCTCCTGCGGCGGAGAGACGCTCATGGAGCGGGAGCGTCACGGAGGTGCGCTGATGAGGTCAGACGGAGGACACGCTCCTCCTCGTCTTCCTCTTCTCGCTCCGCTCAAGTCAGAGCGTTTCTTGCATTGTCGCCTTGTGCGAACGTAAAGCAGAACATGAAAACAGTCCTTTTCTTCCTCTAACCTCTTCTTCTTCCTCGTTTTTTTTTTTTTTTTTGTGGTTCTTCATCTTCTTTATCTTGTTGTTGTTACTCCTCTTTTTGTCTTCTCATCATCCTCCATCTTCCTCATGTTCTTCTTCATCTTCTTGCTCTTCCCCTCCTTATTATTATTCCTCTCTTCGTTTTCTTCTGCTTCCTGTCATCTTCATATTGTTTTTATTTCTCCTTCATCTTTGTTTTTTCTGGAGGTGATTCTCGTGGCACGAGGAGTGTTCGTTTTCTGACAGAACGCTCGATTTCTACAATAATTTAGGAGGATTCACTCAATGTTCCCTCGATTACACATAATAATTCTCATACAATTCTCCAATAATTTCATGCGATAAAGTCTGATATTTGATGATCCCGCTGTAGGGTTGATCTTTACATCCATATATTTCGGATCTGATCCGTCTCTAGTAAACGGTGTAATAAGACCAACCCGTCATTCATATAAATGAGTTATTTTGCACATATTAAGGGATGCGATGGACAGTAAACACCATATCGATCCTGATTAATGAAGGGGAAAATGAATAAATCCCTTTTAAAGCGTCATTAGCAGATGTAGTTGCGTTTTCTCTCAGTATCATCACGTATATCACCAGACACGGATCCCTTTATCAGCGCTTTGAGACATTCGCTGCGTTTGTCTGAGGTGAAGCGAGCGATGTAGAGAAGATGGAGATGTTTAGAAAGTGAAGTCGCACAGACTCGTCGCTCTGCTTCCTCTGGCAAATGTGTCATGAGATGCGTATCGTTTGCCCGCGTCCTCATTGGCAAATTGTAAAAATAGATGCGGTCTGTGCGGCCCATGGGAGGTTTGGAGGCACGCGGACACAGAATCACAGTCCACAAAAATACATCAGAACGAGACTGTGGGGGTGAAGGTAAGAAGGTCAAAGACTGCCAAAAAACCCAGATCCAAAACTTTTGTAACCATATAAATGTCTTTGCAGTCTCTATTGATCATTCTAATGCATCCTAGTGGAGTAAAAGTATGAATTTCTTTAAAAAAAAACCCCAATTTTTGACAATTTTTTTGCAGCTTGAAGTGGTCTCCGTATGCTTTTAGCATCACAAACGCTCGGTTACACTTCTTTTGCGTTCCATGAAGAAGAGGAAGAAACTCGTACAGGTTTGGAAAAGAACACGAGGATTGGTTAGATGAACGACAGAGATTCATTTTTGACTGAACATTTTCGTCCCTTTAAGAGTGAAGCAGGTCGTCTGATTCGGTGTTATTATAGTTCACCCAATCTTTTTTTTTAGATTGACAGAAATGAAATAAAATACAAACCTGACCATGTTAAGTCAAATCTGAAGATGAAGTCAAGTCATCTTTATTTAGATAGCGCTTTTTACAATGCAGATTGTGGCAAAGCAGCTTTACATTAATGAGAAAATGGTGTGATTGTGCAGCTTATTCTATATATTATTGATTCATTCCGTTCCAAATATCAGTAGTTATTAGTCTAGTTCATTTAAGTGTATGGAGAAAACAGTGACGTAATCGTCCGGCTCGGCTCAGTTCACACACAACGACACCAAAACCACTGCTGAATATCAAGCGAGTGTCCCCGACTTAAGCAAGACAAAGGACCAAAACTCCAACAAATTGGGAGAAACCAGGCTTCGTCCTCTGGCCAACAGTGGACACTTGTCCGATACTCCGTTACAGGTCATTGGAATCGCAACAGTCAAAATATTTAATCCAGTTCCATCTAGTTTAAGATCTTTTGATCACGCCGGTGTGGGATGTTTTTTTGGGGATCTGTGCCACGGGCTGATGAGTCGGTGAGGGATGAGCTCGTGTGAGTTTATTTTGATGCGCCTCGATGTTGACTGCTGTTTCTCGTCATCGTCGAAGCATCTTTCAGTGTATTCAGTCTCCCCTGCTTTCTGTTCACACTGTTTTAATCCCTCGTTTTTTGCTCAAGCTTTGAAATGTTGCCGTTTAAAAATAGTAATAAAAACAACATATTTACTCAGCTAGGTGGCTTTGGGTCAGGGGTTCCCAAACTTTTTATCCCGCGACCCCAACCCCACCTCCCCCACCTCAACCACCGCGTTAAATGTACAGCAAATCGATTTTATGCCCAGTCTCAAAGCACACAAAGTTATATTTTATTGTTCTATGTGAAAAATCTGATTCTGCGTGAGCCGCTGGATATCCACCTGTTCTCTCTCGGAAAGTTACTGTGCAACTGTGTTGGGTTGAACATTGTTCTGCCATCAGGAACCAGTCGAGCAGGTCTGAGCGGCACACACACACACACACACATAAACACACTCACACATCTGACGGTCAGCGTGTCGAAACACTAAGTACTCGGTAAAGCATTTCTGTGTCATGCTGAATAATTCTCCCTCGTTTCTCTCAGCGTCACACATATAATGCAACATCAATGTCAGTTTTACACATCAAAACGACGCAGTGTTCGCACCGTCAGCCGGCCTCACCCGTGACTTTCTCCTCCTCTCGTGGATATGAAGCACCGTGTCATTTTGAAGCAGGTGTTATTTGTTTGTAGCCTCCAAACACCTTCAGCTTCAGCGAGCAGCAGCGCGTGACGTACGTCACTCGATGGTGATCGACGCGGACGTAATCTCGTATAATAGATAATATTATAATATACATGATATTTTTTTTAATCAGACTTTTCTGCAAAACACCATTTAATAAGTATTGAATTAAATGAACTCGCCATCAATAAAAACCATGACTTGCTTATTAATGAGCGTTTAAAGGAACTTTCTGTGCTCTAAAGTGGATAAAAAGATATTCTATCCGATTCCACGCCATCACAAGGTGAGGGCGACACGTTTGCCCACAAAGACGTGTCGTAAAGCTGATGTGCCTGTAAGTGCTCATGCTAAACTTTCTTTATTGAGGTGGAAACTTTATATATCGGTGAAAGCTATTCAGGAGCAAAGAAACCTCGATTTTCTCAGTTAAACCGCTTCTCGAGTGATCCCACAGATTCATCCGTACTCTTGATGTGACCGTGTGAGATTTGTCTTGATTTTAGCTGGAGAGCACAGACCGTGTGTAAACCCAACTGAACCCTCCTCTAACCCGTAGACCGCATCCCACCCGGAGGTCCGGACCGGGTTCGCGGCGCCCACGGTGCCGCTCTGACTTTGCTT
>CM074301.1:16105000-16115000 GCA_037194245.1 Opsariichthys bidens | reverse complement strand
CACTCACCACACACATACATTGTCGAATGCGACTAATGCTGATGAATAAATACTCCTAGTCTCAAACTAGTTTCGTCAACTCAATAAAGTTGGCATGATCCACCACGGCAATTTAAAAATATCCGAAATAATACAAATTGAAAATAAAGAAATGTTACTACGGTAAATACACAATACTAACATGAACGGTTATTGAAACCGATGACTTGAATGAACGTCATGCGAATCCTTCCTAGCTAACACGCGACGCACCAGTTTATTGGTACTTTACTTTTATTTCTTGACTTACAAATTGATAACCATGCTCATAGTTTCTCTTGCGCTTCATATATGGAGTCACTTCAGTTCAAAGAACGGGTCAAACTGTTTAATAATCAGGAATTTATACCTGCATGATATTACGCTGTACCCACATTGGACCAGCGTTTGGAATATGGAGGAATCGGGCGCCGTCTTCTGGTCCGATGTGAGGATTCATTCATCGCACGACTCTCGCGGTGCATTATGGGTATTATCTAGCCATCGAACATATATCGTTATTGTGATGAGTGCACTCGATAACGACCGCTAAGGTTTCGGACACCACTACAAATGTCCGCCCCCTCAAATAGTGCCCCATTTAAGGCTATAGGGAACGGAAACGGCCCTATTCTGAGAAAGCACGCTTTCGTTCCACTTTCGTTTGACGTTTCTCATATTCAACAGAAATGGCATGACTGCATCGTCACAAATTGAGTCTTGCGATGTGTGTGTGTGTGTATATATAGAGCTTTGAAAATCATTATTCTAATGTGATTTCGCTGCTTTTTTCAGCGCTCGCTGCTTCAGGCCGAGCCGCCCGTTAATTATGCGCTTTTATTCGTTCAGCGTCATCTTGTTGAATCTCTCTCCGGCCATTAATTAGGTTTACTAAAATTGTGCGTCCGGCAAAACAACACCTCTAATTACCCCTGACCTCCTTTAACGGAGATCTCCTCCTCCTGCGATTCCTGTTTTCAATGTGATATACATCAGTTATAGATGTTGGGGAAGTTCATGGCGTCATTGGGAGTTGACAGTCGCAGACTGAAACTCCATCTCTGGTTGTGCTGATAAAGATTTTATATATATCGCGCGACCCGGAGCTTTTATTCTGCACTCTAATGGAGCGCGTGAGAAGTAATGCTGGTAATGATAATGAGCGTGAATTCATTAACAGGGTAAATGAACAGCCCTGGAAGGACAATAGCTGATGATGGTGGTTTAAAGGGGCTCTCGGGAGGTGATGAGTCACGCTCGCATCAGAACACTGGATTTCTCCACCTGTTACAGACCTCGCTCCGTTTCTGTCAGTCCTGATGTGATGCAGAAACACACTCGTGTCTGATCTGACGGAGACCGTTACAGGTGCATCCGTTGAAATGACTTGTCTATAACGTGTCTGGATCCTATTTCTGTGGAAGCTTGTGTACACCACTGAATAAAAAAAAAAAAAAAAAAGGATTTTTCTCACAATTCTGACTTTTTATATTGTAACACCGTTCGCAAATATGGGAAGAAGGAGGCGGGAACCGGCGAACATTCAACAATTTTTAATAAACAAATAAACCAACAATAAAACAAAAAGTAGAAGGGCGGCAGTCGCCGTGAGGAACAAAACAAAACAAAACACAACATAAAATCCAGGCCTGGTCCTGTCGTCGCTCCTCTTTTATGCTTCCGGAGCTCCTCCGTGAGAGACACGAGACCGGTGTAGCGCGCAGGTGAAGCTCGTTATCGCCCGCGTCACCGGCCACAGCTCTAGTGTTAAAACACGTTCGCATTAAATGCTAACATCACCTAGATGTGTTAAAACATGTTAATAACATGTTAGGGATCGTAACTAATCATGTTAGCATCTCATAAAAAAATTCTGGGCAACATGCTAATCACGTTAGCATCATGTTTAACAATTAGCATGCGATTAGCAACACGTTAAGTGTGTTAGTACCTTGTTAAAATGCTAATAATGCTAGCATATTCGGACTCGGGGCGGTGTAGTTGCGCACAACAAGCACCACTCACAATTTCGTGTCAATTTTGTTACGTTTAGCTATTATTATTATTTTCAACCTCGAGACATTTTATGGCTTTAATTTCCCATTCTTGAACGAGTAATCTTACTGGTGTAAAACCACAAGCACATGGTGTAATGAAATATGACTTTTTCCTCTCAACTTCTGTGCACCCGTAGGTTTCTCTCAGCCTAGCGCGCCCGCGGTGATCACATGTGCCGCTCCTCTTCAGACAGAAAGACCGTCCGGTGTGGCCGAAACGCAGAGTTCACCAGCTGCTCAGGCCTCTGAAGCCCCCAAAACACCGGCTGAACCCCTGGCAGCCACGACACCCAAGAGCCCACCGGACACGTCTGCAGGTATGCGCACAGATAACATGAGTGATCTTATATCTTCAAATGCTGTTTCCCTCATGTACTTCCCATGTGTTTTGTACTAGGGATTATGGGATTCCTGCTGGAGCCCCTGTGGAGCAAATTTCTAATCCATCAGTAATTAAAACTATTGCTGTCCACTAGGGGGCACCATAACTAGTGCAGTTATCAGTTGTCAAATCCATCCCTTCTGGTCTCCCAGGGGCCTTTAAGGGTCCCACAGCTGTATAGGGTTAGAACCGCGCAGCTGGTTTAAATCAAACTCCAGAATGTTATTGTGCCTGGTTTGATGCTCAGGGATGGTTGTTGATGAGCAAACAGTGTTACACACCTACCAGATGGAGGTTCAGACCTGTAGAGTCACATGCACGAGTTCATTAACAAGTGCTCGATCGTTAAATCATTTATCCGAGTGTGTCTGTTTTCACACTAAACGTCTTGCGTTATAGACGTTATTTTCTTCCAAGACAAAGATATCTGGGTCAGATTAGTATACGAGGAGTCTGGACACTGCACAAATTCAGTCATTATTTCTGCTCGTTACTTCTGATAGCGGAGACCAGATCTTGTACACAAATAAGGCATGCTTGACCTCCAGTCGCTTCTGCAAAAATGGAAAAACAACACTATTATCTGAAAATCATTTAAACATTTTAGTTGTGAAGCAACCTCGATTGCTAAGACTTGTTTTCAAACTCGTCAGTTCTCGAAACGAGTAAGAAACCTGTAAGACAAAATAAATTCAAGATGCAACCTATAAAGGTCTTTGTGTTGCTTCTCAAAAAGATTATTCTGGGATTAAGAGATTTTTTTTTTTTTATATATTTTGAGGCATAAGAATAAAATGTTTTTCAGTGCACGAATTGTTTACATGTTGTGGTTTCTTTTATGTAAAAGTGTCATGGAACCTCCTCATTTCAGGATCTTTAATTTAGAGCAATTCAGTGGAATTTATTAACTCATGTGTCTCGTCTCTAAATGACCTGCTTTGACCTGTTTTGCATATTTTTGACCATATTGTATATTTTTGTGTAATTAAAATACTGTATTGACCTATCAGCATCCAGGGCTGCGACTATCTCAGAAGATGCATCAATGGTCTGGTTTAGCTCTTTGCAGGGTGTAAAGGGTAATTGAGAAGTTAGGGAATGCGTAAGTGCATGTGTGAGAAAGTGAAAAAGGGAGTTAGTGCTGCACTAATTTCCTTTCTTCTTTGTATATGAGGTGTCTTTGGTGATCGCTGGTCTGATGAGGCCGGCATTCCATCTGACCTGCCCTTCACACCGAGCGTTTCCACCATTATCAGTCGCCATGCCAGTCACCTTGTAGAGAGCCCAAATGACACGGCCGACCCTCAGTGGTCCCCGAGAGATAGGGGTGTGGGAGATTCCGAGGAGAGGGAAGGTGAAGGATCTGACCGTAAGAAGGAAAAGAAGAAGAAAAAACGGAGACCCAGGGACGAGGTTTACGACTTCCACGTGGAAATGCAGAGTGAAAGTGCTTTATCCGAAAGCCCCCATCATTCGTCTCCACACAAGGAAGACGGAGGTTGGGAAGATGTCGGGCGCATCGGTGGGAGAGTCAAGAAGCCAAAAAGCCGGAAGAAGATACCCGAGGAGTGGGCGATCCATGCCGAGCCCTTCGTCCCTGCTTCGTCCTCCATGTCGCAGGAGTTCGATTTCACCCAATCGTCCCTTGAAGCTGACAGCGGCCTGGTGTCGTTTTCTGAGGACTACACCGATGTGATTCCTCTGTCTCTTACCCAAGATCTTCTGTCTCTCACAGCCACTTCCCCACCATCCACAGCACATCTAGAACCTGCAATACCCTCCCCAAAGTCTCCGGTCAAGCCCCCAGCCAACACCCTTTGTCCATGTCGTCTGGCTTCCACGATACCATCATGGAAACGGAAGATGATTTTAGTCTGCCGTCACCTTTGGGCAAAGCCGATTCTCTTGTTTGCAGCCACAATGATGCTCAGCCTTCTCCTGGTGGACCTTTTGAGGAGGCCATGTTTGGACAAGAACATCTCTACCCTACTCCCATGGGCACCCAAGAGTCACAAGTGAAGGAACCGCAAGCGTCCACCCCTGGAAGCACTTGTTTTGTACCACCGATGGAAGCACTGATCTCAGCACCACCGTTTTCTCCATCTGGGCCTGCTTGGTCTCTTAATAACCACAATCAACCTTTTGATCTTGGAGGAGTTGCCTTTGAAACCCCAGTCCCGGTTCCTCCACCTCTACCTTCACCAAAGAGCAAAGCCCCAAAGGAATCAAAATCCAGACAAGGCAAGAAGTC
Source organism: Opsariichthys bidens (assembly GCA_037194245.1). Classification (NCBI taxonomy): domain Eukaryota; kingdom Metazoa; phylum Chordata; class Actinopteri; order Cypriniformes; family Xenocyprididae; genus Opsariichthys; species Opsariichthys bidens. The sequence goes on along the minus strand of CM074301.1, from coordinate 16,110,292 downwards.
CAGTTCATCCTCATCTAAAAGTCCAACCTCCCCTGATGCGAAGTTGCCCTCTCCCCAGAATTCCGGTCTGAATCCGGCCGCTCCGCCATTCTTCCCTAGCTTTGCAGAACCTCGGGAGCACGCTGGAGGACTGCCCGTCACATTGGAAGGTTTGTTGTGGACAATTGGGAATGGGATCCACTTAATGCATGGCTGTGTGGATTCAAAGCCTGGGCTTGAGTGATTAAACCGCACACCCCAATAACTAACACGTCACCCCGTCAGCTGGACGTAAGGGTCAGGGTTTGCTCAAAGCGGGTTGGCTTAGTTTTGCTTGGGTGTTTCTTCCACAATGAATGACCGACTGTGTGCAAACAAGCACGAATCCCCCCATTAACCTTGTGATCCAGGGTGTACTGTACTAATCAAAATGCTTTGGTTTGCAGTTTGTCGAGGAGGCGTTGTTGGTCCCTCACAAAGTCGCATCTCCACTCTGTTGTTGTGATTGTGTCTTGTACTACCACTGGTGGCACCTAACAGTGACAATCTTCTCTCTCGGTTTCCCTCCACCCAATTCTCTTCTAGCACCTTCTAGCGTGAACATGTATCACTTTTGGCGCTTTTACACGGAATGGTACGGTTCACGCTGTACAGGACATAGTACCTGGTACTTTTTTTAGTACCACCTCGGTTGAAGATCCAAGCAAGCCCTACCGATACTAAAATGTGATGTATAAACACTGCAGGTCACTGATTGGTCAGAGAAAAAGCATAATTGGATTTGCGACACGCCGGATTTAAAAAGTCAGCAACGGCCACCGCAGCTTCATTCGTTCGTATGGCTTTTTTTAAAAATTCCGTTGCTCTAAACAACCGTCGCACGCAACTTGAAAAACGAAATGGCTGTGTTGTGGTCAGTAGAGGAGGTGGTGGCGCAACTATAACAGTCAGTCTGTAATCCCACCCATTTTGAATTGGTACTAAACTGCAGTGGAAAAGCAAACTGAGCCAAAGTAAAGCGAGCCGAGTCGTACCACTCAGTGGAAAAGCTCCCTTTATGAATGCATACAAAGTGCAACGCAGTTGTTAGTGATACTTTTTTCTTCCTTTTTTTTTGTCTCCTCTATGTTCCGCGACATCATCGGTTTCAACTCGCCGATTAGGTAAGTCAACATTTCTTTGGTTATTGCTTTTGGTCTCTTTATGTTGTTAAATGTCGTGTAACATCATCCACTTTTCGTTCATAACTTGCTCCATAGTTGCTGTAGCAGTCGCAGACTGATGATTCTGTGATTTCTGTTACAACTTTTTTTGGTAACACTTTATTTTACAGTGTCATTGTTACATATGTTACATGCGGTTACTATAGTAAAGTGAGTATAAATTATGCATAATTGCATGCAACTAATCCTAAACCAAACCCTATATAGTAAGTACATGTAGTTACTTAATGTTACTCAGTACTTAAATGTATAATTACAGTGTAACAAAGACACCTTAAAATAAAGCGTAACACTTTATTTTAGTGTCATTGTTACATGTTGTCACTGTAGCAATAACTATAAATTATGCATAATTACATGCAACTAACCCTAAACCAAACCCTCATCCTAAACCTATAGTAAGTACATGTTGTTACTTAATGTTACTCCGTACTTAAGTGTATAATTACAGTGTAACAAAGACACCTTAAAATAAAGGGTAACACTTTATTTTAGTGTCATTGTTACATGTTACATTTTGTTACTGTAGCAATAACTATAAATTATGCTTAATTACATGCAACTAATCCTAAACCTAAAGTACATGTAGTTACTTAATGTTACTCAGTACTTAAATGTATAACTACAATGTAACAAAGACACTTTAAAATAAAGTCTAACCATTTTTTGTAACTTTTAAATGTAACTCGAAACAGTAACGACTGAACTACTTTGTATCGTCCCAACTAAATGAATCCGTGAATTGGTGTGTGGTATATAAAAAGTCTGTGTTCATCTGCTTTCAGAAAAGCATTTGTTTTTAAATGTAAACATGATATGCAAGCCAACATTGGAGCCCCTGCCCCTCTGTTACGTTAATTGAAGCTGCGAAAGTTGAGTCTCCAACGCTCCACACTTGTTTTTTCCAGTTAGTTAAGTGCATCATCCGGGTATTCAACATCCACTGTTTCTTTTTGCAATTTTCAGTGTGAACGCACCACAAAACATCACAGGATAATGCCTTACACCTACACTTTGCTTTCTTCAGTCTTGTTTTAGCTCGTCTTCGCGCTTAAATACGACAAATCGCAGAAGCGAACCGGGTTGTGAATGTTATCCCGTGTTGACTTTATTAACTTCACCACAGCATAAGCTACGCAACTGCAGAAAAGACAGTGTAGTGGATCTGAAAATGGCCTCTGTGTGTGTATTAGTGTGTGTTTGGGCGCGTCTGACACAGCTGTCTTTTAGTTCTCTGTAATTTCGGCTCTTTCTCCAGCGGGGAGGGACTCTGTCACTGAGGGAGCTACTTATACGCTCCGGGAGACAGGACATCAGCATTCGGTGTCAGACTTCCCAACATGCAAATTAATGACAGTGTGCCGTAATGTGCGTGTGTGTTGTACTATGAGCTGAAGATAAGAAAACTGCTAAAGCTCAGTGTTTGATGTCACATTAGAGTGAATTCAATGTGCGTTTCTAAATCATCTCTCTGCTTCGGTAAAAGAGTGACGGAACAAAAAATGCTTTACGCCGTATGAATCATAAGCGTTTTTGTTATTAGTGTTTTTGCTGTAATTCTATAATGGGTTTATTTTTTGGTTAAAAGCTTGCAGTCCTCTAAAAATCACAAGGACACACGTCTTTAGTAAGATTTTCTCTAGCCTCGACTACATCCTGCGAAGGTCTCGGACTAGCGTCGTTTGTTTCAGGTCATGATGTGTTTCGTGTGCTCTTGTGAGTCTGTGAGACGCTCTTGATTGTGATTTGAGGAGCGAGTGTTATGAATGGTGGAGTGTGAGCGCGGATACAGCACAGACGGGCGAGTGACTCAGCTCTACTTTTGTCCAGACAGATGCTTCTTATGAAAAAAAATAGACATTTGAGTTGTTGTTTCTTTCTCTACTTCGGCAGTGCGTTCAGCAGTGTTGTTTTTCTGCTTTAATGTCTGTGTTCTGCTCAAAAAGCCGGGTAAAATACACGGCACGTGGCACAATATTGCGATATCGATATTGCATTAAAGTTGAAATGCTACCAAATTCAAATTCGGTTGCACTCGATGTAGTTCTGTGTTTGTTTTTGGATTGCAGTATTGTGTTATACACCATAGGACACTTTTTTCCCCCCCTTGTTTGTCGCATAATATTGCTCCTGCCTAGTAAAAGGAGGCCAGTAGATGTTTGGGAGCAGATGTGAGGTGTATTTTTAGAAGCCAGAGGTTTTTTGAGGTTGTGATAGTCGGCACAGGACTCAACGGGAGGATCTTGCGTAAGCAAACCCTGCTGAGAAGATGGGCGTACGGGGCCACCAGCCTCTTGGCGTCACCCGGCCCAACTAAACACCCTCCGAGTCGGATGATGGACACGACGGCTTCGCTCTTGGAGCATTCTCCCCTAAAAGTGGTCGGACGGACCAAACCGGAAGTCGTAGAGACTTGAAACTTTGAGGGTTGGTAGTACTCACACCGTCTACAACTCCACCAAGGCTCGCCCCGATCGGCCTGACGGGGGCGCCACAGCGGTCAAAAGCACCAAATGACTCATAACTCAAAGAAGGCGAAATTTTCAGCAATTTTTTTTTTTTTTTTTTTTTTTTTAAATCCTACAAACTAGTCTTAGGTTTTGGACCTGATCGGAACCAAACCAGTGGAGCAAGAGTCAATATTTATAAACAAAAGTTGAAATTTCGATTCACGGTCACTAAGGGGCGCCAAAACGTTTGAAGTGGGTGGAGCCGCTTTTACTAAAATGGCTATAACTCGTGAACGGAATGAGATATTTTCACCAAATTTGGCACACTTATGTAAGATCTCATTCTGTGCTTGCGTGAAAAATGACACAGTGACTGGCCACTTGGTGGCGCTGTAACAGGAAAAACATAAAATGGCTATAACCACTTCACCGTTTATCCGATCGACTTGAAAATTGGCCTGCAGCATCTTTCTCCGAGGTGCCATGATTGATGACGCGTCTCAAAAAACATGTTTGCTATCGGCCAATGACGTTTGAGCAGCTATCAGACAAGGTTTGCCTTTTTGACTGGGCCTTTTTGAAATTCAAAAGAAATGGCCCACCAGGGGGCGCCTTCACGTTTGTAAAGGATCATGTATCGCACGATTTTTCACACACACCCGCAACATTCGTGCCACATCCTTATAACTTTGCCTCCGGGACCGCCCCTGTCCATCGAATATTATTATTTCAAAAACCAACTTTGGTGAAGTAGTGCTAATTTTTTGGCTCAACCTCAATAACTGTTTAAAAGATTTAAATCATATATTTTCTTTTAAATTGCAGGTATTGGCTGGACGGTCTTTTCCATCTATGATCGAGATGGTTACAGACTTGCTAATTAAAACGTAATAACTTTTTATGCATGTGCTTAAAGGCCTTAAACTCCGATAATTAAATTTTCTTTTTGTGACTCAAGGAAAAGAAATAATATATGAAAAATGGGGTAGTCGTGGCCTAGTGGTGAGGGAGTCGGGCTTGTAATCTGAAGGTTCCCGCGCCGGCAGGAATTGAAAGTGGGGATTGTGAATGAACAGCACTCTCTCCACCTTCAGTACCATGACTAAAGTGTCCTTGAGCAAGACACCTGACCCCTGATTGATCCCCTTGTCATTTGGATGAAAGCGTCTGCTAAATAATGAAAAAAGGAAAAAAAAAAAAAAGAAAGAAATAATACAGATATTGTCAAATTGGTTGATCATTGCTAACTTGAATCAGCAGCTGAAATTGATTTATGGAGTGCATACATCACTTTTCCAAGACTTTATTAAAATCTTTTCTGCTCATCAAGGCTGCATTGTTTTGATCAAAAAATACAGTAAAAAAATATGAAATTATAAAAATAAAAATATAGAAACAGCTGGTTTCTATGTGAAAAATATATATATATATATAATCAAAGTTTCTTCTGCTCACCAAAGCTGCATTTATTTGATCAAAAATACAGAAAAAATGTGAAATATTATTCTAATGTAAATCATCTGTTTTCTACATGAATATATAGTAAAATATAATTTATAACCAGTGATCAAAGCTGAATTTTCAGCTTCATTCCTCCAGTCTTCAGAGTCACATGATCCTTCAGGAATCATTGCAATGAT
>CM074301.1:15882500-16100000 GCA_037194245.1 Opsariichthys bidens | reverse complement strand
TCTGAAGGATCATGTGACTCTGAAGACTGCAGTAATGATGCTGAAAATTCAGCCTTGATCACTGGATATAAATTAAATTTGACTATATATTCACATTGAAAACGGATATATTAAATTGTAATAATATTTCTCAATTTTTACTGTATTTTGATCAAATATATGCAGCAAACATTCTTACCGATGGAAATAGTATATTGTACATATTTTAAAAACACTAAAACTAATAAAAACGACAAAAAAAACCACAGTAAAATTACTAAAATGAATACAAATAAAATAGAATTCAAATATAAACAAAAGCGATAATAATGAATCAACAGTCCTAAAGTAACACCGGTCATCTGGCTTTTCCCATAATCCCACTCAACATTACTTGCGCTGTATTTTTGGACTTGCGGACCCTCACCTGCTCCTTCGTTGACAAGGCTGCTGTTGCCATGGCAACGGGAGGCAGTTGCTTGGGAGACCTAAGGAAGCAGGGCTACCAAGGAAACAATGTTGGCTCTTAGGAGGAGGAGGGGCGACGAGCTAAAAATAGCATCTGGGTAGACGGTCTCAGTCGAGTTATCTGGCTTTATGTTCCCGCAGCTCCATCTCGTTTTGACCACCTGTGTGTTTTTACTGTGACAATGACAAATGTTTTAGCCGCCCCACTAAACCTGCACCTGAGAGGAACTCGGCTCGTGTCCGTTTCTTTTTATATCCCCTTTTTCTGCTGCTCCTATAAGTTTTGGATTCCTAACATGAATTACCGGGAGAAAAATCTTGTAGTGTAATTAAAGTGTGCACGCTTCAGCAAACTCACGGCTGTATTTATTTGCCATTCAGCCGTCGGTTTCAGTCTGTGTTGTGGCCTTTTCATCAGTACGTTGCGAAAGTCGCTTCAAGCCTTATGCTACACAACCGAACATGTAGGTCAGCCAAGAGATATATGAACATACATGTAGGTCAGGCTGTATGTTCGCTCGGTTTTTTCTCAGGGACGCCACTGACCCTCATTTCTAGAGAGTGGCTTTGTCTAAACTGGCAGCACGTTTTTGTTTGTATTGCTTTTTTTTTTTACTTATTAGTAATACTTTACAATAAGGTCAACATTATGTTAGTTAATACATTCAATAAACTAAAATTCAGCATTTATTAACCTTTAAAAATGTTAGTTGATCTAAAATTTTCACGCTGCATTGACTAATATTAACGTTTTTAATTGTGGTAATGTATTCGTAAATGTTGAGAAATGTTGTTAATCATGGTAGTTAACGAATGAAACCTTTATTGTGAAGTTTTATGTGTCGTTAAAACATTGAACTCAAATTGGTTTTAATTTTTGGTCAGTCAACAAACAATTTAAACATTTAATTTGATTTGAATAATGATTTTTTTTTCTTTGATTACAAACTAATACAGACTAAATTTATATGTACTTTAAAAGCCTATTTTTATATATATATTTTTAATATTTTTCTAAATGCGACCTATTATGCCCTTTTCACCAGATGTAATATCAGTCTCTGGTGTTTGAGCTCAAAATCCTCCACTGATCATTTATTATCGCTTGTCAAATTTGGATGTGAGGAGCAAAAACACGCCGTCCCTTTAAATGCAAATGAGCTGCTGCTCCAGAAGAGGGCGGAGCTTCAACGGCTCAACAACAACAAAGCTGGAGAATCTCACGCAGACAAAATGAGGAAAGCGTTCGAACGGATGGAGAGACTCGGGAAGACGTTTCTGAACGGTTCGTGGATAAACTGATGGAGTTGATCGGCTCGTCACTAGCGTGTGTCGTCACGTTCGTCTTTTCTCCTCGTTCGTGAAGCGGTCCGGCGTAAAATGACGCATCGACAACACTCGACCACAACAACTCTAGAGCGGCCCGACATGGCCCCGCCCCCTTTGATGAGTGCTCTCGGGGGCGGGGTTTATGAAAATTTTAGGGTTTGTGATGTCACTAACCCAGGAAGAAGCTCTACCAGCAATTTCTGTAAAAGAAAATATCTCCTTTGCATTGAACTTTGAGCGTCGTAACTTCTCAGATGTTGTTTCTGCTCAAGCGGCAACATTACACACTAACTGAAGTTAAAACAGTGAAAATAAATAATCACACAGCCCTTTAAAGGTTGCAAAAACCTCTTTATGTGTCAAAAGATCACGGCAGATTTGATTTCACATGTCATGACCCCTTTAAAACGAAATAAAACCGTTTTTTCAACATGCATTATTCACGGCAGATTTACCACACAATGCCGGATCCTCCCGGTTCAGCGCGGGTCCAACCGCAGACAGGCGGCATCTTTCAGCGGAGCTTATGTAACGGGGGCCGGTGGCTCTGAGTCTGCGGTCAGATGAGATCATGCCTACAGTGTCTCTGTCCCCGACGGCCCGGACAACCGCTCGCGCCGGGACACGACATTGATTTGACACGTTCGGTGGACGGCCGCTCGCTAAACCGCTCCGACACGCAGACGTGAAGCACTTCTGGAGTCAGTGAGATAAATGCACGGCGAAAAAGTTTCTGTTTGAATTCTCACATCTTTATTAGTCTAGTCTGAAAGCTCTTCAAAGCCACGATCTCGTCTGAAAGTGTCGTTTAGTCAAATGTTCCTGAATATTAAAGCGGTGTTAGAACAGCAACATCGTTTGGTTGGGATCAGGTGACCGATCTGATGAGATAAAGGGACCTGAGCTAATTTGTTTCGTCATATTTCACTGTACTTCACCCTAAATCTTCATCTGATGTCCGTTCAGGGGTCACGGTCTCATATATGTTCTGCTGGAGCAACAATTGCTGATGGAGGAAATTAGGCTCAGAAATGATGGCGCTTATGTAACCGCTTTGATGCTGACGGACACTTTGTCTGCTCGCGTCGACTCGCGCGCTGAAGGTGTGCTGACAAAGCGTCTCGGGAATTTGATAAGCATGAAATATTCATGACAAAACTAACTTTTTATTGAAGCACAACAGCCCGCAGTGACGTCTTCGAGTGGCCAACGCATGACGATTTTCCATCACTGTAGCAGACATTTGTTTTAAACCTTTGATTTTTATTTGTTTAATACTTATTTAGTATGATCTCGTCTGACATGATTTTTTTAACCCTATGTTTAGCTTCAGCAATTTCACTTTTAACGGCATTGAAAAGGTTATTGAAATGCCTTATTTTCACAAATGTCATTGGCATTTACTGTTTAACAAATTTAAGTCTTTTAATGCAAAACCAGCTAAGTCCATTTTTTGCAAAAACCACTTAAAACGTCAGTCTGTTTCCTTTCTACTCGCGAATTCATGTCCTTCGTTACAGTTGCAATGACAAAACATGATCATACGCAAATCATATGATGCGATTTGCATCTTCCAGTTGGTTCTTCTGTGGACTTTTGCTGACAAAGGGAAGTGGCGTTTAGTGGCTTCTGCCAACGAAACTGTGTTTCTGAATGGGCCGAGGCTGGGATTTAGCACATTCGAAGCGAACGTGTACTACGTGCGGACAGCATTCGCTCAATAACATTATCTCGCTTTTGACGGCGGTGGCATTTAGCTGCTTTTGCATCTGAACTCTTAATATATCATTACTATCATTACTATTAGTGTATTATATTGCTGGTGGTGGTAATAGTAGGGGTAATTGTAGTATTAGTAATATTACAAATATTTGTTTGAGTAAATTAATTGCATGCATTTATTTTTATTCGTTTTAATATGTTCATTATTATTATTATTATTATTATATGCATTTTCGAAGGTGTAGAACAGTGTCGTCTGGCATTGCTCCAGTTTTGTTAATTCATCTTTTCTTTTCTCCGGCTCTTTTCCTGCTCTGGTTGAAGGAATGGTGATGTTTTGAGCCGTTTCACGCACAGACACATGTTTCTGCGTCAGATCAGAGACATTAACGCTTAAATGATGAGGTAGGGATTCGCATTCGAACGCCACATACTTACGGCCGTCCAGCTGGCTGTCTAAGTTCAACAATATGTTGGAGAAAACAGTTATTCTCTAGGGATTGTAGACATCCGTGCACAGTTCGGTGTGTTTGAAAACTGTGGCACTCAAAATGACTTCTCAGACGTGCGCAGCCTCTGAAATCTTGTGCGCGAGTGAATGCTCACTAAGCCGTTCCTCCTCTTTCACGCACGTAGCCTCGGGGATAATAGTAATGTGTCACTATCAGAGAGAGGAGGGAAGAAAAGATGGATGCAGAGAGGACGACGTGGAGAAAACGAGCGAGGCAGAGAGGAGGAGGGCGTTGAGTTTGGGCAGCGAATGAACAGCCGCATCAGAAAGCATGTGATTCCTGCCATGGCAAAGGGCTCGCGGATGGAGCGAGAGAGAGAGAGAGAGAGAGAGAGAGAGAGGGGGAGACGCTCACAGCCAGACCTCAGCGCTGCAGAAGCAACAGCACCGGTTACGTTACACATCCATCCATCTCACTGACTCACATTTACATTTGAAGGACTCGGACACAAAGACGGCAGGGAAAGGGGAACAAAAGCATGTCCTCGTTCTCGAACCAGCAGCCGGGTTCTCCGTTCTCTGAGTACAGTGAGCTATGTAAAGTCCCGTCCATGTCCACATCTGCCACCCCTCCAGTTTGGGACTGGCAGCATGGAGACCTCGGGGCGCCAACGAGTTTTGGAGGTGCCCTCCGGGCTACGGGAATGACCGACGAGGACAAGCTTTGCTTCTACGAGTCGCCTTCTGAGCTCAACGTACCCGGACGAGGAAGCATTCCCGGAAGCGTGTCGTTCGGCAGCACCGGGGACAGTCCGGAAAGCCCCTCGTCCTCGTCTCCATCCGCTGCGTCTCCTGGTAAATTTGCGTCTTCGTTGCAGTGCACGACGGACAACAACAGAACGATGCTTTTGGAATCACCCGCCGGTCGCGAGGAGACGCCGTCGCCACTCGAACCCTTGATCCCGGAGTCTCGCGCGCCTCCGAACTACTGCGTCATCGGCGTGGTCAACGACAGCTACCTGGAGGACCGAGACGAGCAGACGAAGTCCGAGGAAAGCGAGGAAGAAGAAGTCCTCGAACCTTGTATCATGGGCAGAGCCGAGCAGCAGAGGAAGGCGATGAGGCGAGCCATGTCCGAGTGCTCGCACCTGTCCGTTCCCGCCAGCCTCCAGCTCCCGGACAAATACCCCGGCGGCGGCGTGCTCGACGAGCTGCCGTCTCCCATAGGAGGACCTCGTCGCGCGCACGCCGCGGCTATGAAACGCTCGCTCACCGTATCCGACGATCAACCCCCGACTCCACCGCCGACCCTGTCGGCCGGAGCCACACGCGATGACCTACGAAACAACAGCGAACTGCATTTTCCCTCATTCTCCACTCGCAAAGACCAAAGCAGCTTTCCTCTCTCGCCTGTGGAGGACCTGTTGGAAGGACCGTTCGTGGACAAGGATCAAGGAGTCGTTCTGACCGTGCCGGTGACAACACGTGCCCTTAATGGGACTTGCGACAAAGCTGGAGACAAAACCGACACGGTTGACGTGACGTTTGAGGGTAGGTGATGAAGCATGGATGCTTTTTTGTTGGTATAACCTGGTTTTGGTGTATCAAAGCGACGCCAAGGTCATGGGTTTAATTCAATCAAATGCAAATTTGGTGTTTATGAAGTGTTCCATAATCTGAGAGGATCATTTCTGAAAGGTTTGAGGTGAGGACTGTGGTGGATATCATCATTCTTAGAAATGAAGGAAGCGGAAAGCGTACAGCGTCTCTTCTGGTTAAATGTGTGTGAAGTTGATTTCTTGCAGTCAGTGTGAGTCTGTCTTTCTGATTGGTATAGCGTCTCTGTTCTGTGTGTACGGCGCGATCACGCCATGTCGAACGCATGCTCGTTACCCGCCCCAGACGAGTCCGTGCGAGTGATTTCTGTCCTGATTTCCTACAGTAACACCTAGAAATCGAGGTCAGAAACTCAACACGAGATCCAGATATCGGTTAATGCGTTCAATAGCTTTGTGTTTTTGTTTTAAATGTATTAATTCAGGAGTGTGTGAGTCGTCTGGTTCTGTCTTCTGGCTGCTGTACCGAATGTTTGAATGAAACATTGGGGACGCGAACGATGCCAGATAAAATCACTCGTCGACTAAATGGAAAAGCAAGAGCAGATTATGCTGTTAATGGACTGAGGTCTAGTTTTGTGTTTGAGTCGCAGTGGTTTCTTTTGCTGTAATTGGGATTTTTACTCAATTGGTCGTTATAGAAGGTCATGTGCGTTGAGTGCATCGTAAATCCCACTTGATTTTATCATTTGAACACAAGAAAGTTGGCAAAAAAGCTCTAAATCGATAATGAAACTGAAATTCAGTTGCATCAAAAACAAGTAAATGAGAAGCATTGTGAAAAATACAGGACAAGATTTGCTTTGTTAGAGCAAATTACCTTCATAGACTCTGGGCATCTGCTATAGTTTTTGATCGTGAGAAATTCTGTGAATTTAGTCCTGTCATGCTAGCATCTGTCTGATTTTCTTCGTCGTGAGCAGCTGTCGTTCACTTTCTCATCTGAAACGGGTGTTTTTGTCATCAAAAATGCACCTGAGCCGTATGGAAATTCATCAGCTTAATGCAAGAGTTCTCATTTTGCTTACAGATCTCAGAAATCCACGCTCGGCGCTGGCAGATTAACTTTAATACAAGATGCAGCTTACGTGCGCCAAAGAAAAATACTGCTGGAATGTCAATGATGTTATTTCACACTCCCTAGATTTTCGATGCAAAATGTGAAACGGATATAGCTCCTTTTAAACCAGGTTGTGTTAAATGATTGATTTCTCCTGAGAAAGGATTGGACTCGGATTGCAGTTACTGTATTTGCAGCCTTAACTCTATTCTGTCCTTCAACGCAAGGACACGAGGCTCCTCAAAGACACGAGCGGCCTTTTTCGTGGATGTTGCCATCGAAAGTCATGTGACCTGTAGGATATATTACATGTGGACTCCAGCCAAACTTCATCTCTCAGCCTCATCCACTCCTCTAGCTCTCATTGATCACATGGCTCTCGGGAAAACCTGATTCTGATTGGTCAATGACGGCGTTCTGTGGTCAAATGACAACATATGGACGTGTCGCTTGAGTGATTTGTTCCATAGCTGCTTGTCGCTCGTGTGATTAAAATAATTTACACTCAACTCAATGTTGTATCCGTTTCTGTATTGATTTGGTACGTCATAAGCATCGTGAGCCAAAGTGAGCTAAATAAAAAGGACGTTTTCTGTGTTCACATTGTACCTGAACTTCAGAATGGATTTATTTCTATGCAGCGTGTGCAGATAATAATATATGTATTCATTTGCAGCTGAATTATCACTTTTCTAGTTGTGGCTCAGATTCAGTCAATTTGAATATAAAATTTGCACTTAAATGTTTTTTTTTATTCGTTCAGTAAAATCGGTGTAGGTTGAAATGATCCATTTTTTTAAGGTTTGGCTGATTAGTAAACAACCAGTTATGATTGGCTAGCATCCATTGCATAATAAAATGTATCAGAACACCAGTGGGCGGGGCTTATGGTGCAACAATGTATAACTATTCGTCAGTGTCTTGCTCCGGAGGCGGGCTTATGCAAATGTATTTGCCTGTGTGATGTCACAGATCCTGCAATATCCAAACAAGCCATTTTTGGCGCTGCATTAAATGCGAGGATTTAAGCTTTGAAACTTTCCAGGATGTTTTAATGGTACAAAGACTTCTTATATGTCAAAAGCAATTTTGACCTCTTAAATTAGCTGTTCTTGTTTAGTTCTTTCTCTTTAATGAAAGTGGCAAACAATTGTTTCACGATGTCTTGTCTTTGGTTTTCGTTTGGATTAAACGAGTAGAACTTGCTATAAATGCTTATATTGTGTTATATTTTTTCTTCATGTTTTTCTAGCAGGAAACTCTGATAAGAACAAGCCGGAAGTGAACAAAATGGACAATGTCCAGAAGTTTGACTTGGATGTCTTCAGCAAGACCGACAAAGACCAGAAGATGGGAACTGTGGAAGAGAAAAGCAAAACTGAACAAACAGACAAACAGACAACCAAAGGAGAAAACGCAGAAACGCTGAGCGAAATCAAAGACGCGAACAAAAACGAAAAAGCCCACCGCGTAGAAACGCCAGTGAAAGTCGAGAAGATTGAAACGCCGGACAAAACCACTAAAGATGAGACTGAAAAAGCTGAGAAGGTTGAGAAGACCGCCGACAAGAAAGAGACGGCAGAAACGATTGACTCTTCTCCAAAGATGGAGAAAGAGAAGGTGCATCTGGTGGAAAAGACGGCGGAGGAAGTGAAAGTTGAAGAAAACAAATCGGGTCAGAAAGTAGAGAAAGACAAAGAAGAACACGTAAAGGAAAAAGCAGAACAGAAGACTGAAAAGGTCGAACAGACAACAGAAAAGATTGATCCAGCGGACAAGAAACCCGCCAAAGCTGAGAAGGACGAGAAAGCCAAAAAAACAGCCGCTAAACCCTCGGCGGCGAAGCCCGCGGTAACCAACGGTGCTCCTGGAAAAGACTTGACGAGTCCTGAGAAGAAGACCAAGGTTTGTGAACACTTTCTGTTGTCGCTTCATCCTCCGCTGACCTTCCTGCTGCTGCTTCTGCTAATGAGATCATGTTCTTAAAGCTTATTAATGCCAAAACCAAACCAAAATTCATGTATCCCTGTAGGCTTGAGGAGCAAGTTCTCATCCCTACATGAGCATAAAGAGAGCAAACTTAACGTTTACTCTAAATATTATGATGAAATTTGAGTTGGCCGTATCAGCCTGCACTGCTCATGTCGCTGCCATTATCATTTGTCCTTATTCTATTTTTTGTTCATCATTTGCCATCCATCCGTTGGGTTTGCCGTCCGTCCATCCAGCCCGTCGCTGGGGCGTCCAAACCTAGCTCTGCCAAGCCCCGGCCAAGCTCCGCTACAGCCGCCCCCAAGCGCCCGACCCCTACCTCAGCCTCCAGCGCACCCGCCCCCCTCAGCAAAAAAGCCCCCGTGTCCAAAGCACCCACTCCGGCCGCTGGCACCAAACGGCCGGCCACGGCATCCACGCGACCCTCCACCACGACAAGCACCGCGTCCAGCGCAGCGGCCAGAGAGGTCAAGCCCAAGGTGAGTCTCCATCCATCTGCCCGAGAGGACGTCCAGACTCCTTTCCGAAGGTCAAAGCGGCTCAATCCGGCTCTCGTCTCTGCATGGATGTCCTGTTTGTGTGTGCTGTCCACGCTTGACCACATCAACACGTGTTTTGTTCTGATTCGAGTTTTTTCTTGCTCAGCAAGGCTGCATTAATTTGATCAAAAATACAGTAAAAATGTGAAATATTATTACAATTTAAAAAAACTGTTTTCTGTGTGAATATATTATACAATTTAATTTATATCCAGTGATCAAAGCTGAATTTTCAGCATCATTACTCCAGTCTTCAGAGTCACATGATCATTCTGATAGGCTGCATTTATTTGATCAAAAATGGAGTAAAAATCTGAAATATTTTTACACATCAAAATAAGTTTTCTATGTGAATATATAGTAAAATGTAATTTATATCCAGTGATCAAAGCTGAATTTTCAGCATCATTAGAGTCACATGATCCTTCAGAAATCATTCTGATAGGCTGCTTTTATTTGATCAAAAATACAGTAAAAATCTGAAATATTTTTACAAATTAAAATATCTGGTTTCCAAGTGAATATATAGTAAAATATAATTTATATCCAGTGATCAAAGCTGCATTTTCAGCATCATTACTGCAGTCTTCAGAGTCACATGATCCTTCAGAAATCATTCTGATATGCTGCATTTATTTGATCAAAAATACAGTAAAAATCTAAAATATTTGTAAAATTTAAAATGTCTGTTTTCTGTGTGAATATATAGTAAAATGTAATTTATATCCAGTGATCAAAGCTGAATTTATCATCATTACTCCAGTCTTGAGTGTCACATGATCCTTCAGAAATCATTCATAATTATTATCAGTGTTGAAAACAGTTCAAATGTTGGTGGAAACTGATTCAAAGTTCAAAAGAACAGCATTTAATTGAAATATAATCTTTTGTAACATTAAAAATGTCTTTATTGTCACTTTTGATCAAATGAATGCATTATTGCTTGATAAAAGAACTAACTTTTGAATGATTGTGTGTTGCTATAGTTTCTCTAGAAAACCGACTGATAATTTTTCACCGCAAAATCTATAAGATGATTTTGATCAAGTATTTATGAAGCTAAAATATTGTTTAATGTCTCCAGATTTCTGTTTTGGAATCTGAAGTCGAATGTTCAGTTCAAGTCTTCCCTCTAGTGGCCGTTTAACAACACTACTTCCTTCCTAAAATCAGCGTTTAACCATTTTAAAGTGAAATGAATATTAA
Source organism: Opsariichthys bidens (assembly GCA_037194245.1). Taxonomy (NCBI): domain Eukaryota; kingdom Metazoa; phylum Chordata; class Actinopteri; order Cypriniformes; family Xenocyprididae; genus Opsariichthys; species Opsariichthys bidens. The sequence continues at coordinate 16,089,638 of CM074301.1, read as the reverse complement.
TATGAACGTTCAAGGTCAAAGATTAACAACCAGCAAATGCTTATTTGTGCTGCCATCATAATGCTAATGAGAACGGAGAGGATTGTCACAGAAAGATGAAGGGTTTTTTGTGGCTGTTTTAATTGAAGACTAGATTCTTCTGAAGCTGGCAGGATATTTTTGGAGCAGGAGTAACTGATATATTTGTATGAAACATCCCTGTTTGATCATGATGCGTGAGGGAATATTAGTGCAACTTTCTGAAATGGACTTTTTCCCTTCATAACGTGTTTTTTCCTCCGACAGACGGCCACAGAGAAGCGCCCGCTTGTGCCAAAGGCGACTGCCGCTCCCGCACGCCCCGCCGCGGACAAACCTGCGACCACGACACGCACGACGCCCACGACACGCGCCACACCCAGCGTTCCTGCAGCACGACGCCCGGGTTTGTGCTCCTTTATATGATGATGCTTTACTGAGTCATGAAATGCTGTGAATGTTGACGTTATGCATTGCTGTTTTTGTGTTTAGTCGCAAAGACTGAGAGCAAACCAGGAGACGAAAAGAAACCAAGCGCTCTGAAAACTACAGGTACGGCAAACGCGTCACCACCCACAACACCTTGTGCTGAAGGAACCTATTCTTATTGATATTGATAAAATCTGTCTTTGTTAACATAAAACAGTTTCTACTAAAATATGAACCGTTTTCAACACTGATAATAATCATAAATGTTTCTTGAGCATCAAATGATTTCTGAAGGATCATGTGACTCTAATGATGCTGAAAATTCAGCTTTGATCACTGGATATAAATTATATTTTACTATATATTCACATTGAAAATATTTATTTTAAATTAGAATAATATTTCACATTTTTTCTGTATTTTTGGTGAGCAGAAGAGACACATGTATATTGGAAAAATATGAATATTCGAGATAGCGAATTAAAGCATTAGTGTAAGTATTAACAGGTAAAAGAATCAGAGATGCCACACTGACAAACACGCATTCAAATCCATGAAAGTTCGGCAGCAGCAATGAGTTTGGGATAATCCCGCACACTGCTTCTTTCCCCGTTCCCAAAGATTTGAACCGAACGCGTTTCTGCCGAAAGATTATTTTAATCTGACACTTAAAAGAGGGTTTTATGCTTCAAAACGGAGCATTCAGATCTCGCTGTAGTGCTCATTTACACAGAGGTTTTGTGCTTCCCGTGAGCCTTATTATAAAACAAGTGTTTTAAAGTTCAGCTACATCCTCAAACATGTGTTTTTATAATTAAAAGTAGCTGGCTAACGTCACACCTGTGGTTTCAGATGCCGCCCGCTCTAAATCAGCCCCGCTCAAAGCCTCCACCACTACGAGCAGCACCACCGCCCGCCCTCGCCCCGCCAAAACACCCGCCTCCGGCAGCACTGCGGCCGCCGCGGCCGAGAAGAAGCCGCCGGTGCCCCGCGTCCCTCGACCCAGCTCCACGAGCGCCGGCGCCCGCCCCAGCTCCACACCAGCGCCGGACATCAAAAACGTCCGCTCCAAGATCGGATCCACGGACAACATGAAATACCAGCCCGGAGGAGGAAAGGTAACGGCAGAGTGACCAGCACTCTTTACAGTCAGATATATATATATATATTACAGTATTATTTATTTTACTATAGTATTTATGATATTTCATGTAGTATGAATTATTTATTTAATGCAATTAGTTTTATTTTTACATTTTCAGTTTTCAATTTAACTTTATTTTTTGTAGTTTTCTAGTAGTTTTGTTGGGTATGGAAGCTTGTTTCCGCCATTAAATAATAAAATTTTAAAAAGTAATTGTGAGAACTGTGAGATTTTAACTCAACATTGCAAGTTATAAAGTCAGAATTGCAAATTTTCGCCAATTACGAGTTTTTAATCACGCAATTGTGACTTTATAACTCGAGTTTGCGAGCAATTGCAAGAAAAGGTCAGAATTTTTCAACTTTTTCTCTCACAATTCTGACCTTTTCTTGCAATTGCTCGCAAACTCGAGTTATAAAGTCACAATTGTGTGATAAAAACCTTGTAATTGGGCGAAAATGTGCAATTCTGACTTTATAACTTGCAATGTTGAGTTAAAATCTCACAGTTCTGAGATAAAAAGTCACAATTACTTTTTATGTTTTTAATTTCATAGCAAAAATAAGCTTCCATACTTTTCCTCATTTTATTATTTTTTTATATATTTCTGTTTAGATTTAATTTTTTTTTTTTTTCGATTTCAGTGATTTTAGCACTTAAACTTATTTCAGTTAGTTTCCAAGGCAACATTTCACATTTTCATTTAAGTTTTGTTTCAGCTTGATCTCCGTTACCAAAACCGTAAAAGTTTCAGTTAACAATAACAACAGTCGCTGTATCCGATAGTAACACTGATATCTTGATTATATATCGCAGGTATTGTATAATTACCATATTCATAAACCACGGTGTTTACATGACAGTACAACCATCAACATTGTAACACGTCCAAAACACAAAATGATATATTGTATTAAGGTTATTATTTTTATTTAACATGAGTCAGTTGGACATGTTTGATATATTATTATTTAATATATTATTTTATTTTATATAAAGAATGGTTAGAATAGTTATGATATCAAATATTATATTATATACAGTATATTCATTTTAGTAGTAGATAAGCACATTTTAATATTATATATCTTTCCACATACCGAGATTAATTTATGAAATTCTTTTTTTCTATGTTTCATTGCTTGTCTAGAGAGAAATGAGCTTCAATATGACTCCCTGTATATTTAGATCCAGTCTTCATAGCCATTATTTATCACTCACGTCCCGATGTCACTCTCTGGTGTCGCATCCCTCCTGTATTTGTTGTTCATCCCGGTCTTTTTCCTGGCTGAGCTCTTTCTGTGACACGCTAATACTCTCCTGCTCGTGATATGCTTGAGAAACGTCTCTTGTCACCACAAAGTGCAGATGCACAAAGTTCAAGAGCGTCGTTTAGCATCGACACGGTTTGTGTTTGGAGCATGTTGGTGTTTCACTCAGATCCGTGCATGTCTGAAGTTCGCCCTCTCGACGCGAGACTCTCGCGCTGCACGGAAGAACGTTACTAACCCGCCCCAGTTCTGCCTGTTCCCGCCTCTTCCTCTGATCCTGATGTTTTCACACGCGATTACAGTAGGCTTTAGGCCGTTTATCAGTATAAAAAAGCCCTTTCCACACATGTGAGTGACTCGAGGGGTGTATCTGGGGTTGTTCCGGCTGCAGGTCACAGTGTCTCAGAGCAGGACGGACAATCAGAGCTCCAAAGAGACCAGCCAGGGCAAAGTGAGTTCAACCCATCAGCCCATCACATCTCTGTCTCTGACTGTTCTCTTGCTGCAGTCATTCTGTCTCTTCAAACTCTCATTCTCTTCATACATATATGTATATATGTGTGTGTGTGTGTGTATATATATATATATATATATATATATGTATATATATATATATATATATATATATGTATATGTGTGTGTATTTATATATGTATGTGTGTATATATGTGTATGTGTGTCTGTTTTAATACATATTATATTTTATTACTTATAGTAAATAAATTCAATTCTATAATATATTGACTTTTTAATATATTATTAATATACTGTATTGTTAAATTACAAATACATATTGTATTATGTTAATTATAATATTTGTTTGTTTGTTAGTTGTTTGTTTAATTTGTAAATATATAATTAAGAATATTGTATGTTTAATTTTAAGTCTATAAATACACAAACATATATATATATATGTGTGTAAATATATGTATATACACATATGTGTGTGTGTATATGTGACATACATTATATACACACAGTGATGTGAAAGTGTTTGCCCTCTTCCTGATTTCTTATTTTTTTGCATGTTTGTCACACTTGTTTCAGATCATGAAACAAATTTACATATTAGTCTAAGATAACACGAGTAAACACAAAATGCAGTTTTTAAATGTAGGTTGTTGTTGTTATTAAGGGAAAACAAAATCCAATCCTACATGGTCCTGTGTGAACAAGTGATTGCCTCCTAAACCTAATAACTGGTTGTTCCTCCCTCAGAAGCAACAACTTTAAGTAAATTAAAATTTTAAAGTTTAACAGAAATTAACTTTGGCTCACTCATCTTTGCAGAATTGTTGTAATTCAGCCACAGTTTTCGAGCATGAACTGCCTTTTTAAGGTTGTGCCACAGCATCTCAGTAGGAATCAGGTCAGGACTTTGACTAGGCCATTCCAAAGTCTTCATTTTGTTTTTCTTCAGCCATTCAGAGGTGGACTTGCTGGTGTGTTTTGGATCGTTGTCCTGCTGCTGAACTCAAGTTTGCTTCAACTTGAGGTCACGAACAGATGACCGGACATTCAAGGATTTTTTTGATAGACAGCAGAGTTCATGGTTCCAGTTATCACAGCAAGTCTTCCAGGTCCTGAAGCAGCAAAACATCCCCAGACCATCACACTACCACCACAATATTTTACTGTTGGTATGATGTTCTTTTCCTGAAACGCTGTTACTTTTACGCCAGATGTAATGGGCGACACACCTTCCAAAAAGTTCAACTTTTGTCTCATCAGTCCGCAGAGTATTTTCGTAAAAGTCTGTGGATCATCAATGTCTTTTCTGGCAAAAATGAGACTAAACTTAATGTTGTTTTCGCTCATTGGTGGTTTTCGTCTTGAACTCTGCCATGCAGACCATTTTTGCCATGCAGATCTCTTTCTCATGGTGGAGTCATGAACTCTGACCTTAACTGAGGCAAGTGAGGCCTGCAGTTCTTTGGATGTTGGGTCACCTCTTGGATGAGTCGTCACTGCGCTCTTGCGGTAATTTTAGTCGGCCGGCCACTCCTAGGAAGCTTCACCACTGTTCCATGATCTCGCCATTTTTAGATAATGGCTCTCAACTGTGGTTCGCTGGAGTCCCAAAGCTTTAGAAATGGCTTTTCCAGACGGATAGATCTCGAATACTTTCCCATTTGTTACTGAATTTCTTTGGATCTCAGCACGATGTGTAGCTTTTGAAGATCTTTTGGTCTACTTCACTTTGTCAGGCAGGTCGTATTTAAGTGACTTTATTTTTGATTAAGAACAGGTGTGGCTAGAGAAACTGAACTCAGGTGTGATGAACCACAGTTAAGTTATGTTGTAACAGGTGGAGCAAACACTTTTTCACATCACTGTGTGTGTGTGTGTGTGTGATTTTATATTAATCATCATCTGATCTTGTTATCAGCCCTTAAAAACACATGTTCATCCACTCCTTTTTCAATTTTTCCTTCTGGAGATACATTGTTTTTTTTTTTATCATAATGTTATATATTTTCATATAGTGTTTGTCTCTTGCGCCTCATTAATTAAAGCTATACATCACAGCAGGGATACTCAAATTGCATATTTCGGGGAGCGCTGAAGAAAACGCTGAATGAGCCAGCAAATAAAATGAAAGAGAATGATAATATTACTTATTCCTAAAACAATCAGCAATTAGAGCAGTAATCTAAACGTAAGTTTCACGGGTAGTAGGAGCACCCTCATTGTTTGTCGAGATCGTCTCCATCGGATTATCAACGAGGCAGTAAAACAAACACTTCTGTTTGCAGCAGAGACAGAGCTTCATTGATCGCACTGAGAGCTGTACGGTTATGGCATGTCCAAATTTTGTTGACGGGCCACTGAGAAGCCTGTAGGATTTGAGTATCCCTGCATTGCAATCTCCATTTAAGTCTCTCCAACCAGATCCAATATTCACCAAACAATCATAATCAGTTCTGAAATCTGTATCAGTTTCATTCACACACACAGGGCTATTAACAAAGACGAGGGAAAACCATGTGTTTGTGAGCCGTAAGGGGTGTTCACGCTAACATTGTCAGTGTGCAGTGCATAAAATGGGGTGCTAGTTGCTTTTAGATGCTTCTGCCTGTGTCCTCTGTTGTCTTTCCTCTCTAACCCGGTCCTCCCTGGTGTCCCGTCCCTCCCGGCCCGCCGTGCTGTGTTATAGGTTCAGATAGTCTCCAAAAAAGTGGACTACAGTCACGTGACTTCTCGCTTGGGCTCCAAGGACAATATCAAACATATTCCTGGTGGAGGGAACGTAAGTAACGTTACTGCATGCGGTGTAGTCGTTGTTCAAACAAACAAACACCATCATTCTGTCCATTGTGCCACATGATGCTCTCAGACCCAACAATGAGACGCTTTCTTCACTTGTGAACAAATAAGAGCTGCCGATGCTCCGGGAGGAACGCTGCCAAATCCTTTTCCCAAATCCGCTGGTGCTAAGCTGCATTTTCCTAAACAAACCAAATCATGGTTTGGGTTCCTGACGTTTGTTCATAATCTTCTCTCACGCTAACCGTGTCGAGCTCAAATCTGCTGCGTTGCTCTCTCTAAAATCTCACTTTTTAGAGGTCGTCTCTGACATCAGTGTTTCGTTTTCCTCGTCACCTGGTGTTCAACTTCACCTTCAAGCACTGCATGTCACTTGATTTGTTTTTGTTTTTTTGATTTGAGCCGCTTTCATTGGTCGTATCGGATGATTGCATTTGTTCCCAGGTCCAGATTCTCAGCAAGAAGGTTGACTTGAGTAAAGTGACTTCCAAGTGTGGATCCAAAAGCAACATCAAACATAAACCAGGTATGACGTGAGCGTCCGAGAATCGCTCGTCCGAAGACGGCTTTAGACTTTCAGCTCCTTCTCAATCAGTTTGCGTGTTTGATGATTGTCTGTAGGTGGAGGGGAAGTCAAGATCGAGAGTCACAAGGTGAACTTTAAGGATAAAGCTCAGTCCAAGGTGGGCTCGATGGATAATGTCAATCATGAGCCTGGTGGTGGGAACATCAAGGTGAGATGCTTCACAGTTCAACCTTGACACGAACTCCCATCGCAAGTAAACATCAGTGATCTTGAACCACGCTATTCTACATTAAATCACTTTTTAATAAAAAACACGTTTTGATGTCATTAAATGTGTAAAGGAGCGATTCACCCAAGAATTATTTAATATTTCCTCCGTCTCACGCTCGTAATTTTGGTGGAACATAAAAGATGTTTAACTGAAGATGTTCATGAAGTCTAATAACGGTAGTGCACTATATTTGCAGTTGAGATTTTCTATATAGAATGTATTGTTTTACATGAGTGTACTATAGAGTAGATCCCGTATACTCACTTAAACGCCCCAAACACGGATCATTTATTATCGCTCGTCAAATTTGGGCGTGAGGAGCAAAAACACGCCGTCCCTTTAAATGCAAATGAGCTGCTGCTCCAGAAGAGGGCGGAGCTTCAACGGCTCAACAACAACAAAGCTGGAGAATCTCGCGCAGACAAAATGAGGAAAGCGTTCGAACGGATGGAGAGACTCGGGAAGACGTTTCTGAACGGTTCGTGGATAAACTGATGGAGTTGATCGGCTCGTCACTAGCATGTGTCGTCACGCTCGTCTTTTCTCCTCGTTCGTGAAGCGGTCCGGCGTAAAATGACGGCATCGACAACTACAACAAATCTAAAGCAGCACGACATGATGAGTGCTCTCGGGGGCGGGTTTATGTAAATTGTAGGGCTTGTGATGTCACTAACTCAGGAAGATGCTCGTTAAAAAGTGATTTCTGTAAAAGAAAATCTCTCTTTTCATTGAATTTTGAGCCACGTTTTGAGATTTGAACAACTTTTGGGTGAACTGTTCCTTTAAAAGCTGTTTTATTATATATCAGCGGTAAGTACAGTAGGCAAATGAAACATTACACTTGAATGCATCGTTTTAAACATGCTGAAAGAACATTAATATCTATTTTTCATGTTTTTGTTTGTTTTACGTCCATGTGTTTTTTACCGCGTTCATTCCAACCCCAAAATAATCACTTCTTAAATATATAATATGCTTCGTTCATCTAGTATGTAAGGCAACAGGAAGCTGTTCGGAGTAAAAGACTGCTAGCATGTTATTTTAATGGGAATGATGGTTGGGGTTTTCATTCCCCAAACTCTTCCCGGTGGCTTCAGGCGACCGTGATTGTGATGTCACCTGCCCCTCAGCCTATAGCCATCCATTTCAGTCACATGACCACATTATTGTTTCGATCATCCACGTTTGTGTTCACACTGATACCTTTTACATTTGCTGAGAATTTTAGAGTTTTAATCTGCAATTGATTGATATTAATTCATAATAATGCATTACAGTATAACTTGAACACCTGCTTTAATTCGCTGTAGGTTTGAGTGGCACAAGTTTCTGATCGAAACATTCAAGAATTTCTGTTCTCGTGCACGTAATTGTGTTAAAAATGCATGCGTTTAAATGATTGACAGGCATGTCCAGTTGCATGGGATTCTATTCATTGCCATTCGATCACGTTCTTAATTAGAAGTTGTGTTGATGAGTTATGTTAATTTATATATATATATATATATATATATAATATATTCATATTTAGTCATTACGTTTCTGTCATGATTTTATTGATTCATGTTTTGCTCTGTTCTCTGCATGGATATACAGCACCATTTTAGAGTAATGTAGTGACCGAAACATTCAGGACAATTTTAATTGTGTAAAGCTAGATCTGATCATTTAAGACGGACGATAAATTCCGTCCAAACACCATGCAAGCTTTTGATTTCTATTCTGTTCAAGCACACTCTCCTGGTTCTGCATCCATCACCATTTCACCCTCATCTTTCCTATTGACGCCCTGCTGTGTGTTTCTAGGCTGAGGGGGCGCAGGAGACTGCTGAGGGTAGCGGAGCTCCCTCTAGTGGTGTCTCGGCCACCCAGCCGTCAGCCGGCCCTGCCCAGGAGAATGGGCTGAAGGAGGGCGCCCCCTGCAGGAGTGACGAGCTCCGGGACCCGCAGGGCCTGGACTCGCTCATCCCTGAAACAAGTAAGTTTGTGTGTGACCCCGCGCCCCGGCCGAGCCCCCGTCAGAATAGAGTTCCTTTAGAACTTCCTCCAGATTCCATCTCCTCATTCACACCTACATGTTATTTGTTTCTGCATCATTTCATACACACTGTTACTTTTAGTTCTTAATTTGAAGCGGCATGTGAATTGTGTTATTTCATTGTCTGGTTTATTCGTGTACGAGAGGTCGACCGGTTATGAATTCAAAACCAATAATGATAAAGCTGATTATAGTTTTTATTTAAAAACATTTAATATAACATTTCAATTTTTTGGGTACTCATAATATTGAATAAAACATTAACATTTTAAGTAAAATTAAAACATTGAATGTAACTTCTTTTGAAAGCAAAATCGAAATATTGAATGGAAACAAGGTTTCAATACAAGTAAAAGTATTGAGTGAAATATTAATATTGAATAAAACGCAACGTTTTAAGTAAAAGTTGAAACGTTGAATAATTTAAGTAAAAATAATTAATAAAATCATAGAATGTTTTTTTGAAGTGAAATCAAGTATATAATAAAACATTGAATGTCAAATTTAAAGTTTTGAATAAAACATTTTAAAGTAAAAACTAACTATTGAATAAAAACACCAAATTTAACATTTTACTTTAAGTGAAATGAAAATATTACATTAAAACATCAAATAACATTTCATTTTATGTCAGATCAAAATATTGAATAAATACTCAAATTGTGACATTTTTATTCTAAAAGCAAATTCAAAATATTGAATATAATATTGAGTGTTTAAATTAAAAAATATTAAATAAAAATTGATTAACATTTTCAAAGTAAAATCTAATATTGAATAAAATATGTGAAGTAAAAATCGAAATGTTGAATAATTGAAGTAAAAATATTTAATAAAATCACAGAACATTTTTTAAAGTGAAATCAAATATTGAATAAAACATTGAATGTCACATTTTAAACAATGTTATAAATTTTAAAGTAAATGCTAACTTTTGAACAAAAACACTGAATTTAACATTTTACTTTAAGTGAAATGAAAATATTACATAAAAACATTGAATGTAACATTCCATTTAAGTAAAAATCAAAATAGTGAATAAAACATTGAATAACATTTAATCTAAATATTGAATAAATGCTTAAATGTAACATTTTTATTTGGAAAGCAAATTCAAAATATTGAATAAAACATTGAACGTTTAAATAAAATAAAAATCGATTAACATTTTCAAAGTAAAATCAAAAACACTGAACAATAATTTAAATCAAAATATTGAATAAAATCACCGAAGTGAAATGAAAACATTTTGCTTTAAGTAACATAAAAATATTACGTCATAACTTTGAATGTGACATGCTATTTATAAAGTAAAATCAAATATTTACAACGTTTTAAGTACAATTTGTACTCGACCGATTAAATTTCATTTGACACGCGAACAACGAGTCCGTTTTCGGTGTGGATTCATGAGTCGGTCGACCTCTGTGCTGAACGGATGTTCTCGCAGTGCACTTCTCTGATCCCCAAACCGTCTTGACCTCTTCTTATTTTTCAGGCATCTAACTCGACTTTTTGCTATCACTTTGCCCTTTCATTTCAACCCCGACCACTTCCTCTCCTCCCCTTGTTTATGTGCTGTCCCTCCTCTGTCCTGTCTTTCTCCACACTCTGTGATGCAGATTGAGTCTTTCAAGCTAAATTTCCGCGAGAACGCCCGCTCTCGCACGGACCACGGCGCCGACATCGTCACCTGGCCCGTGTCGGGCGACAGCCCTGTCCACCACCACCTGCTCCGCAGCAGCGTCTCGCTCAACGACTCCCTCGCGGCCGCCGGCATCCCTCGCTCTCACACCACCCCGGCCCTCGTCTGCTCCCGAGAACAAGAGGGCGACGTCGGCTCGCTCACCCAACTCCGGACGTGATTCTCTCTCTTCATTGGTCCGCTGCTCTCTAAACCCCGCCTCCTACCATTGCTAAGACTCATATGATTGGTGTGCTCTTTGTTGACGTCCTTGACCGTGATTCCTGATTGGTTCAGTCACCAGGAAGTGCAAAAAATGACCGTAATTGAAGTGGATGGGGAGCGAAATCCTCGCCCTGAGAGTCTGTAAACTCCGTCTGGATGGGGTTTGCCGAGATGACGCTCAGACATGGCTAAGCTCGTACCTAACAATCACCACAGCTGCTAGAGCATGAATCTAGTTTAGTCACTTATCATCAACTCTCCACTCATGATCACCACATCTGGATCCATCTGGACATCATCTCTAGCTGCCTTCAAGTGTTCCTGGGAACACTTCGTGCTTATGAATCTTTCAGTGCTTTACGTAATCAAACATCCATCCGATATTCGGGATGACGGAACAAAAATTAAATTTCCCGACATAACTGCGAAGCTTCTTTCAGTGCCAAAGCCATCTCGTGATGCCACTGAGCATGATGGGAAATGTAGTTTGGTTGCATGAAGCTTTAAGCGTAACACTTTGTGAAAACTCAATTTAACATTTAATACCAGCAAAATGTGCTGAACTTCACTGCATTTCTGCAGATTTAATTCTGTTAGTCAAATTCACCAAACTTCACCCAAGGAATGAAAAGTGTAGTGTCCTCCTAAATAAATATTTTCTGCACTCAAAATGAATGATTAACCCTTCAAATTCACCACCCTGAAAACAGCCACGATTTTAACTGCATTAAAAATGTATCAGATAAATATTTTTTTCACATTTTTTTGCTTAAATCTATTAATCAACCTCAGTCCTGATCGAAACGACTAAAATTCAGGATTTTAACTCTTTAAAACATTAAAATCTGATGCCGCACAAAAACTAACAATGTTGTTTCTAATCTTTGACACGTTTTTTTCCCAAATCAGTGACATCGTTTATGAATTTGGCAATTAAAGAGTTAAAATCCTTTTTTTTTTTTTTTTTAAATGTAGTAGTTTTGATCAGGACTGAGGTTGATTAATAGATTTAAGCAAAAAAATGTGAAAAAAATATTTCTCTGATACATTTTTAAAGCAGTTAAAATCATAACGAAAGGGTGGTGAATTTGCCCACAGAGTTCTGTTGAGTTTTTGAACATTTTCAAAGCATTTTCCCAAAATATGTGTCAAAATAAGATTTGTCACCAAAAATCATTCCATTTGCTGAAACACGGAGAAAGTTACGGCCAAATAAAGACTCAAAAATTCCCCATAGTGGATGAAAACATCCCGAACATACCTTGAAATATTCAAGTGGATCAATGGATTGTCTCGTGAGCACGATCGTTCCCACTGGATTTGAAGGCAGCATCATACAGGGCTGTCATGTGATCCTCCCTCACCTTTGACCTCCAGTAGAGCTGAAACCGAATCCCATAGGCTATCCGAATCTCTCTCTAAACTCTATTTCGTGATGGTGTGTTTGAGTGAATACTGTAGCAATGAACTGTGTTGTCAAACGGTTTATTCTAACTCTTCGTATCCTTTCGTTTTATTTTCGTGACCAGCGGATGTTTTCCTCGTTATCGTAAAGCAATATAGCGGTCTCCTAACATGCCTGTAACTCCACGCGCACAGTAAACCGCGCTCATGGTGTGGGACACGGTTCGTGAAAGTGACGAGGGTCTGAGGGCGGACGAGTGAAGGAAGATACTCTTGTGAAAAAGAATCTTAAACGTCAATGTATAGAAATACTTTAAGGGAATATTAGTGAAATAAAAGGCCACTTAAGTGTACTTTAAAAAGAGTGGCCGTTTCCTAACTTCGCCGTTCTTTTAAGAAGTAAAACCAACATACTGAAGCACATTGTATTTTTACTGTAAAGTTCTATTCAATATAGTTTAAGTCACTATGAATGTCTCGAGTACGTTTTTACTTTATTTCAAAGACCGTATGAAGTAACTCCATCAAAGTCCTACTTAAGTGGGGTCAAAAAAAAGCACTGTATTTAAAATAATCTGTCTGAAAATATATTCGGTTTGCTCTTGTTGTGTTATTTCGCTTTGCTAAAGTACTTCTTTTTCACAAAGGTATTGAAACTGTGGAGAGGAACACGGTGGATGTATTGAAGTGATTTAAAGAGAGAGTTTCTGTTAGCAATGAATTGTTGATGTTTGGCATCGTATACAGTAGGTACAGTGTGTTTTACATGGAAATGAGTTCGTGGTACCGATCGAATCTTCTAATTCTCTGCCTTTGAGGAGCGCAAAGACCGAATGTCGCCGCTCGAAACCTTTGAATAGTTGCTTTATGAGAAACCAGTGACATTGTAAGTGAGTCTGGTGGTGGTTTTACTATTATTGCATACGTTTCTGCGGGTCTTTTTTTAAAACTTTGCATCGTGCGAGTCGAAAGGTTTTGACGGCGGAGCTTGTGGCTTATTTCTCTTGTAGCTGATCTTTTTTTTGAGGTTGCGCGTCAGGACAGATGTTCTTTTATGAGTATGACAAGTTATGAAGCTTTGTTGCGTATATTGCATATTCTCGTCAGACCTCTTTAATCCCTCGACACGCAAAGCAATAAGACTGTCGATTTTGACACTTCGAAATCTACGTCATGCATGAGCATTAAGATCGAGACGCATTGTGTGATTGGTTGAAATAATTGGCAAATGCATGGCCATGTTAGAAAATGTTTTAAATAAGATTCGAATATTGTTTTAGATGACGAATGCAAGTGTAACTTCGTGACGTATTCTCGTTTGCATTTTAAAGATGATTTCAAAAATAATTTGCGTATAAATTGGGAAAACAATGGTTGCGTTAATTTACTATTCGATCATTTGGGGCAATTATTTATACACTCTCACAAAAAGTGCCGGCTTGTTTCAACCCCTTTTTAAACACGGATAGAAATAACGTTTTTAAACCCGACGGTTGGGTTTGCCCTTATGTGACCCAACCGTGGGTTGAAACACCCCGGCGCTTTTTAGAGTGTAGTCTTTTTTTTTTTTCTTTCTTTCCAAGAAATGAGAGGTGTGTAAATATTAGTATTTGAGCTGTGTTCAGCTTTTGAACACTATGGGTTGCTTTAAAGGCCCTTTAGTCTTTCAGGACAGTAATAATGTTTAGGCTGTTTGTAGTGAAAATGTTCCCTTCGCCTGAATGAACCCCGAGAACAATCACAATATCATTTATATCGTCATTACCTGCGTTTACAGGTGGTCTCCCCATTGTTTGCCAATGTTTACATTGCTATCTCTGTAAATGCATGTAATATTGGCACAGCAATGATAAGTGGTCAAAGAAAGTGAGGGCTGATATTATGCACCTTTAATGGCTAATGTTCATATTATTATTGCCATTTTGACCCTGCATTTTTTTCCAGTGAAAAAGGCAGGGATTATATTAAAGCACATGTATTTGGCCGCCATGTCGTTAATGTTGTGGCTAGCTTGCTCGAGCTTATGCCCAGATGATGCCAGGTGGGTCATGTCCAGATGGGCATCGATATTTAGCCCATGTCCTCTTAACGTCTACTAATAATGTCGATGAGTCTCACATAACCCCTAATGTTTCTATGAATCTTAGTCTTACAAGAGAAAGATGCTCTGAATAACACTGTCAGAACTAAAATGGGGGGGGGGGGGGGGGGGGGGGGGGGGGGGGTTGCATTGAATGTGTTTCAATTGCACAGATTTTATTGTGCCATGAAGGACCAGGGCATCCTGTTAAATCAGGGAGAGGAGAGGTCCAATTATTGTTGTTGTTGTTGTTTTGGTGATGATGATTTTTTTCTTCTTTTCTTTTTATTATCTGGGAGTAATCTGGGAGAAATGTTTTGCCCTGGAACAAAAACACGTACAAGCCTAAAGTAACACGGAAGCTAAAGAAACATGACATTAATGTGCAGTAGATTTGGGTTTTTGTGATGCGAATAGAACATTCAGAGAGCAGAAACCAGGTGAGACTGTTTGCCAGACTCTCATCATTTGCGAGGTTTTTGTTGGTTTGTTTTCCTTTGTTTTTTGAGTTTTTCCATGAAAATTGAATTTCATTATATTTTTGGTTTGAATGAGGTGTTTATTGTGGTTAATTGTTAACTATGATGTGATTATTAAACATTAAATAAAATAAAGTGTTTAAAACATTCTGTTCTTGTTTGTTCTTAATATATCGCCGGTGATTAAGTCGTTGGGGTTAATAGTATTCTGCAATATTAACCGTTCTGTCACCTTAATTTCTATCTTTACAGAAGCTTCTGTACAGTAATAAAAAGGGAAATTACAGAATCAATGATGCAAACCTAATCAAATTTAATACAATAATAGTGATGTTTCACCTCACAAGATATTAATTTTCCTTAGTATCCTACTTGTATGTTTCGGGCGTGTCACGAGATCACGTGACGTCAGTCACAAACTAGTGATCGCGAGGGCGGGAAATTCATTAACCGGCACTGAGTTTTCTCCTGAGATTTCTAAAGACGAATTTTAACGATATAGTCAAGGTACAAGGCTCGTGTTTGATATTCATTTAAATTTTATATGTTCATCTTTAAGTTTTAAAGTTTATTAACTATTTTTTTATTCAGAAGATTAATCAGACAAAGGTGTTAGACGAGGTCACGTGACGTCAGTCACAGACTCCAGCAGCAGCGGTCAGTGAATCGTCTTCGTGAGAGCGGGAATCTCGTTGACCGTCACCAGGGTTGGGGAGTAACGAAATACAAGTAATTTAGTTACGTATTTAAAATACAAAATTTGAGTCACTGTATTTCATGTTAAATGGGTGGTAATCAGATTACAGTTCCATCTGAAAAGTGTTTTAGATTACCAAAGTGATTACTTTGAGTTTTAATGTCATTTAAACAGCGATTGGCTGAAAATGCAGAGTTAAGTTTCATCAGCATTTTAATACTTTTTAAGCGAGATCATAAAAATGTTATTTTTATTTAATTCTGTCCTGAACAAGACAAAATGACTGAATTTATAAAAAAATTGCCGAACTGTCAACTGAACTGTCCTGTCATGACCTGATGATCCACGACTGTTTTCATGTTTTGTGAGTCATTTTATAATTAACTCGTCACTGCAAATTTTTCTCACAATTTGTTTTTTCCACTCACAATTGTGACTTCTTATTATCACAATTGCAAGATTTAAACTCACAATTGCAAGTTATAAAGTCAGAATTGAGAGAAATAAACTTGCAATACTGACTTTTTTTCCTCCAATTGTGAATTTAGTATGTGAGTTTATATCTCATAATTCTGACTTTTCTCAATATTTTCAGTTTATATCTCATAATTCTGACTTTTCTCAATATTGCGAGTTTATATCTCATAATTCTGACTTCTTAATATTGTGAGTTTATCATATTTTTGACTTTTCTAAATATTGTGAGTTTATATCTCATAATTCTGACTTTATAACTCACAATTGCAACTTTATATCACGCAATTCTGAGGGAAAAGGTCAGAATTGTGAGATAAAAACTTTCTAAAGTATTTAGATTAAGTTTCTAAACTTGAGTAATGTAACGAAATACATTACAATTTAATTTTTAAAGCATGTATTTTGTAATCTGTAGTGAAATACGTTTTAAAAGTAACCCACCCAGCCCTGACGTCACTAAGTCGTCTTCTCAGATTTTTAAAGACGAATTATGACGATATAATAGTCAAGGTACATGGCCTTTGTTAAACTTTTATGTGTATATATACATCTTTGTTAAGTTTTAAATTTGATTAACTATTTTTTATTCAGAAGATTAATCAGACACGGGTGTTAGACGAGGTCACGTGACGGCAGTCACAGACTCCAGCGGCAGCGCTCAGTGAATCGTCATTGTGAGAGCGGGAATCTCATTAACCGTCACTGAGTTTTCTCCTCAGGTTTTTAAAGACGAATTTCGACGATATAATAGTCAAAGTACATGGCTCGTGTTAATTTTTTTTAATGTATATGTTCATCTTCGTTCAGTTTTAATGTTTGTTTACCCGTTTTTATTCAGAAGATTAAGCAGACAAAGTTGTCAGACGAGGTCACGGTACGGAACGACATTTTACCCTGTCTCTTTGCTTGGCACTAAATTAAGTGTTTAATAAAGTGCTTAATTACTTGGTAAAATGTTGCTAACAGTGCTATTGATGAAGCGACGAACTCATAGTGATTTGATCGACATAAAGATGTGAATTTTACTTAAATTTACCCGTGAGTTGACGGTTTAGTATACGAATTTAACCTGAGAAAGACTGAATTGCGTATAAAATATATTTATTAAAACAAAGGCTATTTTCACTTGAGGAAAATCCACTAATGTCAAATTAAAGGAGGAAACGCTTTCTCGTGAGCTACACACAATCTTCACAATGACCAGCGATTTACAAAGGTAAGGTACATTCGATAGAAATGTTGAAAAATAATTTAAAAGCTTTTGAAACGTTTGTATGAGATTAATATATTCGACGAGTGCTAGTGTTGATTTCTGACTCGCGGAAAAAGACTCTTATGAATAGGTTCTTTTCTGTTCAAATGATTCAAGATTCAGACTCGTTTTGAATAAGTCATCCAGTCACTGCAGTTGTTCACTGAACCGCAAGTAATTTTCCAGGTAAGTCTGATTCGAACTGAACCGGGATCCGAACTGTGATGTATAGAGTAGGTTAGTGACTTTGTGGCAACGTGTAATTACTCACACATACTCTAAATAATAGTTTTATTATTAATCAACAACAGTATAATGAAAAATGTTTTGTTTATTAACATATTAGCATATGGCCCATATGGTTACATTTTATTTTTATGTGTCGTTGGTATAGTTCAATTGTACATTAAAGTACTGAGATATAATATTTAACTGCATATACTTACTTAATGATTCGTTGCATGTAATTATACAAAATTTACTGTTATTACTACAGTAAGAACATGTAACAAGAACACAAATAAAATTGTTACCCATTTTTCTGTATTCAAACAGGCAGAAATATTTTTTTATTTGAATTATTGGTAACACTTTAAAATAAGGTTCATTAGTTAACATTAATAACATTAGTTAACATGAACTAATCATGAACTGCACTTTTACGGCATTTAAAATCTTGTCAACATTAGTTCATGCACTGTGAACTAACATGAACAAACATTGAACAACTATATTTTCATTAACTAACATTTACGAAGATTAGTAAATGTATTTCTCATGGTTAGTTCATGTTCAACAGAATACTCAAATGACTCAAGTACAGTCAGAATAACTAAGGTGACATGGATTGATATCCATTCAAAGGTAGAAAAAGTCATGACTAAACACTAAATAGAGTGTGACGTATTTATGAAGATTTGTGAACCATAAATCAGTGTTTGCAAAGTGAAATTAGCTTGATTTGTTCATCAAATATTCTGTATGAAACTCACATGTTTTGTAGAACTTTTAGTACCATTTGACTTAATAGATTTTCACCACTCCTTGAATGTCCAATTTTGCGCTTTATATACATGAGACTAAATGATGAAACCAAAATGGGAAGGAAAGCCACAGACACAATAATTCATAATTGCAGTTTTTAATGCTTCATCAGAACCAGTACATGAACAAAGATTCACAGCGCACAGAATCTTCATAGTGCAGTATTACTCTTCATCATGTCCTTTCTGTAATAAAAGAGCAAAAAGAGAATGTTAGTGTCATTGAAATCTATGGCGTACTAAATTCCAATATTCAATTGAGAAAAATGGTTTCACCTTGGATCCTGAATCACGGCTCTTGGCTCTCAGCTTGTTGACCTGAGATTCAGCAATATCAGCCCTCTCCTCTGCCTCATCCAGCTCATGCTGAATCTTACGGAACTTGCCCAGGTTAACGTTGGCCTGTTCCTCCTAAAATGCAATGAAAAAACATTGTAAAAAAATAATACAGAGACAGCAACATTTCAGCATATGATTGACATTGTTTACTTACAGCCTCCTCAGCAGATCTCTTGTAGGATTTGACCTTCAGCTGGAGTTTGTCCACCAGATCCTGCAGGCGAGCCAGATTCTTGCGGTCCTCTTCAGTCTGAAAAACAGCATACAAAGTGACGTCACTGGTATAAATTATGGTATGAATTGAAATGCATTTATTTTCATGTCCAAGAAACTGACCTGGTAGGTGAGCTCCTTGATGCGTCTCTCATATTTACGGACTCCTTTCACAGAGTCGCTGGCCTTTCTCTGCTCAAGCTCCACCTCGTTTTCCAGCTCTCTCACCTACCAAAACAGAAAATGATTTTAAATTTGCCAAAATCGAACTCAAATATTCATGAATAATTGTCTTCACAAAATGTATGAATAGAAATTTTTCAGAAACTTACTCTGGCCTCGAGTTTCTGGACCTGCTTCTTGCCACCCTTCATGGCGATCTGCTCGGCTTCATCCAGACGGTGCTGCAGGTCCTTGATGGTCTGCTCCATGTTCTTCTTCATGCGCTCCAGATGAGCACTGGTGTCCTGCTCCTTCTTCAGCTCCTCAGCCATCATGGCAGCATCAGTGATGGCCTTCTTGGCTTTTTCCTCAGCATTCCTGCACTCCTGCACTGCCTCCTCAACCTCAGTCTGAAGCTGAGAATTATCTCCCTCCAGCTTCTTCTTCTGGTTCAGCAGGCTAGTGTTCTACATCAAGATAGTTTAAACCATTTAAGATCAAAATTCACAGGTGAAAGTAATGATAATTGAGGAAACTAATCGAGTAAGTATTTGAAATGTATTACCTGGGCATGCAGGAGCTGAACTCTCTCACTGACATCCAGCAGTTCCTGCTCAGCCAGTTTCCTTCCTCTCTCAGTCTGTTCCACCATGGATCTCAGTTCATCCAGTTCAGCCTGCAGCAGATTGTTGCGTCTCTCCACAATAGCGATGTTCTCTTTGAGATCATCATTACCACGAAGAGCGTCATCCAGTTGCAGTTGGGCATCCTGTAAAGTACAAATGTCACAAATTAGATAAGACTGCAGAACTATGTTCACCTGAGCATTAGAACATCTTGATTTGAAGATTCGTCATACTTTGAGATGTCCATGAAGTCCCTTGAGTTGTTTCTGGGCTTCTGATGCCTGTCTGTTGGCCTGGCTGAGCTGAATCTCCATCTCATTGAGGTCTCCCTCCATCTTCTTCTTCAGCCTGAGAGCTTCATTCCTGCTGCGAGTCTCTGATTCCAGTGAGCTCTGCAGGGTATCCACCACTCTCTGCTGGTTCCTCTTGGCCTGCTCCATCTCTTCATCTTTCTCCGTCAGCTTACGTTCAATATCAGCCTTTACTTGATTGAACTCCAGTTGAGCTCTCAAAATCTTTCCTTCCTCATGTTCAAGGGAGCCCTTTTAATGTGAAATAAAATTTGTTAGTCCTTTGTCTTATCAGCCTTATGTGAACGCAAAAGAATTGATAATTTAGGGTTACCTCAGCTTCCTCCAAGGCTGTCTGGATTTCTGCTTTTTCCTGCTCCAGCTGCTTTCTAATTTTCTCCAATTCGTGGATGCTTTTTCCTGATTCTCCAAGTTGCTCAGTGAGGTCAGAAATTTCCTCTGTTATATAGAAAACAAACTGTTAAGGAAAAATATGCTGAATATAACATCTGTTTACTGTGCAGGTAACCAAAATATAGTTACCTTGAAGGTTCTTGTTCTCTCTCTTCATGGTCTCAAGATGATCCAGGACTTCTTCATAAGAGTTCTTCAATTTGAAGAGTTCAGTGCTGAGAGATCTGGACTCCTTCTGGGCACTTTCTAGTTCAGTCTGAGACTCCTCATACTTCTGCTTCCACTCAGCCAAAACCTGATTAGGCATTATTTAGATGTTTAATTAATTACTGATAAAATTATGAAAAAGACAAAACTAATGCATATTCAATTATATATAAATCTGTTTACTACCTTGTCAAAGTTCCTTTGCTTCTTGTCCAGAGCGGCAGCAGCAGCATTGGATCTCTCCACATCCACCATGAGATCTTCAATCTCATTCTGCAGCCTGTGCTTGGTCTTCTCCAGTGAGGAGCATTTAGCATTAACAGCTTCCACAGCTTCTTCTGCATCTTGGAGACGCTGAGCCAATTTTTTTCTAATTGTGTCAGCAAGGAGATTTTAATGACCGATTAGAAATAATAAAACACAATGGAGAAATTTGAAAATAAACATCTGAAAACTAAATCCTGCTTCTTACTTGGCATCCTCCAGCTCCTCAGTCCTCTGGATGGCATCAGTTTCATACTTGGTTCTCCACTGAGCCACTTCAGAGTTTGCCTTGGACAGACTACGCTGCAGCTCAGCCTTGGCTTCTTGTTCTTCCTCAAACTGCTCTCTCAGCAGGTCAGAATCATGACGAGCAGACTGAACTGCATGGGCCAGGGCATTCTTAGCCTGAAAGAAAAAATAGTCCGTTGCTTGGAAGTGATTTTTGTGGCCCTACTGTCTAACAAAAAGATTCAACTTCTAGAAAAGCATAATGGATCTCAAAACCAACCTTGACTTCCTCTTCAAGTTGTCTCTTGAGGTCTTCAATTTGCTGAGTGTAGGACTGCTTGCCTCTGGTTAACTGAGACACCAGGGAGTCTTTCTCCTCAAGCTGTCTGGAGAGTTCACCTGAAATGCCAGGAAAAAAGTGTTTGTTAAAGGTATAACAAATTTTAATTTCAAAATTAAAACTTATTTAGTAAAAGAAAAATGCTATATTTTGTGTTCTTACCATTCTCAGTTTGCAGCTTCGCTTTTTGCATGGTGAAGTCATTGATTGTGCGCTGACCTTCCTCAGCCTTGGTTCTGTACTCACTCATCTGGTCTTCCAGAGTTCTGCACATTTTCTCCAGGTTGCTCTAATATAGAATAATGATTAAGCAAAATATATAGATTTTTAATTGTAATTTCACATAATCTGCCTTGATGACATACATTTCTGTTTTCCCACAAACCTTTGACTTGACAATTTGTTCCATGTTGGAGACCACATCATCAAGCTCTAACTTCAGTTCACTCTTCTCTTTCTCCAGCTTCTGCTTCACTCTCTGGAGGTTGTCAATCTGCTCTCCCAGATCAGCCACACTGTCTGCATGTTTCTTCCTCAGTGTAGCTGCAGTGGCCTCATGTTGCAGAGTGGCCTCTTCAAGATCTCTGCGCAGTTTCTGGAACTCAGCTTCACGTTTCTTGTTCATCTCAATCTGGGCAGCAGTGGCTCCACCAGCCTCCTCCAACCTCTCACTGATCTCCTCCAGTTCTCTGGAGAGATCAGCTCTCTGTTTCTCAACTTTGGCACGGGCAGCTCTCTCAGCCTCCAGCTCTTCCTCAAGCTCTTCAATACGAGCCTGAGAATGTGAGTAAATTGTAGGTTTTGATATGAATCAGAGTAACTTTAAATGATTCTTTTATATGATTTAAGTTTGGTTTAAACATACCTGGAGCTCCTTCAGTTTCTTCTGGAGCTGGGCACCAAGGGCTTGTTCATCCTCAATTTTGCTGTTGAGCTGGCCAATTTCAAAGTCCTTTCTTTAAGGTGATATGAGAAAGTTTAATTAGATTTTATTATATATATATTTTTTTAGGATAACATGTTTGACATATTCTTACTTCTTCAGCTTCTCCTCCATTTGCTGTTTATCATTTTCCAAGTCCATAATGCTCTCCTGGGTCAATTTTAAATCACCCTCCAGCTTTCTCTTTGCCCTTTCAAGGTCCATGCGCAGCTTCTTTTCTTGCTCCAAGGATCCCTCAAGCTGATCATATAAAATATAATTAATTTACATTATTTTGTAAAACATATCACACATATTTAAAGTAAATTTTTATATATATATATATATATATATATATATATATTATATATATATATATATATTTTTTTTTTTTTTTTTTTTTAATTG
Organism: Opsariichthys bidens; assembly: GCA_037194245.1. Classification (NCBI taxonomy): domain Eukaryota; kingdom Metazoa; phylum Chordata; class Actinopteri; order Cypriniformes; family Xenocyprididae; genus Opsariichthys; species Opsariichthys bidens. The sequence continues at coordinate 16,066,917 of CM074301.1, read as the reverse complement.
CTCTCACATCATCCACTTGTTGCTCCAGCTTGGCTTTGGCTTTGGTGAGTGTGTTGACTTTGTCTTCCTCACTCTGGAGGTCATCCAGCGTTTGCTGATGGGCCTCCTGAAGAGCTTTCTTCTCCTTGGTCAGCTTGGCAATGATTTCATCTAGTGCTGACATTTCCTCAGTGAGGTTTTTAACCTAAGCACAAAGATCATTAGATCAATAAACAATCCAAGCACACCATGTATAATGATTAAAAAAAAACTATTTGAGGTATTACAGCCAACCTTGTTCTCAGTGGCATGTTTCTCTTTCTCCACTTTGGCCAGAGTGAGCTCAAGATCATCAATGTCCTTCTTGAGCTCAGAACATTCATCCTCCAGCTTTCGTTTCTTAGCAACCAACTCTGCATTCATTTCCTCTTCATCCTCCAGTCTCTCAGTCAGCTCTTTGACTTTGGCCTCAAGCTGAATCTTGCTTTTGATCAGACCCTCACATCTCTCCTCAGCATCTGCAAGATTATCTTGCTCCTATCAGAGGGGGAAAAATAATTGATGAATAATTGAGTTTTTTGTTGTTCTTTTGTTATTTTGACTAGTGAAAAGTAGTTTTATTTCCTTATGGACTTACAGACTGCACTGACAGCTGCAGGTCGTTCTTCTCTTGGAGAAGAGAAACCATCTTTTCTTCAAGCTCCTTTCTGCGGGCTTCAGATTTAGCATAAGCCTCCTTCAACTTGGTGAATTCTTCCTTCATGTTGGCCATTTCTTTCTCAGTCTCAGCACTTTTCAGCAGAGGCTTGATCTTGAAGTAGAGCTTCATCCAGGGCCAATTCTTGACACCCATGAAGGCACGTACATTCCACTGGATCACAAGCAATGAATCTCTGCAAAGTGATTCAGCACATGTTAATATAGGTGACAGTGATTGATGTCTTTTATAATGTATTAAGAAGACGTTCTGATTTCTAACCTGCGCTCAACAATCTTCTGGAACTCAATTCTTGAGAGAATACCACGAGCTCTTGCTTGAATACCTGTAATGATGAGTGCAAGACGGTCATCTCGCATCTCTTCAAGAGTACCCAGAAGACCAGCTTTGAAGAACACCTTAACAAAAAATATATAAATATTTAATGTTTTTCCACTTTCACTGCTTTAATCAGCTATTTGAATAGAAACTTTGTTTAGAATTATTATACCTTTGTATGTCCTAACTTGTACTGGCTGTGATCAATGTCCAGTGAGCCCAGCAGTTTCTCAGCAGCTTTCTTATTGTCAATGAACTGTCCCTCAGGGATGGCAGATGGGTTCAGAATACGGTATCTGACAAGAGGGGAAAAAGTAACAAAGTTTTACCAACTGTACACTTACATGTTTATTTATTTTTTTATTTTAGTGTCTCCTTCAAGATTTTTCACCTCTGCTTGAAATCTCCGTACAGGATCCTGTTGGGGAATCCCTTTCTGCAGATCCTGATGCCCTCCAGCACACCGTTACAGCGCAGCTGGTGCATGACCAGAGGATTCTCCATCGCCCCGGGAGTCTTAGTCTCATTGGGGATGAGGCAACGCACAAAGTGAGGGTGAGTTGACCTCAAGTTGGTCATTAGCTTGTTCAAGTTCTCCTATAATTAAACAACAAACCATAACATTGTAAGGTAAGGAAATTTGTATAATTTTGTAGTGAACACTTTTCGTTTTGGTTTAATATTTTTTTTTGCAATATTCCATACCCTATGGAGGGCTGACACAGTTTGGAAAGAAGAACCCTTCTTTTTACCACCTCCTTTACCTCCCTTGGAGTCTTGGGCTAAAACCAATGGGATATATAAAAGAAAATGGTTTAGCTTAAATCATTGTGACACATCATAGTCGAAACCCAAAACAAAATACTGTATATATACTGAATAATCTATTCTGAAGATCAGTACACACCTGAGTCAGCCCCGGAATACCCAGCAAACAGGAACGACAACAGCTTCACTGTAGACTTTTGGAAGAGTCCGACAACAGTTTCATTGAGAGGGTCTTTGTTCTTCACCAGCCAGTTTGAAATATTGTAGTCAACAGTACCAGCGTAGTGAACCAGGGCAAAATGGGCCTCTGGTTTACCCTTGACAATCCTAGGCTTCTGGAAAGTAGGATTTTTCCCCAAATGGTTGTCATAAAGCTTAGCTTTAAATGTTGCATCACTGGCTTTGGGGAACATGCACTCCTCTTCAAGGATGGACATGATGCCCATGGGCTATAGAGAACAAAATATAATGTAAAAAATAGTGTAAATTATTTAAAAAAAAAAAAATAGAACACCAAAATGCAGCAGTATTTAAAATGAAGTAGACATGATTATGTTTATAATATTTCTGCTTGTAAACTCACCTTCTCAATCAGCTCAATACAAGCCTGCAAGTCCATGCCAAAGTCAATGAATTCCCACTCAATGCCCTCCTTCTTGTATTCCTCTTGCTCCAGCACAAACATGTGGTGGTTGAAGAACTGTTGCAACTTCTCATTAGTGAAGTTGATGCACAGCTGCTCAAAGGTGTTGAACTGCAGGTAGGATATAATGTATTATCACAACGGTGCTTGTTGGATTTGTTCTTAAATAGCAACAATTAGTTGATTTCAACTTACATCAAAGATCTCAAATCCAGCAATGTCCAGCACACCAATGAAGTACTGGCGTGGCTGTTTGGTGTCCAAAGATTGGTTGATTCTCACAACCATCCAGAGGAACATCTTCTCGTACACTGACTTCGCCAGAGCACCAATAGAGTAGTACACCTGATAAAGAGTGAATATACATTTAAAATGGATTTTAAATATTGCAGTTTTAATTTCTGTAACATGATGTTTCTATGAACATCTATGTCATGATGTAATATGACGTTTCTTCACCTGCTGGACATTCTGTCCCTTGGTGACCCACTCATTTCCGACTTTGACTCTTGGGTGGCACAGACCCTTGAGGAGATCAGCAGAGTTTAGGCCCATCAGGTATGCAACTTTGTCAGCATCTTGTGAAGGAAAAAAAAAGGGTTTGTTTTAAATTTAGAAGAATTTATCAAAATGTCACCAGTGGCCGTGTGGCAATAATTGTCATCCCTTGCCTTCAGTCCCATCAGACTCAGCCTGTTCCTCTCTTTGCTTCTGCTTGAACTTCATGTTACCAAAGTGCATGATGGCACCAGTCATCTTGTAGATACCAGTCTTTTCATCTGGCGTGAAGCCCAGCACATCAAAGGCGTCCTGTAGTTTGACAAAGCAATAAGATCAGTCTACTTTTTCTTATACATTTCATAGTTTTTCTGTTTGCTATATTGGAATAAGTCTCTTACGTCAGTGGCAATCAGCTCTTCAGCATCATCAATAGATGCCACTTGTGTTTCTCCTTGGGAGATGAAACTGTAGTCATAGGGGTTGTTTGTGATGAGCAGCATCTCTGTAAAGAGTCGGCATCACAGTTAGAAACAGTATGTAGACACATTTGGTATGCATTTAAAATTGTACGTCTAAATCCTCATCAAAACTTACCCAACAGTTCTGGTTTCTTCTGAGACAGAATCTGGTAGAAGATGTGGTAGTCTCTCTCAGCCTTGAGCTGATAAGTGACACGAGACTTCTCCAGCAGATCTAAATTATAAAACATTCATACAATTATTGCTTTGTTAAATGTATGTGTTTGTATTAGTTGTTCAATCAAAGTTGGGATAAAATAATGCATACTCACAAGTCTCAATATCTGCGGAAGCCAACTTTCCACTTACACCAAAGTGAATTCGGATGAATTTACCCTGTTTGGTTAGAAAAAGAAAATGACATAATTATTAATGTTAATTATATCCAGTATACACTGTTTAGACAGAGTACATTCTCCATTAAAACTTACAAAACGGGAGGAGTTGTCATTTCTGATGGTCTTGGCATTGCCAAAGGCCTCCAGGGCAGGATTAGCTTGGATGATTTGATCCTCCAGAGTTCCCTATAAACAAACAATATCATCACAATAAATCCAAGCTTGTCTTGTAAAAACATTTTATACAAAAATGTATTCACATTTTTCGTACAAGTAGTTACAGAAATTTCACTACAGGTAGTTTTGTGTCTATATTCACCTTCTTCTCAGAAGCTGCATCCTTTTTCCCAGATACAGCAGCAATGCTGGCAAAATACTGGATGACTCTTTTGGTGTTCACAGTCTTTCCAGCACCGGATTCTCCACTGTGTATTTCAAGGATTTAAATTTTCATCATTGTAAATGCATTAAGAAAATTTAATCTTAAAGAAATGAGGCTTAAATGACTTACGTGATCAGGACAGACTGGTTCTCTCTGTCTGTTGGGTGAAAGAAAAAAAAATTGTTTTAATAATATTTTTTTGTTTTGTTATTTTTTTTAGTTGAATAGATGTAAAAGACAGTTCTAACCTGACAACATGTACTGGTAGGCATTGTCAGAAATGGAGAAAATGTGAGGAGGAGCTTCAGTCCTCTTCTTGCCTCTGTAGGCTTTGACCACAGAGGAATCGTACACTGGCAGCCACTTGTAGGGGTTGACAGTGACACAGAACAGCCCTGAATAGGTCTGTAATATGACAAATAAACAGGTTCAGTACAATAATACACATTTAATGGAAGTAAATTCACCATAAATCAATGATCATCTCTCACGTAGATCATCCAGGCTGCGTAACGCTCTTTGAGGTTAAACAGCACAGCGGGCTCGTGCAGGAAGGTGAACATCGCCATGTCCTCAATTTTATCGAACTTCGGCGGGTTCTGAGGGTGAACATCAACCTCCTTCACAGTGACTGTCTGTTGAACAGAGAAAAGGAATTGGTGTCTTTAATAGCTTTCTGTGGTTATGGTAACATCCTAACCATTTCGCCAGCTAAAATGCAAATCTAAAGTATATAAATTGTTTTACATATTTTTCAACTCTTTCTGAAGAAATTGCAAGTGTTGCTTGCCTTCGCACATCTAACTGATAAACCAAGGCATCCTTACCTTTCCAAATTCAGTGTCAACAGTGACTTTGTCACCGTCTCTGCTGGTGATGGAGGCTTTGACGTACTCAACCTCAGGGTCGGGTACAAAGCATTCCTTCTTCATGTCGAAGGGGCGAGTTTGGGCCTCCAGACGCTCCTTGTCTGACTTCCGCAGGAAGGGTGCGGCAGTCCCAAACTCTGCCATTAAGGCGTCACCCATTCTGAAATCTAGAAGTATAAAGCCTCATAAATATATTGTCCATCTTTGACAAAAACGGCACTGAAGCGCTCACAAGTGTGACATGGCATCCCAGTTACAGAAATGATAATCAATGATAATCATGCATTTTAGTACTGTAGACATTTTTCAGATGGATGCAAAACGTCTCACCTTGTGTTTGTTAAAACTCTGTACCCTAAAACTGCAGAGCCGGTGTTACGCTAAGGACGAAACAAAAGAGTCATTAGTGTTTGAGGTCACTAATGTGATTTTGGTTGTTACTTATCAGAAAAAAATCCCTACACCTAAACTTGTAATGGATTTATCTTATTGTGTCAGCTTTGGAAGAAGTGTTTGTGAGGTCCAGGAGATCTTCCTTGGTCTTCCTGTTGGAGTCTCTTTGGTTCTTACCTCAGGATGTCCTGTGTGTTGTGTCACTCCAACGTTGATTCTACCTTTTTAAAGGGAGTCACTGATCCCAAAATGGTGGTTTGTCGTGGATGCCCCACCCTGGTTCTGCTAAATAAACCTTCAAATGATTGGATGGCATAGGCTATCCAACGGCAGTTGACATATATGGTGTGATGTAACAATAGGCTTCTGGGAGGAAGGACAAAAGAACACCCATGTTGCTGAAAAGATTCATCCACACCATCCTAATCAAGAACTCCTTTTACAATGTTGTCTCAGGTCAACAAGAACAACAGTTGTCTATTTTGGATCCCTTCCTCAATGAGCAGGACACCTCTTGACATCTGAGAAATGTGAATCTGTCATGGTATGTCCCAAGAATTTTTAACATGCACAGCCTCACCATTGTTTTTTCTCAGAAAGACAAGCTTTGCAAGAGCTGACGTATGCAAGGCATCCAATTAGAATTAAAGCTTGACACAGATTTTTTCAAGAGTTTCTACTTGGGGACGTTATTCTCTTATATAAGATGATTATTATTTCCATTTATCTAAAGTACCTCCATCAGCTCAAGACTAATCACCCTTTTGTCAAAGTAATGTCTGCACGCTTTTTTGAGAGATATCAGGTTTAACTTTTGCACACGTTGTAGAACTTTTAATATGTCAGTACATGAGACCGTCATAATAGCAAACGGAGGCATAAAAGAAGATGTGACAAATAATTCAGGTCTGTCTATAGATTGAGGTGATGGACAGCCAACAGCTGATCTTCTATGCTGGGAGGCAAGGTCGAGATATTCTACTGTTCAATTGTCACGGCCTATACCGCTGCACCTCTTGCTCTTCTTGTTGACATCCCATTGTTTTTCCTCTATCCTTGAGGACAAAGATATCCACACTGCATTTTCTCAGCTTCTTTACAGTCGCTGCTGAGGGTCAGACAGCTGTATTCGGGGGCCTTTGCGGTGTGAGAGGCTGTAACAGCTGTTCACTGTGCTGCAAATATTGTGGTGTGAATTTTTGCAAGTGTCTTTTATTAGGAACCTTGGGATCTTTTGACGTAAGTATTAAGAGCAACATGTGATCAGTATCGAAGTAATGATGTTACAACATGCATACTTATGAATTACATACACTCCTGTTATTTTAGTCAGTTGTCAGGGTCCTAAAATATCACATTCATTGCACCTTTTGTCACGTTTGCGTGACCCGATTGTCACACTAGGCTTTCAAGGTCACAGCATAGTATTGTTTTAAACCACAAGGTTTCCTGATTGATAAATCCCTTGAACATGTTAGACATAATACAAAGATTTAATCATTAACAAGTAAAGTTAAAATAAATGAGAGCACAAAGAAAATAGGCCTGTATGATTTAGGGAAGAAATAAACAACTTTGCCACATTTATAAATCAGACAACATCTAATCATCATACTTGCAAACGTCGCCGTTTTGAATCAAAATATGTCATTTATGTACATCTTTTGGATACGAAGAGTTTTTTTCCGGCGGAGGTCGGGGTGAAATTGCCAGCACAATAAACCTCACAAGAATCGAAAATGGGCTACTTGTAACGGAACACAGACTCACAGAATATCAGGTTAGTATTTGATGTTTATTGAACACGACAAGGATCGTGAGACAAAGGTAAGTTGCAATGGTATAGATGATAGGAATAGTTCGTAGATGCTGGAGTGAGACGATGATGACAAGCACACACTTCGTACACAGGGAAGCCAGGCAGGTGAGTATCTGAAGGTAACGACAGAACACAGGTAGGCCAATTGACACAGGAAGACTCGGGGACCAGTGAAGACCAGGGAACTGGATCATCAGAGGTGAGTAACGCAGGGAGAGAGTCCGTAACCGAAGTGCTGAGGTGAAGTGTGTGCTATTGAGTAGTGTTGGAAGACAGGTGGCGGTAATCAGTACTCAGGTGAGGGAGTGCGTCGTGATTGGATGGGAGCAGAGCCTGACCGATCTCTAACACTACTTTCCTATAGACTGGAGTGAAACCATAGCCGTCTCTTCAGATGTCGTGGTCTTTCTTGGCTCTCTGCTTCAGTTCAGCTTTACTAGCTACAATACGAAGTAAACGTGAATGAACATTCGAAGGTATGTTGAAAAATACAGTACAACTAACCGAAATCTGTATCATGTCATGTGTTAATTGATCAATTAGTGTTTTAACCACGGAAAGGCATCATGTACAACTATCACATTTTTAAATAAATAAAATGCCAGTACATTTACCTCAGAAAAGACCAAAAACTCATTAGTCAGCTACAAAAATGAGTTTAGAGAGGAGCATTTTGCTAAATATATGCATATTGAATTTGTACTCATCACATGTGCTTCAATATTCAATGCATACATCCGTTTTATGACAGCCACCATTTAAATGTTTAGGCCTATATATATATATATATATATATATATATATATATATATATATATATATATATATAAAGAAATGAGTAGAAACATTACAAATTTGTTGTAATGTTATTATAAAAACTTGTGTGTAATTTATATGTAAGTAGCTTACAAAACAATTTATTACCTTTAATATTATTATGATGTTCAAACCTTTGTTCCATGTTTGGTTTACAGCATTAGTTGAGAGATTTTTTCTTTCTTTGTTTGATGAAATTTGCCATGTTCTGGACCCTATTGGTCCCCAAATTAATCAATATTGAAGGTTATGAAATCAAAATCAGATCACAAGCCTCTGAATCAAAATCGAATCCAATTGTGATTTTTTTTTTTTTTTACATGAAGCAAATGTTGTTTTTTTCCATTTATTTACTTGTCAGAGTGCACAAGAATGCTTTGTGTACGTTCAAATCACAAAAAATGTTCTCCTGGGGGAGGATTCCTCCAGACCCCCTGACAACTCATTCGTTCGGAAGCATGTCACCTTTTTCACCTCTTTTGAGTTTGCAGGTATGTATCATAATTACTAATAATTATTTGTATACCTTTATTTATGGATGTATAAGCTCATTCTGCCTGTTTGTTTTTCTTATTAACAGGTCGTGAAGGTCTTAACATCATAAAGCCAGCTGGACCCATCCATCACTATCGGTGATCATTTCTGGTTAGTGTTGGGTCATGCAGATGTTCTCTCAAGGTTTTAAGTTAAAAAAAAAAAAAAGTGAAACTATCTGTGGCATGTTGTTTGATTTTTGTAGTAAGCATGATTGCTTTATAAAAGCCTTCACTCTGGATTAACACGGGATCTAGAGAACCTTAACATCCTGTCTCTTTTCCTCTAGCTGCCTTGCTATGACGAGGTGGAACATTCCGATCCACACGCTTCCCTGAGACGGAGGTGGTTCATTCTCAGCTGTTTAGGCCCTTTGTCTTCTCAACTCACCAAAAGGTCAATGACTTGACCCATTGTACTCCATGACCATTGAGAAGGCTATTAATGGAGACTGAGGGGGTCTGTTTGTTTGATTTACTTTGACAAGTGTTCACTGGAAGTCCCATGATGCTTTTGCTCCTGTGATAGAGTTTCTTGTCATTTGTTCGTGCCTTCTTCGAGGCAGCTGTATGATGAAGAGGGAGAATCACAGGTATTCATACTTGCTTGATGCACCCATATCTTTGTCTCTGTCTTTCTATCTATCTAAATTTGTTTGTTCTCCACTGGAACACATTTTGCTTCCATTAGGCAAACTGGCATGACTTTTGACATCTGCTGTGATAATGTTTTTTTTCCCTATCCTCATTCAGCCACACACAAACTCCTGCTCCCTGCAGGAGAAGATCCAACACATCTCTGAAGAACAGATGAAGGTAATGCAAAGCAATGCTTTTTCTTTTTCATTGTTAATTGCTCAGTGTTGTAATTGACAGGTAACATGTTTTTAAAATCATATGTCATAAATACTGAATTACACTGTTTAATGAACTAAAAACAATCACATGATCATAATATGTGAGAACTGTTAAAGTAGTAAAATGACATAAATTGATCATTCAAATATTACTCTGTAAATTAATTTCAGCTTTCATTTGTATATGATTGTTGAAGTAAAATGCCTGGGTCATACTTCACACCGAAATTTAAAGAAGAAATAATGTTTACATAAAGAAATTCAAGAAAAAATTGCTGTAATATAGGAAAAGTTTAAAATGTAAATTTTTTTTTTTCCTAACATGCAATCAAAATCTTGGTAACACTTTACAATAAGGTGTCATTTATTAACATTAGTTAATGTATTAACTAACGATGCGCAATACATTTATTACAGCATTTATTAATATTTGTTAATGTCAGTTAATAAAAATCCAGCTGTTCATTGTTTGTTCATGTTAGTTAACATTTCATTATCAAATGTTAACAAATACAACTTTTGACTCTAATAATGTATTAGTTGATGTTAATTTCAACATTTACTAAGATTAAAAAATGCTGTATATTGTATTTTATGTTAACTAATGTAGTTAACTAATATTAACTGATGAACCTTATTGTAAAGTGTTACCAAAAACTTCATCATTATAGTATCTGTACTGAATTTATTTTGTTCTAATGTATTCGGATGCTATCCAAACGGAAAAAAAAAATTACCCTAAAAGTAGGATCATTTTTCTTTCCAAAGTATATTTTTTTCTTTTGTTTTTGGGGGTGAAATATGACTTCTTATTTATTTATTTTTTTCCGGTGAGATTGATTACTATAATTTGGTAAATAGCTGAGGATGTCTTTTGATATCTTAACTGTAGCACTTGTAGCAATAATTTTCAGTTATAAGTTACAAAACATGACTATACATTCATAAATGATTAATAATTGATATGCTAACAATTTACAAATGTGTTGTAAGTTATCTTAAATAATAAGTTTATCATGAACTAAACAGATCAATAGTAGATAGTTAATAAGTTATTAATTCATAGATTATTAATACCTTAAAAACCATTTATGTCAAAACTGTTTTAGTATCATAATCTCAATAAACAATGGTTATTAGGGAACAAACGTTGAACAAACCGTTAATAAATCATCAGTATGTAATTAATGATGTATCATGAAGTTGTCTGTGTTCAAAAGCATGACTAGTCAAGTGATTGAGGGTTATATTATATCCCTTCACTCATCGGCACACACTTGGGTTCTGTGTGGAGTGTCTGGAATTTAGCGATGATGGCCCTGTCCCAAGTGGCACACTATATGCACTTTTGGTCATGTGGACTTCGCGTGTCCGTTAATTCCATGAGACCGTAGGCTGTCCCATTTGTCATTTTAGGTTTCAGAAGAGTGCTCGCGAGCGCCCCTTTGCAGTCGAAATATGTGCACTTTGCCGCAGCCGACTACTTCCTTACAGTCAAAGCAGCGTTACATAACGAATGTGCGGACCGTAAGTGTTTAGGGTGCCATTTGGGACAGGACCAATGTGATCTGGTTTTACCGTCTACTGAAGCTCACATCATGTGCACAGAGTTTAAAGACGCCGTGTGTCAGAGAAGACAGCTGTCTATACCCTCACCAGTCAGCACTTACAATGCAGTACAAACTACAAAGTGTTCAACACCTGTTATATATTATGTGTACATGCATGAATAATTCATTTACAACACTTTCTGCAGTTTAAACTGTTCATCACAGGTAAACATGTTTCATATCGTTTATAGATATTCTTGTTACAAGTTAGGAGCGTATTAATATGAAGTGTCGGTTTAGCATATGTACATTTGCATAATCACTAACGTAGAAGGACGAACTTTTTAAACTCAGTTTTACTTATGAACCACTTCAGAATTGAACAAAACTTTTCGAATATTTTTAGATTTATAGAATAATAATTTCATGAAATGAATTTCATTCTGTTTAATCAGTGTGTCACACATTTACCTTATTTTACGTTCTAATGATTTTATTCTGTTCTGTGTGAGATTTCTCATGCCGTAATTCAGCTCGTTTCGAGACGTTCCATCACTTTACCCAAGCCTGAACTTTAAAATGTACAAAAATAAATGAACACTCTGTCACCATTTAATCAGCACTTAATAATTTCATTTTTATTTTCTTTCCCATAGGACAGCTGCTCACCATAACATGAAAACACACCTTAAACTCATCATAAATGTAGTGCATTATTTTGTGTATTTTATTCCTAGTCAACACCGTTTGAGGAATAATTTTGTATTCTGTAATATAATTAATATACACGGATAATCGTGCCCATCTGCCGTTGCATCCGTTTTCAATTTCAAACACTACGGAACAGGTGTCAAAAATCATTGAGTCCTTATTGGCTGATTGTTAGTGATTTGCGTCATACTAAATATAAGTTACTAATAACGGTTTGAGTGACATGCATCACGGCACTTTGGAGGATGGACTGCGGATCAGGGGAAAGTTTTCAGTGATTAACAACTTCAATTTCATTCTGTAACTCACAGAAAATTGTTATCTTTGGCTAAATTATGAGTCTTAATACTGCATCTTGTCATGTGTTAAATAAATTATTGTGACTGTACATTATCTGCCTGTTACCTTTTGTATATTGTTAAAATAGTTATGTTTAGGCTTGTAAGGACTTTAAAATGATCCATACAATAGTATATTGTAACTAACGTTTTTATTTTTGTGAAGTTTTGTTAAAGGTTCAAAGATGGTTATATAATAGTAAAATATATTTACATTAACTTATGATTTAAATATTTAAGTTGCAAGTGGTGAATACACTTTATGCAAAAGCTTTGTATATGATTTATTCATGCGTTTACACATCATCTATAACACGTTTTAGTTTATACTGCATTGTAAGTGCTGACGGGAGGGTTTAGAGAGCTATCTTCTCTGACACATGGAGTCTTTAAAGTGGATTTACCTGATGTGAGCTTCAGTGGAGCGCAAGTTATCGCTAGATCCCACACACTCCACAAAGATAATAAAAGTCGGTGCTGATGAGTGAAAGGATTTAACATAACCCACAGGAATCCTTCGAGTAAGTCATTTATAAATGTTTATCCACTTGAAAACAAAAAGTACTGCTCTTAAAATACAGCATTAGGGATATAGGTTAATGTTAATTGATGCATTTTTCAAACATTTCATGAATTAATAATGAAAATCAGTCTATTTAAATACTGAATAAACTGTTACATGAATTGATACTTTGTTGTTCATGGTACTTAATGGATTAACACATTTTAACAAATTAAACCCTATTGTAAAGTGTAGCTAATGTAGGAAATATGTTGTTTTTTTTCCCTGAGCAATACCAGTTTATAGCTTTTATATGTAAATTATGCATACATGAATTGATTTTCAAAATAAACCTATTCTGAGAAATTAACAGAATTAAAAATTGCCCCATCATGCTTTACATGGACACCTAGAAAGTATGCTTCATAGGAGATTTAATGGTGGTGGTGCCCTCAAGTGGTGATGACTGACTATTGCAGCTCTCAAATTCACAGCATTGTGGAGGTTTAGATTTATAATTAATATATTGCCAACATAATTGATGATTAAGAGATTCTTCAGAATTGAGTTGAACTGTAAAATCTTGGTCTAACAATGATGGCTGTTCACAACAATAATTGATATTGACTGTAATTAAAATCATAATTTACATTCACCATAGAGATGTAATGGTCTATCTAGGCTATTATTATACACTACTTGATTTTTTTTCCCTGCCTGTAAAAACTGAATAAATCTAATTTAATGGCTTTGATTGAGGCTTTGTAATAGATCCATGTGCACTTTAAATCATAATACCTTAATTTAGTTTGCAATAGTTTGGTTAAATTGGTAAACACCCTGTATCTTTGTATGGTTGACCCTACTTCAAAGGACAAGTTAAGAACTTTTCGAGTTTAGTTTGAATTGTCTTAGACTGGACAGTCTAGTCTGTGTCACATACAGTACATTCAGGCAACTGATTTACTGTCGTGTTCAGGATCATGTTGGGATATTGCAGTGTCTACATTGTTTAAAAAAGACAAAAGAGGATGAGGTATTCATTTTCATGTCTGGTTTATTCTACAGAACTACAGAAGAGATTGTCGCATCAATCAATGTTTATAGAGATCCATCAAATATTTTCACTCCTCATCAGCCCCCTTCTGTTAGAAAGAAAAAAAGATTGTTAAAGGTAAGCTGATCCAGTTCAAAATGGCTTAAATTGCTCACAGCTAATCGACATTGATGGTCTTTTCCTGCCAATAGCTGGTTAAATAGCAAAATGCATTTCATCAAGTGTAGTTGTTGAATCTATTTGCTATTCATATCCTAAAGTCACTAAAATTGTACCTATTAAGTCGACTAGGGCTGTCACAATTCCTTGATTGAATTTGACTACTCAATTTTTTAAAACAAATCCTTGATTGCACTTTACCCGTGTTGTTACTGCAAAGTACCGGAAGTGGCGCATCTGAATTTGCATGTTTTAAAGTGTCCTCATATTCTTGTTCATGAAATTACAGTAGCTGTAGCTAGCATCTCTTTCGTAAAGAAGTGGTCTAATGTTAAATATTAAGTGGACAGTTGAATGAAATGTTGTTTGGCCAGTATCAAACAAGGATTTGATCTGCAGTGAAGTGTAACACTCCAGGCCATTGGTGACCTCTGCAGGCATTTGTTATAATTCATTATTGACATGGATTGATTGTCAGTTTTATATATATATATATATATATATATATATTACATTATGCATTTTAACAGTGTTGTTCAATAAAACCATAAGATTACTTGCTATTGATACTTTATTTGAATCAATTATTATTGCATCATTGTTTAAGTCTTTTTATTACCACAAAAAATACCTGATTACTCGATTGATCATTAAAATAACCGATTACTCAATTACCTAAATAAGCGTTAGTGACAGCCCTAATATCAAACAAAATCACTTGTTTTAAGTGTCTGCTCTCACCTTGGATCCTGAATCACGGCTCTTGGCTCTCAGCTTGTTGACCTGAGATTCAGCGATATCAGCCCTCTCCTCTGCCTCATCCATCTCATTCATGCTGAAGCTTACGGAACTTGCCCAGATTAACATTGGATTGTTCTTCCTAAAGATTTCACACAACAACATTTGTGAAAATCAAAAGGTTCCATTACTGCAGATGTCGTATCATAGAATGACACCAGTGAGGGAAAATACTCACCGCCACCTCAGCAGCTCTCTTGTAGGATTTGACCTTCAGCTGCAGTTTGTCCACCAGATCCTGCAGGCGGGCCAGATTCTTTCGGTCTTCCTCAGTCTATGCAAAGCAAAAAATGTCTTTATTATGTGTAATATAGATTTAAATACTGTTGAGACAGCACTTTATGTATTTTCAAAAAATAACATGATCAAATCAACCAGTTGCAAAACTGTAGACAATATTTTTCCCACCTGGTATGTGAGCTCCTTGATGCGTCTCTCATATTTACGAATCCCCTTGACAGAGTCGCTGGCCTTTCTCTGTTCTGTCTCCACTTCACTTTCCAGCTCTCTCACCTAACAAATGTGTAACAATTTTAGCATTTTACATAAAACATTGTATACTTGTTTCTAAAAACATTAGTGACTTACCCTGACTTCCAGTTTCTGGACCTGCTTCTTGCCACCCTTCATGGCGATCTGCTCGGCTTCATCCAGACGGTGCTGCAGGTCCTTGATGGTCTGCTCCATGTTCTTCTTCATGCGCTCCAGATGAGCACTGGTGTCCTGCTCCTTCTTCAGCTCCTCAGCCATCATGGCAGCATCAGTGATGGCCTTCTTGGCTTTTTCCTCAGCATTCCTGCATTCCTGCACTGACTCCTCAACCTCAGTCTGAAGCTGAGTATTATCTCCCTCCAACTTCTTCTTCTGGTTCAGCAGGCTGGTGTTCTGAACATGGACAATATTGACATTCATGTAGTTTCTCGTAGATATTATGTACTAATTGAGGTTTTAAAGGTTTTACTTGTGTTTGTCCAATTGCAATTGTGTCATACCTGAGAATGCAGGAGCTGAACTCTCTCACTGACATCCAGCAGTTCCTGCTCAGCCAGTTTCCTTCCTCTCTCAGTCTGTTCCACCATGGATCTCAGTTCATCCAGTTCAGCCTGCAGCAGATTGTTGCGTCTCTCCACAATGGCGAAGTTCTCTTTGAGATCATCATTACCACGAAGAGCGTCATCCAGTTGCAGTTGGGCATCCTGTAAAGTACAAATGTTACAAATGAAAAGACTGAAGAACTATGTTGGATTTCACCCAATCGTCAAAAAATCTTGATTTGAAGATTCGTCATACTTTGAGATGTCCATGAAGTCCCTTGAGTTGTTTCTGGGCTTCTGATGCCTGTCTATTGGCCTGGCTGAGCTGAATCTCCATCTCATTGAGGTCTCCCTCCATCTTCTTCTTCAGCCTGAGAGCTTCATTCCTGCTGCGAGTCTCTGATTCCAGTGAGCTCTGCAGGGTATCCACCACTCTCTGCTGGTTCCTCTTGGCCTGCTCCATCTCTTCATCTTTCTCCGTCAGCTTGCGTTCAATGTCAGCCTTTACTTGATTGAACTCCAGCTGAGCTCTAAGAATCTTACCTTCCTCATGTTCAAGGGAACCCTATGAAGAATAAAAAGGGTGATTGTTATTATTGAGATTTTTGTTTAGCCCTGTGTTTTGGGGTGGGAGGTGACTTCCCTTAAAATAATCAGGAATGATCAGTTGCCTTAATAGCTTGATTTATATCAGAGAATTGTCAAATTAATAAGAATCTTGGGGTAAAATTGTTCTCCTTCTTTTACCTCAGCCTCCTCCAGAGCAGTTTGTATCTCTTGTTTCTCCTGCTCCAGTTGTTTTCGTAGTTTCTCCAGCTCATGAATATTCTTCCCACTCTCACCAAGTTGCTCAGTGAGGTCAGAAATTTCCTCTGTGCAATAGAAATAACATGTGAACTCACAAATACAAGAAATTTAAGTAATGGTTTGGAGTTATAAAACCACTCTTACCTTGGAGATTCTTGTTCTCCCTCTTCATGCTCTCCAGGTGGTCCAATGACTCCTCGTATGAGTTTTTCAATTTAAAGAGTTCGGTGCTCAGAGATCTAGCTTCTTTTTGGGCACTTTCCAGTTCAGTTTGGCACTCCTCATACTTCTGCTTCCACTCAGCCAGAACCTGGTAAAATTTAACAAGGCCAAATGGTCAATGAGTGCAGTGCAGTTTTGTCAAGTGGTTTTGTAGTAAAGAATCCCTAAATGAATGACCCTAAAGTACTAGATCCTATCCATAGTTAGAAACTTACATTTACTATCAATTTACTACGGGGGGTAGTCATGCCTAGTGGTGTGGTGAGTGAGTTGGCTTATAAAAGAAGGTTGCTGGTTCGATTCCCCATGCGGTAGGGAATTGAAAGTGGGGATTGTGAATAAACATGACTAAAGTGCCCTTGAGCAAGACACCTAACCCTAATTGCTCCCCTTGTAAGTCGCTTTGGATAAAAGCGTCTGCTAAATAATGAAAAATGAAAAAAAATGAAAATGAAATACTATCAATTTAACATTGAATTGTTTCAATGCTATTTGGTATTTTACATTGTATTTTGTTTTGCTAACATATGGCTAATTTTTCCAGCTAATGACAAAATGTACTTTATCAAAGTTCCTTTGCTTCTTGTCCAGAGCAGCAGCAGCAGCATTGGATCTCTCCACATCCACCATGAGATCTTCAATCTCATTCTGCAGCCTGTGCTTGGTCTTCTCCAGTGAGGCGCATTTAGCGTTAACAGCTTCCACAGCTTCTTCTGCATCTTGCAGACGCTGAGTCAGTTTCTTCCTGTAATAATCAAAATACAAAATATATAGAACATCTGAAGCATCATTAAGCTGTATTCAAATGTGTTTAATAGGCCACAAACTATAACTAAAAATTCATAAGTGTCTCATACCTGAAGACCAAACTCTTTTAACATTTAAATATTGTTTGTCTCTTACTTTGCTTCCTCCAGCTCCTCAGTCCTCTGGATGGCATCAGTTTCATACTTGGTTCTCCACTGAGCCACTTCAGAGTTTGCCTTGGACATACCACGCTGCAGCTCAGCCTTGGCTTCCTGCTCCTCCTCATATTGCTCTCTCAGTAGATCAGCATCATGACGAGCAGACTGAACTGCATGGGCCAGGGCATTCTTAGCCTGAAGACAAACAAAACAAATATTTGGGGGCAGTTGTATATTACAACAGATAATTTTTATGTCTTTGGCAAAAATTTTAGACTAAGAAAGGATATTTTGAAAACCTTGATTTCTTCTTCAAGTTGTCTCTTGAGGTCTTCAATTTGCTGAGTGTAGGACTGCTTGCCTCTGGTTAACTGAGACACCAGGGAGTCTTTTTCCTCAAACTGTCTGGAGAGTTCACCTAAAATGCAATATTATTATTTATTTATTTATTTTTTTTCTTTTTCCCCCAAGTATCATTATGGTACAGTTGGTAAAATTAGACAATATTTTGTGTTCTTACCATTCTCAGTTTGCAGCTTTGCTTTTTGCATGGTGAAGTCATTGATTGTGCGCTGACCTTCCTCAGCCTTGGTTCTGTACTCACTCATCTGGTCTTCCAGAGTTCTGCACATTTTCTCCAGGTTTGTCTTGAGGATAAATTATATCATAGTTGATTAGTTTCTATGACTGACAACACATACGTTATAGACTCTCAACATAATTTCTCTCACTCACCTTTGCCTTGGCAAGCTGCTCCATGTTGGAGACCACATCGTCCAGTTCCAGTCTGAGTTCACTCTTCTCTTTCTCCAGCTTCTGCTTCACTCTCTGGAGGTTGTCAATCTGCTCTCCCAGATCAGACACACTGTCTGCATGTTTCTTCCTCAGTGTAGCTGCAGTGGCCTCATGTTGCAGAGTGGCCTCTTCAAGGTCTCTACGCAGTTTCTGGAACTCAGCTTCACGTTTCTTGTTCATCTCAATCTGGGAAGCAGTGGCTCCACCAGCCTCCTCCAACCTCTCACTGATCTCCTCCAGTTCTCTGGAGAGATCAGCTCTCTGTTTCTCAACTTTGGCACGGGCAGCTCTCTCAGCCTCCAGCTCTTCCTCAAGCTCTTCAATTCTGGCCTAGTAATGTGCATAAATTCAAAATTAAGGTTAAAATTCATAACTATCCAAGTGTCTATCTTCTTAAGACATATAAAGTTTACCTGCAACTCTTTCAGTTTTTTCTGGAGTTGGGACTCCAAAGCTTGTCCATCTTCAATCTTGCTTGTGAGCTGGCTTATTTCAAAGTCTTTCCTGTCATTATATAATGTATCAAACAAAATTATCTAACAATGAACAATACATTTGTTATAGTATTTATTAAACTTTAATTAATAAAAATAAAACTTGTAATCGTTAGCTTGTTTCTGCCCATTTAATAATATTAACAGTATTAATAATATATATTTTTTTAATAATGTGTTAGTAATACATAAAATATAAAATATATTACTTCTTTAGACGCTCATCCGTCTGCTGCTTATCATTTTCCAAATCCATCACATTCTCCTGAGACAACTTCAAGTCACCCTCAAGCTTTCTTTTGGCTCTCTCAAGATCCATGCGGATTTTCTTTTCTTGTTCCAGAGAACCTTCAAGCTAAATATCATCAAAAAAATAATAATTATGCAATTACTTAAAAAGGCTTATCATTTTAATTCTAGTTTAATGTTTTTGGCTCCTACATCATCCACTTGTTGCTCCAGCTTGGCTTTGGCTTTGGTGAGTGTGTTGACTTTGTCTTCCTCACTCTGGAGGTCATCCAGTGTTTGCTGATGGGCCTCCTGAAGAGCTTTCTTCTCCTTGGTCAGCTTAGCGATGATCTCGTCCAAAGCTGCCATCTCTTCTGTCAGGTTTTTAACCTGTAGAAATGTGTCATTGTGTCAACAGATTCTTAACAAACCATTCTTGCATCACTAACATGTTCATTGTTGAAAACTGACCTTGTTCTCAGTGGCATGTTTCTCTTTCTCCACTTTGGCTAGAGTGAGCTCAAGATCATCAATGTCCTTCTTGAGCTCAGAACATTCATCCTCCAACTTTCGTTTCTTTGCAGTCAGCTCAGCATTCATTTCATCTTCATCCTCCAGTCTCTCAGTCAGCTCTTTGACTTTGGCCTCAAACTGGATCTTGCTCTTGATCAGACCCTCACATCTCTCTTCAGCATCTATAAGATTATCTTGCTCCTATCAACATGGGAAAAAAAATTGGAAACTTGTTTTGTTTTCTGACTTGTGAAAATGTGAGAAGTAAAGAGAGTCCCATGTGAACTTACAGACTGCACTGAAAGCTGCAGGTCGTTCTTCTCTTGGAGAAGAGAAACCATCTTTTCCTCAAGCTCCTTTCTGCGGGCTTCAGATTTGGCATACGCTTCCTTCAACTTGGTGAATTCCTCCTTCATGTTGGCCATTTCTTTCTCGGACTCTGCAGTTTTCAGCAGAGGCTTGATCTTGAAGTAGAGCTTCATCCAGGGCCAATTCTTGACCCCCATGAAAGCACGTACATTCCACTGGATCACCAACAAAGAATCTCTGTAGATATTAAACAAGAATTTTAAGTCTTATATTATAAAATGTAACTTGGAGAATATGTTGAAGACTGAAGAGCTAAAATCTAACCTTCTTTCCACAATTTTCTGGAACTCGTCTCTTGATAGAAAACCACGAGACATGGACTGAATTCCAGTTATAATAAGTGCAAGACGGTCATCTCGCATCTCTTCAAGGGCACCTAGAAGACCAGCCTTAAAAAAGACCTGAAAATAGGAAAGAATTTGTGTCAAAAAGAATTACAAAGTCAGAGTGGCTTTTGAAAAAGTTAATGGGTTAGTTCACCCAACAATGAAAATTCTGTCATTAATTACTCACCCTCATGTTGTTCTACAGTAACACCTGTTACTCCAGTAACACCTTCGTTCATCTTCGTAACACAAATTTATATATTTTTGATGAAATCCGATGGTTCGGTGAGGCCTCTATTTACAGCAAGATAATTAGCACTTTCAGATGCCCAGAAGGGAACTAAAACATATTTAAAACAGTTCATGTGACTACAGTGGTTCAAATGATTCGAAACAAAAGATTCGTAAAGCTTCGATGCTTCTTGAAGCAATGTTTTTAAATTGGTCATCACTAAATATTGAATAAAGATTTAGTTTTTTTGGTGCACAAAAAGTATTATCGTCACTCTATAATATTAAGGTTGAACCATTGTACTCTCATGAACGGTTTTAAATATGTTTTAGTAGCTATCTGGGCATCTGAAAGTTTTAATTACCTTGCTCACAATTGAGGCCTCACAGAGCCATCGGATTTCATCATAAATATCTTGTACTGAAGATGAACGAAGGTCTTATGGGTGTGGAGCATGAGGGGGAGTAATTAATGACATAATTTTAATTTTTAGGTGAACTAACCCTTTAATGTTAATATAAAAATACCTTAGTATGTCCTAACTTGTACTGTTCATGATCGATGTCCAGAGAGCCCAGAAGTTTTTCTGCACCCTTCTTGTTATCAATGAACTGTCCCTCAGGGATCGCAGCAGGATTTAGGATGCGGTATCTACAAAAAAAATAAAAAATAAATAACAAATGCTTAAATTTAAAAACAGGGAGTTGAAATAATGCAACATGCAAGAACTTGGAGTCATACAAAAGATATTAGTTTGTAAGACATGAAAGCCTTTTGATTTTTGGAAGCAGCTTCCAGAAGAGATCAGTCACATTCAAATCCAGGCTCAAGACACATCTGTCTAGCTGTGCATTTACTGAATAAGGACTAATTCATTTTCTATGTAAAGCACTGAATTACTAACCGTTGTTTGAAATCTCCGTACAGGATCCTGTTGGGGAATCCCTTTCTGCAGATCCTGATGCCCTCCAGCACACCGTTACAGCGCAGCTGGTGCATGACCAGAGGATTCTCCATCACCCCGGGAGTCTTACTCTCATTGGGGATGAGGCAACGCACAAAGTGAGGGTGAGTTGACCTCAAGTTGGTCATCAGCTTGTTCAAGTTCTCCTGTTGGTAAACCATAAAGGATTTAGATTTATATGCAATAAAACCTTGTAAGACAAAATAGTGTTATATTATTTCATACCCTATGAAGGGCTGACACCGTCTGGAAGGAAGAACCCTTCTTTTTGCTGCCTTTGGCAGCCTTACCACCAGAATCCGCTGCTGTGAATTAAATGATTTTTGTTATTATTAAACATTAAAATTAGTGCTTATTTTTTCATGTCACACTTCAATGTGTACTTACCATCATCAGTTGCAAAATTAGCAAACAGAATAGACAACATCTTAAGAGTTGACTTCTGGAAAAACCCTACAACCGTCTCATTAAGAGGATCCTTGTTCTTCACCAGCCAGTTTGCAATATTGTAGTCCACAGTACCAGCGTAGTGAACCAGGGCAAAATGGGCCTCTGGTTTACCCTTGACAATCCTAGGCTTCTGGAAGTTTGGATTTTTCCCCAAATGATTGTCATAAAGCTTAGCTTTAAATGTTGCATCACTGGCTTTGGGGAACATGCACTCCTCTTCAAGGATGGACATGATACCCATGGGCTACAATGAATTGTAGATTGTGACAGTCAATATATCATTTTGCCATAAAAGCAAATACTAAAAAATAGGATTTCTTTCCTCACATTATAATCATCAACATAATATTCACTCACCTTCTCAATCAGCTCAATACAAGCCTGCAAGTCCATGCCAAAGTCAATAAACACCCAGTCAATGCCCTCCTTCTTGTATTCCTCTTGCTCCAGCACAAACATGTGGTGGTTGAAGAACTGCTGCAACTTCTCATTAGTGAAGTTGATGCACAGCTGCTCAAATGTGTTGGACTGCAGGTGGAATATACAGTATTATCACAATGTTTGTTATCCAACCGTTTGTTGGATTTGTTCTTGAATAACAATAATCAGTTGATTTCAACTTACATCAAAGATCTCAAATCCAGCAATGTCCAGCACACCAATGAAGTACTGGCGAGGCTGTTTGGTGGCCAGGGATTGGTTGATTCTCACAACCATCCAGAGGAACATCTTCTCGTACACTGACTTCGCCAGAGCACCAATAGAGTAGTACACCTGATAAAGAAAAGAAAAAAAAAAGAGTTTTGCAGAATTTGACACATTGCAAACTAGAAAGCAATTTTTCAGAGACATGAAATGTTTTGTTTGTATGTCTTGAAAAGTGAACTTATCATGCTGAAAACGCCTAATTATTTTCATTCATTACCTGCTGGACACTCTGTCCCTTGGTGACCCACTCATTTCCTACTTTGACTCTTGGGTGGCACAAACCCTTGATCAAGTCAGCTGAATTTAGGCCCATCAGATATGAGATTTTGTCAGCATCTACATGTTATAAAAAGAATACAGAGCTATGACTTCATGTGCAACGTGTCTTGGACTTTTTTCCTTTATGAAGCTGAGATTCCAAGTTAAACTGACCCTCAGTCCCATCAGCCTCAGCTTGTTCCTCTCTTTGCTTCTGTTTGAACTTCATGTTGCCGAAGTGCATGACAGAACCAGTCAGCTTATAGATGCTGTTCTGTTCTTCTTGGGTGAAGCCCAACACATCGAACGCTTCCTACAGCATATGTACAGAGCATGTTCAATTTTGTGGCAAATGTTTCTTCTTCTACTCTTTGGCAAGTACATTAGAAGACTATCTTTTTAAAGAATAGTCAGGCCAAGAGAATCAATCAATATCTTTTAAGTCGTTCTATACATGCATGACTTAATTTCTTCCGTGGAACATGAAAGGAGAGCATGCTCAGACTATTGTTTCCCTCATACAATCACATGGCTTCAGATAAACTAGATGTATGGACCTTTTAAGGTGCTTTTTTATACTTACTGACAGCCCCTGATCATGATATGCTTTAATTGGACGGGAACCAGCCAGTACATTATCAATTTTGGTTCCACATCAGAATCGAAGTCATACGAGTCGTATGCTGGGAGGACTATTTCTTATGGTATTTTATAATGTGCTATCTTGCATTGTGAACTGGCTATATTTTAACAAACACTCACATCAGTGGCTATCAGCTCGTCCCCATCATCAATAGATGCCACTTGTGTCTCTCCTTGGGAGATGAAGGCGTAGTCATAGGGGTTGTTGGTGATGAGCAGCATTTCTGAGGAGAAATGAGAACATCGATCAGAAAAGACTCTTCTAAATAGAGATTGTGATGTTATTAGATATGATAGGTAATTTTACCCAGTAGTTCTGGTCTTTTCTGGGACAGAATCTGATAGAAGATGTGGTAGTCTCTCTCAGCCTTGAGCTGAAAAGTGACACGAGACTTCTCCAGCAGATCTGAATGAATTGATAAATAGATGAATATTTAAACTGTTACACATTTCATCAATGTGTGATTTGTTGGAATGATGTTGGACGGTAAAGTACTTACAAGTCTCAATGTCAGCAGAAGCTAACTTTCCACTGTGGCCAAAATGGATACGGATAAATTTACCCTATAAATATAAGAATATCAGAGTTAAACAGCAATACAGAACATGCTCAAATAAAATATCATGGAAACCAATATAGAATAGCAACACCAATGTAAACCCCACTTACAAATCTGGAGGAGTTGTCATTCCTGATGGTCTTGGCATTGCCAAAAGCCTCCAGAGCAGGATTACACTGGATGATTTGATCCTCCAGAGTTCCCTGAGAATCATATTTTAATAAAAAGTGTATAAAACAATTGATGGACTTACTTTTCAGTTAACAGCATATTTTGGACATTATTTAGTCTTATAATAATAATGATAATAATAATCCATACAGAATCTAAGTAACAAAAAAGTTGTTTGTTTACATGTACATGCATTGCAATATGGTACAAGTAAGGGAGTTTCAAATTATAACCATTTTTGACTGCAATATTTAATGTATGTAGACATTCATTGGTAATAATTTTTTGTTTGCTGTGTTATATAGAAGGTATATTCATTTATCCATATTGAGCCATTTTTGGGAAAATAAGCACCTTTTTCTCCATTGATGGATCCTTCTTGCCAGTCGATGCTGCTGCAATGCTCGCAAAGTACTGGATTACTTTTTTAGTGTTCACAGTCTTTCCAGCTCCGGATTCTCCACTTAAGATAAAAATGGTTAATTAAAAGGCTGATAAAATGCAGCATAGAAAATATTGGTGAAAGGAGGAGTATTGTAATTTGACATGTCATAATATGTATTACGTACGTGATCAGGACAGACTGGTTTTCTCTATCTGAGAAAATAAAACTTAAGAAACTTAGCATTTGAAATTGAATTAGAAATCTCAAAAAAATTACAAGTCAGATCATCACCTGACAGCATATACTGATAGGCATTGTCTGAGATGGAGAAGATGTGAGGAGGAGCCTCATTTCGTTTCTTTCCTCTGTAGGCATTGACCACATGCTGGTTGTACACTGGCAAAAACTTGTAGGGATTCACAGTGACACAGAAGAGCCCAGAGTAGGTCTGTAAAAGATTCATTGAAAGATTAGTTCGTCTAATGCATGATAAAGAGAAAGTGTGAGTGTTTTAGACTCGACTCACGTAGATCATCCAGGCTGCGTAACGCTCTTTGAGGTTAAACAGCACAGCGGGCTCGTGCAGGAAGGTGAACATCACCATGTCCTCAATTTTATCGAACTTTGGCGGGTTCTGGGGGTGAACATCAATCTCCTTCACAGTTACTGTCTGTGGATAACACATAAAATGTTTTGACAGTCACACTTTGCTTCTGTGTACAATCTACAACAATGCAGAGATCAGATCTTACCTTCCCGAATTCAGTGTCAACAGTGACTTTTCCACCATCTCTACTGGTGACGGAGGCTTTGACGTACTCAACCTCAGGGTCGGGCACAAAGCACTCTTTCTTCATGTCGAAGGGGCGAGTTTGGGCCTCCAGACGCTCCTTGTCTGATTTTCGTAAGAACGGAGCCGCTGGCCCGAACTCTGACATCACATCCACCATCTTTCAGTCAGACTGAGGCAAAGATGACAAAATTCTAAGAACTTTTTTACAAATTAAAAAAAAAAATCTATTGTAAAAATATTAAATGAAATATTATTTACAAAAAAATGGGCGTTCAACAGAAATGATTGCATTCAAAAAGAAAATGCTGCATAAACACACAAATGTTCTACACGTGTTATCCTTTTTAAAAGCATGCCTTACCAGATGAAATCCAAACCCAAGAAAGTCCAAGTCCTTTCAATAAAAAAGAGAAGTAATCTTATTCTGTTGTTCAGTCCTCATGAACAATTTAATGTAAATGATGTGTGCTCTTACCTTTAGATGGCACAATGATGTGAGCTTGCAGTATTGTGCTGTAAGGTATCTCTTTATATAAAGGCACAATGACTGTGACGTTGACCATCTGTATTTGGTTCGGGTCACTTGTGTGTGTGGCTCTTTTTGGATGCTTGAAAAAATCTTGGTGTGAGTAGTTTAGCATATGGTGTGTGGCGCGAAAGATCAGAAAGGATCTAAATCAAAATGAATGGTGCTATTTTTGTCCCATGTTTTTATCTTCTTCTTTTTTTAAAGATAGCAGATCTTTGCTAAAGTTTTTTCACACTTACGTTTACACCTTCACATCCATATTTTCTAGTTAGTTTCATAGACCAAATTCACAACATGTCTGTTTTTTTTATGTGCGTAAAGCATTATAAAGTTTGAGACTCTTATATAATGTAACCACACATTTGCACAATTCTATTTAAATAAAATTGCTTAATTGATACTTGGATTACAGCAAAAAACATGCTATGATGCTTTTCTAGAACTGTGTCATTTTCTGTCCTCAAAGAGAGACAGGCATACACTGGAAATTTCACAGGTTTATCTTTGTGCTCAAGGATAAAGACAAGGTAACAATGCCTCATGAGCAAGACGTGTCACGAACAGTAAAATTGTCAGTAGACAGCTGTAACGGCAACAATGAATATCTGCTCTTGCGACCTTTTGTTCTCGCCTAATGCAGAAACAGCTGCACCTCTTGCTTGTTCTTGTTGCTATGACCTTTCTTGATTTCCCAATGCTAAATCCATCGTTTGTGTTTTACAAGTTGTACCAAGTTCATTTGCAGTCATTCAAACGGACAACGACTTCATTCATGTTGAACCATGTTCACCCCATTCTTTCTTCAAAAAGATTTTCCAGCTTTAGAAAGATTTCCAAAACAAATGCATGAAACGGATTCTCTAAGATGCAAAATGTAATTTTATGTTTACAGAAGTCAGTATATTCTGATTACTTTACAGCAGTGCTACTGTTTCTGGGCATCAGTTAACATGACGGTCCTTATAATTGTTCCTTCTTAACGGGAAGAATATGGTGAGCAGGTCAAAATGAACCATCTTAGCCTCAGATCTGTTTCTAGACAGCGTTAATGTATTGTCAGCTCTATAGTGTTTATTTGTTGGGGAGCCGTGTGAGCCATCACTCAAGACCTTTTGTGAGGTTTCTGGCCTGCCTTGACCTCTTGTCTCTGTTATTCTGCACCTTCTCAACAAGCACCTTACTTAGTCTTAGCACTTGGGCAATCTATTCTAGGTCTCTCATCCTTTTCAGAGCCTCATTCTCAGCTGTCTATTAACCCTTGTTCTTTAGAACTCAGAATGGAAGAAATGGGGGCAACCTTATGTCTAATAAATTTTGTAATCGGAGCTTCCTTTTGTCACTGGGTGCACTAGAATGGTCTTGCTTTTGTTGGGTTAAATAGGAATTGTGTCACTACTTCCTGTCTTTTTCTGCTTCAGGCCATGCATCTAGTTTTAATAGTACCAATTTGATTTAAATGCTGGAGTAGGTGTAATTCTTAAACATTAAACAATGGCACATTGATTAAACGCGACAGTCGCAAGGACAATTTCTCATCAGAATGACCCAGCAGATATCATTCTTGTTATAGTTTCATTGAGATACACAGTGGGGTTAATAACAAGCTCATTATAGTTTAAATGAACATAATTTGAAATGAAAAAAGTGAACTTCATTTCAGCTAGTTGTCAGCCAAGGTAACATCTCTTCATTTGTCCAATGTCTCATCTTGATGTAGTAAAATAAAAATGAGCATAAAACCACGTGTACTCGCATTACGAACCGTGCCCGGGTGTGGTTTGTTTAGTTGATTAGTTTTATTGGTTTGCATAAAGGATAAATATATTTGGCAGAATCTTAGCAAAAGCGATTTTCTTCCTGTTTTCTTTCATACAAAAAGTTGCATCGTAAATGATGTAAGAACGTGGATTGAATCCATCCATTATAAAAGTAATCCATATGGCTCCAGGGTTTTTATTGTAAAGCAGTGTGTTTCTAACTTTCTAAACTGTAAGCACTGGTTTCCGATAACGGTCATATGCGAGTCGAGTTCCAGTGGAAGAGGGGCGTCTGACCTGACATATGACGTTGGAGTCTGAATTAGGCACCTCTCACGGTTCAAACAAATAGGGCAGATGCTCCTCTTCTGATATATCGAAATACTCTTACATTTCTCTTTAAAAATTCTTGTTTTAGACTTCTAAGTTGTGACTGGTGTTTTGTTTTGCTCTACGTTCTGCACTTCCCATGCATGGGGTCAGAGGTCACTCGTCTCCCGGAACTAGATTCACATACGCCCGTTACCGGAAGCCAGTGATTATAGTTTATAAAGATGTAAATATGGATATTTTTCTTACAAAAATGTCACTTTAGAGATCCTTCATTAGTATATTGCTAGTCAGCTTGAATATCCTATGTAATTGCTAAAATGCATGTATATAATATTATCTCTGTTTTAATGTTTTAATCAAGTAATGATTCATTTAAAAAAGAAAACTAAAACCAGTGTGAAATAAATGTTAAAAGCAGGGATAAGAAATCTGCAATTTGCATCTCTCGTTGAAAACTCTTGTCTCTTTCTTAAGTGGATTTTTAAAAAAGTCAAATGCCCCTTAAATTTCAACATTTTATAACTTTATATATAAATATTTAAATCAATTCTAAACTTCATTAAAATAATCTTTTTTTTTTTCTAAAAAAAAATCCACTCTGACCAGTAAGGCTAAAAACTTGACGGATAGTCCCAATATGCTTCGAAGTACTGAATCACATAATGTGCTTGAAGTCTGTTGCTGTCCCTCAGAGAGCTGACCGTGAGGCAATACCCTTCAAGCTGTCTTGTTTAGATGGCATTGTTTCCTTTGCTTTAGCCCTGAGGACAAAGATAACCTGTTAAATTCCTTTGACTGTCTCTGTGATGGAAGAGATCAGACAGGGAGGTTTGAATCTGTATGTAGGACATATCATCTGTAGACATCCATCACTCATATGAACTCTTACTAAAGTTACATGTCCTAATGTCTCCTCCATGCCATGCTTGAGATACTGTTAAATTACCTTGAACTTTCAAAACGCTGTGGCTGCCTCTCATTGAACAATGGTAATGCACAAATATGCAACAATTTATCACATTGCCTGTATGTTTACGAAAAATGGTCATTGTCAAGTAGATAACTTTTTTTAAGCTTTTCATGTGCGTCAGAGGCTCATCTTACATATAGTACTATATGTGCTAAGCTTTATGGAGCTCTTAATATAGCACAAGTGTTAAAGTTGCCACACTTTCAAGTGTTAATCATTCCCCGACTCCTCCTTTATTTAACACATCTGTTGGAGCCACTGCATCATCTTGAGCAACAACAGGCACTTGCCACATCTTTCGACCCATTCAGTAGTTCTGCAACGGACAGTTCAAGACAACAGGGCTGCACAATTTAGGGAAATACGAATACAAACACTTGAGGATTATCAGCTGCTTGTGTGTGAGAACAATTAAATTACAGGCTTTGTCATTCGATAATTTCACTAAGAGATGTTGCGTTTGGTTTTATGTCATTCTTAACTGTGGCGAACAACTTTGCGTATAAATCAGACAACATCTTATAATTATTTGTATATCTCTATTTAGGGATGTATAAGTTCATTCTGCCTGTTTGTTTTTCTTATTAACAGGTCTTGACGGTCTTAACATCATATCCATCCATCAATATCAAGGTCAGTGATCTTTTCTGATTATCATCTCAAAGTGTTGGGTCAAGATGTTTTGAGTAAAAAAAGTGAAATTATTTGTGGAATGTTGCTTACATGATTTTAGTGGTTTACACTAGTGCCTCATTAAGGCCTTCACTCTGGATTAAAAGGAGATCTGAAGAACCTTAACATCCTGTCTCTTTTCCTTTAGCTGCCAGCTCCATCTCTCGCTCTGACGAGGTGGAACATTCTGATCCACACTCTTCCCGCCACACGGAGGCGGTTCATTCTCAGCCCTCTGCCGTCTCAGCTCACCAAAAGGTCAATGACTTGACCCATTATGCACCATGACCATTGAGAAGGCTATTAATGGAGACTGAGGGGGGGTGTGTTTGTTTGATTTACTTGGACAAGAGTCCACTGGAGGTCCCATGATACTTTTGCTTGTCATTTCTTCGTTATCCCTTGGTCGAGGCAGCTGTATGATGAAGAGGGAGAATCACAGGTATTCATACTTGCATGATGCACTCCTATCTTTTTGTATCTATCTATATCTGAATTTGTTTGTTCTCCACTAGAACACATGCTTCCATTAGGCAAACTGGCTTGACTTTTGACATCTGCTGTGATAATGTTTTTTTTCCCTATCCTCATTCAGCCACACACAAACTCCTGCTCCCTGCAGGAGAAGATCCAACACATCTCTGAAGAACAGATGAAGGTAATGCAAAGCAATGCTTTTTTTTTGTTAATTGCTCAGTGTTGTAATTGACAGGTAACATGTTTTAAAAGTCATATTTCATAAATACTGAATTACACTGTTTAATGAACTAAAAACAATCACATGATCATAATGTGAGAACTGTTAACCGTTCTTCTACGTTGCTTTGGCTCACTTTTCGAAAAACATTCTTTAACCTGTTAACATTCTTTAACCTTCACGAGGACGACGACGCACTGAAGCTTTGTTTAAATTAGTTCAAATTTACTGTTAGATGTAATGTAATTCCCTTGACAAACTATACATCATTAAAAAGCTTCAATTTTTAACCTGTTTTACTCTCCACAAATTATAGTGACCATAATTTGTTAACACTCTGGAGTCGGCTGTCACGCCGGCGTGATCATCTTGCTTTTTTCTTATCAGTGTGAAAGCGACTCAAACATACAATTAAGAGTTATACTCCATTCTAATCTGTGAAATATCTTCTTTTATTTGTGTACACTGAGAGTAAAAATAAAATGTTGTGCTTCTTGCAAAATAAAAAAAACTAACATGATGCGTGAGCTGCGATCTCTCTGAATGAAGTCCTTTCTGATGGTCTTCAGAAAATGAACTGAAACTCAGTGAATACTCTTCACACACATAAGAGGAAGAGGAAGAGCACTTTCAGTTTCATTTCGATGGAGGACCAACTCGATCAAGCCGATGATTGTGAAAGGTACGTTTGTTTTATTTATTCTTAAATTCTTTATTATAATCACGATATAGAGTGTCTGTGAATATGAACCATGAAATGTCATATAGGTAATAATGAATGTTTAGATGATTTCTTTGGCCTGTTTTGATCTGTTTCTGAAGTGTTTACTGTGTAAAAGTCTCATGCCATATCAGTGAAGCTTTTTCTCACAATAAACAATGAAAATTTAGCTTTGCATCACAGAAAGACGTTATATTTTAAAGTATATTAAAATAGAAAACCATTATTTTAAATGGTAATAATATTTTTCAAGTATTGCTGTTTTTTTCTGTATTTTTGATCAAATAAATGCAGGCTTGATGAACATGAGATTTCTTTCAAAAACATTAAAAATAGTAATGCATCTCATCTTTTGACTGGTACCGTAATTTAAAATGTTACAGACCTATACAAAATCTTCTTCACATGATGTGCAATAATACATGCATGCATAAGATCACAAAAATCATGTTTTCTGTTAAGAGTGGACATTATAATAGCTGATATGATCTTGTTAGCATGCTCACAGAGGGTTTTTTTTTTGTCTCACAGATTTGAGAATCATGGTATTTGCCCACATTGGACTGCATCTATATGATACTGAGACAGGAAGCAGGAAAGCTCTCTTTTTTTTTTCTCCAGTGCAGAAATACTAAATGTCAGGTATGTGATGTTCACTTCTGTCTTTGAACAGGATTTTTTTTCCAGGTATAACTGTGTACTCAAAATGCGTCTGACTCTCATTTATATAGTTGACTATATTTTAAATAAACTTCTTTTGTCATTGCATACTTTCTTAGTTCACTCAGGCACATTCCTGACTGATTGGCTCATTATGGCTCATTATGGGCAGGGCCTTAAGCTCCTTAGGTGCGAATCACTGCATTATTCATGAAGATTCATGAAGGTTCACGCCTCTTCACATACAGCCATCCTAAACAAAAAGTGTCTTAAAAATCAAAACATTGTTTTATGTGTCCGAGTAGGCAGAATGATTTTTACATCACTTTGAAGCAAAAACTCAAATTTTTGAAGAAAAAACTGAACTGACTAAAATATACAGTTCCCCAAAGTATTGTGAACAAATATTTAGTATGTGTTCTGAGGCCTTATTTCAGTGACTTTATTTTTTTATTTATTTTTTTAAAACCACGCATTTACGTAATAATCTCAAAAATACAAACATGTACATACTTGTTGCTCACATATTATTGTAGCCTAGTTTCTGCTGAACACAGTGACATGAGACTTTTGTCATTAATATGTTTATAAGCAACTGGAAAAAGCACAAATGTCAGGGCATTTCAAACTACTCCAGGAACCCAAATCAGCCTCAGACTTCAGAGGGTTAATATGTGTCAGGAGTTATGAATATGAAAAACAGAGTCGATAACTTTTCTTTGAAATAGCAGCGTCAACCACATTCATTGAGAAAAAAATCAAGTGAGATTGTCTTTAAAACGCTTTGACAAAACAACATCCCTCAGGGCTTTTAGCTCAAAAGCATACATATTTGGAGAACTATTGATGGATTCTCATATGTTAATGTAAAATGTCTATACAGAGGAGTGATATTTGTTACATTTTTACCCAAAATGCTTTGTTGTCATCATTATTAGCGCTGGATAATCTGATGAAGACCACATTTAGTCCTCAAATGTCATTGATGAAGAACAGGCATACCATGTGACATTCCAGGAACTAACAGAGATCACTTTAACATACAGATAGACACTTTTGAAGACAACACATACACCATTGCGGCGGCACATGGTTTATCTTCATCCTGTGTCCAGTGTTTTCATAATAATAGATAGATAGATAGCTTTTCTCATTGTGCAGAATACCCTTCTTGGTCCATAAGCCGTAAGTTTGGAGAAAAAAAACCTGGTTTTAATCTCATAAATTGTCATGTACTGATGGTGTGCTAAACTGCATGCTAGTCCTAGATGCACCTGCCAGGCTGCCACCTAGCTGTTATAACGAGTCATTTTTAAATGTAAAGCTCACTGAAATGTTTCTTTTTTCATGAAGGGCATTTGATAGAGTTTCAAAGAAGGTGAAGTGAGAAGTTGGATGGAAGAAATGAGGGATTAAATAGAACATCGTCAGTATTTATAACAGGGACAAAAGAAAAGAATAATTGGAGCCATAACCAGGCCGGAGAGTGTGAGTGTGAACGGTGCTCTGAAACTGAATGGGGCAGTTTGCACCACAAAATAAGAGACTGAATGGATGCTTAGAAGATGGCAATAAACATCAGTTAACATTTTAGAGTCTTCTCAAAATAAAATCACATGACACAAACCTTTAATAAAACTCATATTTTTAGACTTATCATTTTCAGATTTGAAATATAACATGGTCAGACACGTGGCTTTAGCTGGAGTGCATTTCTAGATTGCAGAAAGGCCAATTTCAAATGAGATCATACGTATGATTTTAGTGCGAAGGCTTCATGAACTGCTTCTGTTTTAGTTTGGGAATGTCATTTCTTGGGATTTTTTTCAAAAGCGGGGGTGCCGGCTAACAGGCTCAAGTGTAAGTCCCCAATCTGCTTTGCATGGACATTTAGAAAGTACAGTCGTGGCCAAAAGTTTTGAGAATTCCATAAATATTATTGTTTCTGTGATGTACTGAAATATAATTACAAGCACTTCATATGTTTCAAAGGCTTTTATCGACAATTACATGACATTTATGCAAAGAGTCAGTATTTGCAGTGTTGGCCGTTCTTTTTCAGGACCTCTGCAATTCGACTGGGCATGCTCTCAATCAACTTCTGACTGATAGCAACCCATTCCTTCATAATCACTTCTTGGAGTTTGTCAGAATTAGTGGGTTTTTGTTTGTCCACCCGCCTCTTGAGGATTGACCACAAGTTCTCAATGGGATTAAGATCTGGGGAGTTTCAAGGCCATGGACCCAAAATTTCAACGTTCTGGTCCCCGAGCCACTTAGTTATCACTTTTGCCTTATGGCACGGTCGTGCTGGAAAATGCATTGTTCTTCCCCAAACTGTTGTTGGATTGCTGGAAGAAATTGCTGTTGGAGGGTGTTTTGGTACCATTCTTTATTCATGGCTGTGTTTTTGGGCAGAATTGTGAGTGAGCCCACTCCCTTGGATGAGAAGCAACCCCACACATGAATGGTCTTGGCATGACACAGGACTGATGGTAGCCTCAGCCTCGAGCCTTTTTCCAGATGCCCCAAACAATCGGAGAATATGACTTCGCCCCAGTCCTCAGCAGGCCATTCATGATACTTTCTGCAGAAGATCAATCTGTCCCTGATGTTTTTTTTTTTTTGGAGCGAAGTGGCTTCTTTGCTGCCCTTCTTGACACCAGGCCATCTTCCAAAAGTCTTGGCCTCACTGTGCGTGCAGATGCGCTCACCTGCCTGCTGCCATTCCTGAGCAAGCTCTGCACTGGTGGCACTCCGATCCCGCAGCTGAATCCTCTTTAGGAGACCATCCTGGCACTTGCTGGACTTTCTTGGACGCCCTGAAGCCTTCTTTACAAGAATTGAACCTCTTTCCTTGAAGTTGCTGATGATCCTATAAATTGTTGATTTAGGTGCAATCTTAGTAGCCACAATATCCTTGCCTGTGAAGCCATTTTTATGCAACGCAATGATGGCTGCACGCGTTTCTTTGCAGGTCACCATGGTTAACAATGAAAGAACAATGATTTCAAGCATCACCCTCCTTTTAACATGTCAAGTCTGCCATTCTAAACCGATCAGCCTAACATAATGATCTCCAGCCTTGTGCCTGTCAACATTCTCACCTGAGTTAACCTGACAATTTCTGAAATGATCTCAGCAGGTCCTTTAATGGCAGCAATGAAATGCAGTGGAAAGGTTTTTTGGGATTAAGTTCATTTTCATGGCAAAGAAGGACTATGCAATTCATCTGATCACTCTTCATAACATTGTGGAGTATATGCAAATTGCTATTATAAAAACTTAAGCAGTAACTTTTCCAATTTCCAATATTTATGTAATTCTCAAAACTTTTGGCCACGACTGTATGCTTCATAGGAGATTTAATGGTGGTGGTGCCCTCAAGGGGTGGTGACTGACTATTGCAGCTCTCTAATTCACAACATTGTGGAGGTTTAGAATTATAACTAATATATTGCCAACATAATTAATGATAAAGAGATTCTTCAGAATTGAGTTGAACTGTAAATTCTTAGTCCAGTGATGATGGCTGTTGACAACAACAATTGATATTGACTGTAATTAAAATCATAATTCACATTCATCATTGAGATGTAATGGTCTATGTAGGCTGTTATTATACAATACTTGAATTTTTCCCTGCATTTTCACTCTGTCAAAACTGAATAAATCTAATTTAATGGCTTTGATTGAGGCATTATAATAGATCCATGTGCACTTTAAATCATAATACCTTAATTTAATTTTATTCCCTGAGGATGAGCTTTCTCAAAAAATAATCTACATGATGTGGTTTGCAATAAAATTGGTAAACACCCTGTGTTTTTATATGGTTGACCCTACTTCAAAGGACAAGTTAAGAACATTTCGAGTTTAGTTTGAATTGTCTTAGACTGGACAGTCTAGCCTGTGGCACATACAGTACATTCAGGCAACTGATTTACTGTCGTGTTCAGGATCATGTTGGGATATTGTTGTGTCTACAATGTTTAAAAAAGACAAAAGAGGATGAGGTATTCATTTTCATGTCTGGTTTATTCTACAGAACTACAGAAGAGATTGTCACAGCAATCAATGTTTAGAGAGATCCATCAAATATTTTCACTCCTCATCAGCCCCCTTCTGTTAGAAAGAAAAAAAGAATGTTAAAGGTAAGCTGATCCAGTTCAAAATTGACAGCCCTAAAATCAACCAAAATCACTTGTTTTAAGTGTCTGCTCTCACCTTGGATCCTGAATCACGGCTCTTGGCTCTCAGCTTGTTGACCTGAGATTCAGCAATATCAGCCCTCTCCTCTGCCTCATCCAGCTCATGCTGAAGCTTACGGAACTTGCCCAGATTGGAATTGGATTGTTCTTCCTAAAGATTTCACACAACAACATTTGTGAAAATCAAAAGGTTCCATTACTGCAGATGTCGTATCATAGAATGACACCAGTGAGGGAAAATACACACCGCCTCCTCAGAAACTCTCTTGTAGGATTTGACCTTCAGCTGCAGTTTGTCCACCAGATCCTGCAGGCGAGCCAGATTCTTTCGGTCTTCCTCAGTCTATGCAAAGCAAAAAATGTATTTAGTATATGCAATATATATTTAAGTACTTTAAGACAGCTCTTTATCTATTTTCAACACATAATTGATAAAATCAACCAGGGGCAAAATGGTAGTAGACAATATATTCCCCACCTGGTAGGTGAGCTCCTTGATGCGTCTCTCATATTTACGAATCCCCTTGACAGAGTCACTGGCCTTTCTCTGTTCTATCTCCACCTCACTTTCCAGCTCTCTCACCTAACAAATGTGTAAAAAATTTAGTGGAAATTTTTAGAATAAGCATTTTAAGGACCCTATACTTGTTTCTAAAAACATAAGTGACTTACCCTGACTTCCAGTTTCTGGACCTGCTTCTTGCCACCCTTCATGGCGATCTGCTCGGCTTCATCCAGACGGTGCTGCAGGTCCTTGATGGTCTGCTCCATGTTCTTCTTCATGCGCTCCAGATGAGCACTGGTGTCCTGCTCCTTCTTCAGCTCCTCAGCCATCATGGCAGCATCAGTGATGGCCTTCTTGGCTTTTTCCTCAGCATTCCTGCATTCCTGCACTGACTCCTCAACCTCAGTCTGAAGCTGAGTATTATCTCCCTCCAACTTCTTCTTCTGGTTCAGCAGGCTGGTGTTCTGAACATGGACAATATTGACATTCATGTAGTTTCTCGTAGATATTATGTACTAATTGAGGTTTTAAAGGTTTTACTTGTTTGTCTAATGCAAATGTCATACCTGAGAATGCAGGAGCTGAACTCTCTCACTGACATCCAGCAGTTCCTGCTCAGCCAGTTTCCTTCCTCTCTCAGTCTGTTCCACCATGGATCTCAGTTCATCCAGTTCAGCCTGCACCAGATTGTTGCGTCTCTCCACAATGGCGAAGTTCTCTTTGAGATCATCATTACCACGAAGAGCGTCATCCAGTTGCAGTTGGGCATCCTGTAAAGTACAAATGTTACAAATTAAAAGACTGCAGAACTATGTTCACCTGAGCATTAGAACATATTGATTTGAAGATTAGTCATACTTTGAGATGTCCATGAAGTCCCTTGAGTTGTTTCTGGGCTTCTGATGCCTGTCTGTTGGCCTGGCTGAGCTGAATCTCCATCTCATTGAGGTCTCCCTCCATCTTCTTCTTCAGCCTGAGAGCTTCATTCCTGCTGCGAGTCTCTGATTCCAGTGAACTCTGCAGGGTCTCCACCACTCTCTGCTGGTTCCTCTTGGCCTGCTCCATCTCTTCATCTTTCTCCGTCAGCTTGCGTTCAATGTCAGCTTTGACCTGATTGAACTCCAGCTGAGCTCTAAGAATCTTACCTTCCTCATGTTCAAGGGAACCCTATGAAGAGTAAAACGGGTGTTTGTTATTATTGAGATTTTTGTTTGGCCCTGTGTTTTGGGGTGGGAGATGACTTCTCTTAAAATAATCTGTAATGATCAATTGCAATGATCAAATGAATGATCAAATGAACCAATTGTTCTTCTTCTTTTACCTCAGCCTCCTCCAGAGCAGTTTGTATCTCTTGTTTCTCCTGCTCCAGTTGTTTTCGTAGTTTCTCCAGCTCATGAATACTCTTCCCACTCTCACCAAGTTGCTCAGTGAGGTCAGAAATTTCCTCTGTGCAATAGAAATAACATGTGAACTCACAAATACAAGAAATTTAAGTAATGGTTTGGAGTTATAAAACCACTCTTACCTTGGAGATTCTTGTTCTCCCTCTTCATGCTCTCCAGGTGGTCCAATGACTCCTCGTATGAGTTTTTCAATTTAAAGAGTTCGGTGCTCAGAGATCTAGCTTCTTTTTGGGCACTTTCTAGCTCAGTTTGAGACTCCTCATACTTTTGCTTCCAGTCAGCCAGAACCTGGTTAAATTAACAAGGCCAAATGGTCAATGAGAGCAGTACAGTTTTGGTCAAGTGGTTTTGTTGTAAAGAATAGACCCTAAAGTACTAGACCCTATCCATAGTTTGAAACGTTTACTATCAATTTATCGACCAACATTTTTGGCACTATTTGGTACTTTAAATGGTATTTTGTTTTTGTAAATATAATATATATATTATATATATATATATATATATATATATATATATATATATATATATAATATATTTCCTGCTAATGTAGTTTCTCTCCTTACTTTATCAAAGTTCCTTTGCTTCTTGTCCAAAGCGGCAGCAGCAGCATTGGATCTCTCCACATCCACCATGAGATCTTCAATCTCATTCTGCAGCCTGTGCTTGGTCTTCTCCAGTGAGGAGCATTTAGCATTAACAGCTTCCACAGCTTCTTCTGCATCTTGCAGACGCTGAGTCAGTTTCTTCCTGTAATAATCAAAATACAAAATATATTGGAACATCTGAAGCATCATTAAGCTGTATTCAAATGTGTTTAATAGGCCACAAACTATAGCAAAATATTCAGAAGTGTCTCATCATTAAAGACCCAAAGTCTTTTAACATTTAAATATTGTTTGTCTCTTACTTTGCTTCCTCCAGCTCCTCAGTCCTCTGGATGGCATCAGTTTCATACTTGGTTCTCCACTGAGCCACTTCAGAGTTGGCCTTGGACATACCACGCTGCAGCTCAGCCTTGGCTTCCTGCTCCTCCTCATATTGCTCTCTCAGTAGATCAGCATCATGACGAGCAGACTGAACTGCATGGGCCAGGGCATTCTTAGCCTGAAGACAAGAAAGACAAATATTTGGGGCCAGTTGATTGCAATAGTAAATATTTATGTCTTTAGCAAAGAATTTAGACTTAGAAGGAGATTCTGACAACCTTTATTTCTTCTTCAAGCTGTCTCTTGAGGTCTTCAATTTGCTGAGTGTTGGACTGCTTGCCTCTGGTTAACTGAGACACCAGGGAGTCTTTCTCCTCAAACTGTCTGGCAAGTTCTCCTAAAATGCAATATTAAAAAAATATTGACTTTTCCCCAAGTATCATTATGGTACAGTTAGTAACATTGGACAATATTTTGTGTTCTTACCATTCTCAGTTTGCAGCTTTGCTTTTTGCATGGTGAAATCATTGATTGTGCGCTGACCTTCCTCAGCCTTGGTTCTGTACTCACTCATCTGGTCTTCCAGAGTTCTGCACATTTTCTCCAGGTTTGTCTTGAGGATAAATTATATCATAGTTGATTAGTTTCTATGACTGACAACACATACGTTATAGACTCTCAACATAATTTCTCTCACTCACCTTTGCCTTTACAAGCTGCTCCATGTTGGAGACCACATCGTCCAGTTCCAGTCTGAGTTCACTCTTCTCTTTCTCCAGCTTCTGCTTCACTCTCTGGAGGTTGTCAATCTGCTCTCCCAGATCAGACACACTGTCTGCATGTTTCTTCCTCAGTGTAGCTGCAGTGGACTCATGTTGCAGAGTGGCCTCTTCAAGGTCTCTACGCAGTTTCTGGAACTCAGCTTCACGTTTCTTGTTCATCTCAATCTGGGAAGCAGTGGCTCCACCAGCCTCCTCCAACCTCTCACTGATCTCCTCCAGTTCTCTGGAGAGATCAGCTCTCTGTTTCTCAACTTTGGCACGGGCAGCTCTCTCAGCCTCCAGCTCTTCCTCAAGCTCTTCAATTCTGGCCTAGTAATGTGCATAAATTCAAAATTAAGGTTAAAATTAAAAAACTGTCCAACTGCCTATCTTATTAAGACATATAAATTTTACCTGCAACTCTTTCAGTTTTTTCTGGAGTTGGGACTCCAAAGCTTGTCCGTCTTCAATCTTACTATTGAGCTGGCTTATTTCAAAATCTTTCCTGTCATTAGATAACGTATCAAACAAAATTATCTAACAATGAATAATACATTTGTTATAGTATTTATTAAACTATAATTAATAAAAATAAAATTTTTGATTGTTAACTTGTTTCAGATCAGGCCCATTTAATAATATTAACAGTATTAACAATTTGAATTTTTGATAATGTTTTAGTAAATATTTAAATTAACTAAGTTTAATAAATTATTTGTATTGTTTATTATAAGTTCATGTTAAATAATTTAGTTAACCAATGTCAAATGGAACCTTATTGTGAAGTTTACCAAATATCTTTTGATATTAAAGTTGGATTTTTAATTTTATGAAATATAAAATATATTACTTCTTTAGCCGCTCATCCGTCTGCTGCTGCTTATCATTTTCCAAATCCATCACATTCTCTTGAGACAACTTCAAGTCACCCTCAAGCTTTCTTTTGGCTCTCTCAAGATCCATGCGAATTTTCTTTTCTTGTTCCAGAGAACCTTCAAGCTAAATTTCATCCAAAAAAAAAAAAAAAAACGACAACAAAAAACAATTATGCAATTACTTAAAATGATTCTCATTTTATTTCTATTGTTATGTTTTCTGGCTCTTACATCATCCACTTGTTGCTCCAGCTTGGCTTTGGCTTTGGTGAGTGTGTTGACTTTGTCTTCCTCACTCTGGAGGTCATCCAGCGTTTGCTGATGGGCCTCCTGAAGAGCTTTCTTCTCCTTGGTCAGCTTAGCGATGATTTCGTCCAAAGCTGCCATCTCTTCTGTCAGGTTTTTAACCTGTAGAAATGTCATTGTATCAACAGACTCTTAACACACCATTCTTGCATCACTAACAGGTTCATTGTTGAAAAACTGACCTTGTTCTCAGTGGCATGTTTCTCTTTCTCCACTTTGGCCAGAGTGAGCTCAAGATCATCAATGTCCTTCTTGAGCTCAGAACATTCATCCTCCAGCTTTCGTTTCTTTGCAGTCAGCTCAGCATTCATTTCATCTTCATCCTCTAGTCTCTCAGTCAGCTCTTTGACTTTGGCCTCAAACTGGATCTTGCTCTTGATTAGACCCTCACATCTCTCCTCAGCATCTATAAGATTATCTTGCTCCTGTCAACATGAAAAAAAAATGAAAACTTGTTTTGTTTTCTGACTTGAAAATATGAGAAGTAAAGGGAGTTCCATTTGAACTTACAGACTGCACTGAAAGCTGCAGGTCGTTCTTCTCTTGGAGAAGAGAGATCATCTTTTCCTCAAGCTCCTTTCTGCGGGTTTCAGATTTGGCATACGCTTCCTTCAACTTGGTGAATTCCTCCTTCATGTTGGCCATTTCTTTCTCGGATTCTGCACTTTTCAGCAGTGGCTTGATCTTGAAGTAGAGCTTCATCCAGGGCCAATTCTTGACACCCATGAAAGCGCGTACATTCCACTGGATCACAAGCAAGGCATCTCTGTAGATATTAAATAAGAAATTTAAGACTTAAATTATAAAATGTGATTTGGAAAATATGTTGACTGAAGAGCTAAAATCTAACCTTCTTTCCACAATTTTCTGGAACTCATATCTTGATAGAAAACCACGAGACATGGACTGAATTCCAGTTATAATAAGTGCAAGACGGTCATCTCGCATCTCTTCAAGGGCACCCAGAAGACCAGCCTTAAAAAAGACCTGAAGATAGGAAAGAATTTGTGTCAAAAAGAATGACAAAGTCAAAGTGGCTTTTGAAAAAGTTAAAGGGTTAGTTCACCCAACAATGAAAATTCTGTCATTAATTACTCACCCTCATGTTGTTCTACTGTAACACCTGTTACTCCAGTAACACCTTCGTTCATCTTCGTAACACAAATTTATATATTTTTGATGAAATCCGATGGTTCGGTGAGGCCTCTATTTACAGCAAGATAATTAGCACTTTCAGATGCCCAGAAGGGAACTAAAACATATTTAAAACAGTTCATGTGACTACAGTGGTTCAAATGATTCTAAACAAAAGATTCATAAAGCTTTGATGCTTCTTGAAGCAGTGTTTTTAAATTGGTCATCACTAGATATTGAATAAAGATTTAGTTTTTTTGGTGCACAAAAAGTATTATCGTCACTTTATAACATTAAGGTTGAACCATTGTACTCACATGAACAGTTTTAAATATGTTTTAGTAGCTATCTGGGCATCTGAAAGTTTTAATTACCTTGCTCACAATTGAGGCCTCACAGAGCCATCAGATTTCATCATAAATATCTTGTTCTGAAGATGAACGAAGGTCTTATGGGTGTGGAGCATGAGGGGGAGTAATTAATGACATAATTTTAATTTTTAGGTGAACTAACCCTTTAATGTTAATATAAAAATACCTTAGTATGTCCTAACTTGTACTGTTCATGATCGATGTCCAGAGAGCCCAGAAGTTTTTCAGCACCCTTCTTGTTATCAATGAACTGTCCCTCAGGGATCGCAGCAGGATTTAGGATGCGGTATCTACAAAAAAAATAAAAAATAAATAACAAATGATTAAATTAAATTTTAAAGTTGAAATAATGCAACATGCAAGAACTTGGAGTCATACAAAAGATTATTTTGTAAGACATGAAAGCCTTTTGATTTTTGGAAGCAGCTTCCAGAAGAGATCGGATGTGCTCCAACAGTACTCACATTCAAATCCAGGCTCAAGACACATCTGTCTAGCTGTGCATTTACTGAATGAGGACTGTGCCACTGTACGTCCGACTGATTGCCCTTTACCTGATCTATGCATCATCTTTTTATTGCTTTTATTATTTTTCATAACTGTTTTAATTGGCCTTGTTTTTATTTTTGGTTAAGATTATATTTAATCTATGGTTAGGGCTCTTTTGTTGAAAGAATTGGGAAGTGAAGACGGTGAGCACGCACTCAGATGTGAGTGTGGGACTCCAGGTCCTTGGATGCAGGCTTGTGTGAAAGCCATCAGATGCAGATGGTTGGTGTTTACTCCAGTCCATTAAGGGAATGGAGGGACATTGGAAGACATCAGAGGCAGAGGGTGTTTGAATACTCCGCCCTATAGAGGGGTAGGAGGGTCACTAGGGTGCCGGCAGTTGCTACTAGTATGTCTCATGAAATGAAGCTCTCTGACTCTTCCATTTAGACAGGGGAGCCCCTAATTTAGTGATTCAGGCATGATATTTTTATATGTTACACATATATTGTGTTATATGATTATTTTAATTCATTTTTTATGTAAAGCACTGAATTACTAACCGTTGTTTGAAATCTCCGTACAGGATCCTGTTGGGGAATCCCTTTCTGCAGATCCTGATGCCCTCCAGCACACCGTTACAGCGCAGCTGGTGCATGACCAGAGGATTCTCCATCGCCCCGGGAGTCTTAGTCTCATTGGGGATGAGGCAACGCACAAAATGAGGGTGAGTTGACCTCAAGTTGGTCATCAGCTTGTTCAAGTTCTCCTGTTGGTAAACCATAAAGGATTTAGATTTATATGCAATTAAACCTTGTAAGACAAAATAGTGTTATATTATTTCATACCCTATGAAGGGCTGACACCGTCTGGAAGGAAGAACCCTTCTTTTTGCTGCCTTTGGCAGCCTTACCACCAGAATCCGCTGCT
Source organism: Opsariichthys bidens (assembly GCA_037194245.1). Taxonomy (NCBI): domain Eukaryota; kingdom Metazoa; phylum Chordata; class Actinopteri; order Cypriniformes; family Xenocyprididae; genus Opsariichthys; species Opsariichthys bidens. The sequence continues at coordinate 16,023,241 of CM074301.1, read as the reverse complement.
GTGAATTAAATGATTTTTGTTATTATTAAACATTAAAAGTAGTGCTTATTATTTTTTCACGTCACACTTCAATGTGTACTTACCATCATCAGTTGCGAAATTAGCAAACAAAACAGACAACAGTTTCAGAGTTGACTTCTGGAAAAACCCTACAACCGTCTCATTAAGAGGATCCTTGTTCTTCACCAGCCAGTTTGCAATATTGTAGTCAACAGTACCAGCGTAGTGAACCAGGGCAAAATGGGCCTCTGGTTTACCCTTGACAATCCTAGGCTTCTGGAAGTTTGGATTTTTCCCCAAATGATTGTCATAAAGCTTAGCTTTAAATGTTGCATCACTGGCTTTGGGGAACATGCACTCCTCTTCAAGGATGGACATGATGCCCATGGGCTACAGTGAATTGTAGATCATGACAGTCAATATATCATTTTGCCATAAAAGTTAATACTAAACAATAGGATTTCTCTCCTCACATTATAATCATCAACATAATATTCACTCACCTTCTCAATAAGCTCAATACAAGCCTGCAAGTCCATGCCAAAGTCAATAAACACCCACTCAATTCCCTCCTTCTTGTATTCCTCTTGCTCCAGCACAAACATGTGGTGGTTGAAGAACTGCTGCAACTTCTCATTAGTGAAGTTGATGCACAGCTGCTCAAAGGTGTTGGACTGCAGGTGGGATATATTGTATTATCACAATGTTCGTTATCCAACTGCTTGTTGGATTTGTTCTTGAATAACAATAATCAGTTGATTTCAACTTACATCAAAGATCTCAAATCCAGCAATGTCCAGCACACCAATGAAGTACTGGCGAGGCTGTTTGGTGGCCAGGGATTGGTTGATTCTCACAACCATCCAGAGGAACATCTTCTCGTATACCGACTTCGCCAGAGCACCAATAGAGTAGTACACCTGATAAAGAAAAGATTGAATATTTTTTAAAATTGGACACATTGCAAACTAGAAAGCAATTTTTGTTTGTATGCCTTGGGAAGTGAACTTATCATACTGAAAACACTTATTTTCATTCATTACCTGCTGGACACTCTGTCCCTTGGTGACCCACTCATTTCCTACTTTGACTCTTGGGTGGAGCAAACCCTTGATCAAGTCAGCTGAATTTAGGCCCATCAGATATGAGATTTTGTCACCGTCTACATGTTAAAAAAAGAATACAGAGCTATGACTTCATGTGCAACATGTCTTGGACTTTTTTCCTTTATGAAGCTGAGATTTCAAGTTAAACTGACCCTCAGTCCCATCAGCCTCGGCCTGTTCCTCTCTTTGCTTCTGTTTGAACTTCATGTTGCCGAAGTGCATGACAGAACCAGTCAGCTTATAGATGCTGTTCTGTTCTTCTTGGGTGAAGCCCAACACATCAAACGCTTCCTACAACAAATGTACAGAGCATGTTCAATTTCATGGCAAACGTTTCTTCTTTCTAATGTACCTGCCAGTACATTATCAATTCTGGTTCCACATCAGAAAAACAGTGTTTTATGTTGTCAAATGTTCTAATTGTGACTAAATTGCAAATGCTGGGAGGACTATTTCTTATGGTATTTTATAATGTGCTATCTTGCATTGTGAACTGGCTATATTTTAACAAACACTCACATCAGTGGCTAACAGCTCGTCCCCATCATTAATAGAAGCCACTTGTGTCTCTCCTTGGGAGATGAAGGCGTAGTCATAGGGGTTATTGGTGATGAGCAGCATTTCTGAGGAGAAATGAGAACATCGATCAGAAAAGACTCTTCTAATTAGAGATTGCGATGTTATTAGATATGATATGAATTTTACCCAGTAGTTCTGGTCTTTTCTGGGACAGAATCTGATAGAAGATGTGGTAGTCTCTCTCAGCCTTGAGCTGAAAAGTGACACGAGACTTCTCCAGCAGATCTGAATGAATTGATAAATAGATGAATATTTAAACTGTTACACATTTCATCAATGTGTGATTTGTTGGAATGATGTTGGACGGTAAAGTACTTACAAGTCTCAATGTCAGCAGAAGCTAACTTTCCACTGTGGCCAAAATGGATACGGATAAATTTACCCTATAAATATAAGAATATCAGAGTTAAACAGCAATACAGAACATGCTCAAATAAAATATCATGGAAACCAATATAGAATAGCAACACCAATGTAAACCCCACTTACAAATCTGGAGGAGTTGTCATTCCTGATGGTCTTGGCATTACCGAAAGCCTCCAGAGCAGGATTACACTGGATGATTTGATCCTCCAGAGTTCCCTAAGAATCATATTTTAACAAAAAGTGTATAAAACGATTGATGGACCGACTTTTCAGTTAACAGCATATTTTTGGACATTATATAGTCTTACAATAATAATGATAATAATAATCCATACAGAATCTAAGTAACAGTATAAAAATAATTAGGAAAACAAAAAAGTTGTTAGTTTACATGTACATGCATTGCAATATGGTACAAGTAAGGGAGTATCAAATTATTACTAGTTTTGACTGCAATATTTAATGAATGAAGACATCAATTTGGTAATTATTTTTTGTATGCTGTGTTATATAGAAGGTATATTCATTTATCCATATTGAGCCATTTTTGGGAAAATAAGCACCTTTTTCTCCATTGATGGATCCTTCTTGCCAGTCGATGCTGCTGCAATGCTCGCAAAGTACTGGATTACTTTTTTAGTGTTCACAGTCTTTCCAGCACCGGATTCTCCACTTAAGATAAAAATGGTTAATTAAAAGGCTGATAAAATGTAGCATAGAAAATATTGGTGAAAGGAGGAGTATTGTAATTTGACATGTCATAATATGTATTACGTACGTGATCAGGACCGACTGGTTTTCTCTATCTGAGAAAATAAAACTTAAGAAACTTAGCATTTGAAATTGAATTAGAAATCTCAAAAAAATTACAAGTCAGATCATCACCTGACAGCATGTACTGATAGGCGTTGTCAGAGATGGAGAAGATGTGTGGAGGGGCCTCATTTCGTTTCTTTCCTCTGTAGGCATTGACGACGTCCTGGTTGTACACTGGCAAAAACTTGTACGGATTCACAGTGACACAGAAGAGCCCAGAGTAGGTCTGTAAGAGATTCTCAGCCGGTTTAGATCTGATTATACATGATAAAGAGAAAGTGTGAGTGTTTTAGACTCGACTCACGTAGATCATCCAGGCTGCGTAACGCTCTTTGAGGTTAAACAGCACAGCGGGCTCGTGCAGGAAGGTGAACATCACCATGTCCTCGATTTTATCGAACTTTGGCGGGTTCTGGGGGTGAACATCAATCTCCTTCACAGTTACTGTCTGTGGATAACACATAAAATGTTTTGACAGTCACACTTTGCTTCTGTGTACAATCTACAACAATGCAGAGATCAGATCTTACCTTCCCGAATTCAGTGTCAGCAGTGACTTTATCACCATCTCTACTGGTAATGGAGGCTTTGACGTACTCAACCTCAGGGTCGGGCACAAAGCACTCTTTCTTCATGTCGAAGGGGCGAGTTTGGGCCTCCAGACGCTCCTTGTCTGACTTTCGTAAGAACGGAGCCGCTGGCCCGAACTCTGACATCACATCCACCATCTTTCAGTCAGACTGAGGCAAAGATGACAAAATTCTCAGAACTTTTTTACAAATTTAAAAAAAAAAAATCTATTGTAAAAATATTAAATGAAATATTATTTAGAAAAAAATGGGCTTTCAACAGAAATGATTGCATTCAAAAAGAAAATGCTGCATAAACACACAAACACACACAAATGTTCTACACAATGTGTTATCCTTTTTAAAAGCATGCCTTACCAGATGAAATCCAAACCCAAGAAAGTCCAAGTCCTTTCAATAAAAAAGAGAAGTCATCTTATTCTGTTGTTCAGTCCTCATGAACAATTTAATCTAAATGATGTGTGCTCTTACCTTTAGATGGCACAATGATGTGAGCTTGCAGTATTGTGCTGTAAGGTATCTCTTTATATAAAGGCACAATGACTGTGACGTTGACCATCTGTATTTGGTTCGGGTCACTTGTGTGTGTGTGGCTCTTTTTGGATGCTTGAAAAAATCTTGGTGTGAGTAGTTTAGCATATGGTGTGTGGCGCGAAAGATCACAATGGTGCTATTTTTGTCCCATATTTATATCTTCATTTTTTAAAAGATAGCAGATCTTTGTTAAAGTGTTTTTTTAATGTATATATTGACCATATTTTCTAGTTAGTTTCATAGACCAAATTCACAACATGTCTGTTTTTTTTTTATGTGCGTAAAGCATTATAAAAGTGGAGAATCTTGTATATATAAAGTATCTGAACATTCACACAATTCTCTTTGAATAAAATTGCTTAATTGATACTTAGATTAGAGCAAAAACATGCTATGATGCTTTTCTAGTTCTGTGTCATTTTCTCTCCTCAAAGAGAGTCTGTCACGAACAGTAAAATTGTCAGTAGACAGCTGTAACGGCAACAATGAATATCTGTACTTGCGACCTTTTGTTATTACCTAATGCAGACAGCTGCAACTCTTGCTTGTTCTTGTTGCTTTGACCTTTCTTTATTTCCCAATGCTAAATCCATCGTTTGTGTTTTAAAGGTTGTACCAAGTTCATTTGCAGTCATTCAAACGGACAATGGCTTCATTCATGTTGAACCATGTTCACCCCATTCTTTCTTCAAAAAGATTTTCCAGCTTTAGAAAGATTCCCAAAACAAATGCATGAAACAGATTCTCTAAGAAACAAAATGTAATTTTATGTTTACAGAAGTCAGTATATTCTGATTACTTTACAGCAGTGCTACTGTTTCTGGGCATCAGTTAACATGACGGTCCTTATAATTGTTCCTTCTTAACAGAAAGAATATGTCAAGCAGGTCAAAATGAACCATCTTAGCCTCAGATCTGTTTCTAGACAGCGTTAATGTTTTGTCAGCTCTACAGTGTTGATTTGTTGGGGAGCTGTGTGAGCCATCACTCAAGACCTTTTGTGAGGTTTTTGGCCTGCCTTGACCTCTTGTCACTGTTATTCTGCTCCTTCTCAACAAGCACCTTACTTAGTCTTAGCACTTGGGAAATCTATTCTAGGTCCCTCATCCTTTTTAGAGCCTCATTGTCAGCTGTCTATTTACCTTGTTTATCAGAACTCAGGAACAAGAATGGAAGAAATGGGGGCAACCTTATGTCTAATAAATTTTGTAATCGGAGCTTCCTTTTGTCACTGGGTGCACTAGAATGGTCTTGCTTTTGTTAGGAGGTTAGGGTTAGGTTAGGTTAAGTTTCATTGAGAGTTTCGTGGAGTTTCTTGTTATAGTTTCATTGAGATACACAGTGGGGTTAATAACAAGCTTATTATAGTTGAAATGAACATTAATTGAAATGAACAAAGTAAACTTTATTTCAGCTAGTTGTCAGCCAAGGTAACATTTGTTCATTTGTCCAATGTCTCATCTTAATTTAGTTTAACCTAATGTAGTAAAATAAAAATGAGTATAAAACCACGCCCCGGCACAGGTGTACTCGCATTACGAACGGTGTGGTTTGTATAGCCGAAATTGTAATTTGCGAGTCAACCTGCAAATTACTCCATTATCGTCAGCTGCCTTTGTAATAATCTTCTCATACATGCGAGTGAAAATCACTGCGCGGCGTAAATGATAAATATATTTGGCGGAAATATATTAGCGAAAGTGATTGTCTTCCGGTTTTCTTCCATACAAAAAGTTACTTCGTAAATGTTGTAAGAACGTGGAATGAAACGTTAAGGGCAATGTGAGTGCGGGCAATCCGAGGAGTGGGGAGGAGGGACGATCGCACTCAAGCTCGGTTCAAGGCAGTCATGCCTGATGTGAGTACACCCTATGAGGGGACTGTACCCTTCACAAGGAAGGAGAGTCTCGATCGTAGTGTTGCCATGGTCATATTCCCGCAATGAGGACATGAACCATTCACGAACACCGTCTCAGACATGTGAGAGAGCGATCTTGGCCATCTGGAAACGACAGCATCCAGAAACCAGGTTAAAAAGATGCTCGCCACCTGTGCTTGCTCTTTTAGGGAAATCTGGTCTTTTACACTGTTTAAAGGGTTAGTTCACCCAAAAATTAAAATGATCCTATGATTTACCCTCAAGCCATCCTAGGTGTATATGTGTAATTAGGGGCGAGTCAACAGATGAGATCCAAATGCAGGCTTTTATTAATTAACAGAATGATCAAGACAGGCAGGGTCATGAAACGGCAAACAGGATTGTCAGAGAGAAGGCAGAGTCATAATCGTGTCCAGGCAGGTAGGTCGAAGGCAGGCAGCAAGAGAGCAGTAGTCCAATTATCCAAAGCAGAGGGTTAAACGGGGTAGGCAGCAAACAATCACAAATCGAGACAGAGAGGCTGGAAACAGAACCGGGAAAACAAGACATGAGTAGTAACGCTCAAGGGTCAGAACAGCCTGGGCAGATCAGGCTGTGCAGACGGCCGGGGCGGAACAGATGACCACCACCGTAGTGCCGACAGGTTCAAGGACCCCTTGCAGAAGACCCCCTAGGCTGACCAGGAGTATCTGAAACAAAGAGCATAGAGAGGTTTGTAAAGGCCGCTAGGGCCATAACAGGACAAGCTCCGAGCTCGGGAATGCCCCTCAAGGTCCTGGCTAGGCCCTCCCGACAGGTCATGTGGCTACAGCCAGACAGTTCATGTGGCTACAGCCAGACAGTTCATGGACCACTTTAGTGGTTGTGATCGGGCTGACAGGGACCTCAGGACTGACTGCCGGGATTGTTTCATCGGAGCTGGAAGGCAGTTCATGGTTGACCTCTGTGGTCACCTTAAGACAGACAGACAGTTAAAAAATGATCTCCTTGGTCGTTTCAGGGCAGACAGACAGTTCAGGGCTGACAGAGAGTTCAGCTGCGACCTCCGTGGTCCTTCAGGACGGACGGAAATTTCAGGAGAGATCTCTGTGATCACTTCAGGACAGACAGGAAGTTCAGGGGCGATCTCCGGAATCGCTTCAGGGCAGACAGAAGGTTCAGGGAAGGCCTTCGTGGTCAGATCTAGGCAGACTGGAATCTTAAGGATGTCGTCTGTGGTCATCTCAAGGCAGACAGGAAACTCAGGGATCACCTCCGGAGTCATATCAGAGCAGACAGATGTTTCAAGAACGACCTCTGTGGTCGTATCAGAGCAGACAGGAGATTCAGGGATGACCTTCATGGTCATATCAGGACAGACAGGAAACTCAGGAATGATTCTCGTGGTCGTGTCAAAGCGGACAGACATTTCAGGAACAACCTCCATAGCCGTGAAAGAGCAAGATGATAGTTTACCGCTGGATGCCACTGACACCTCTGGGGATTCTGCAGCGCTGACCACCACCTCTGGAGGTTTTACAGTGGTTATCTCAGCCAATACAGGGAACTCAGGGAATGGCGCAGGACTCGGGTCGGGACCCGCTGAAACGTTTACATTTAGTCATTTAGCAGACGCTTTTATCCAAAGCGACTTACAAGTGAGGAATACAAACAAGCGATTCTTCATGAATTGGCAAATAGACACAGGAACTGACCACAATACAATACAAGTTTCATACATTGCTCAGTACCATAAGCTAGAGTAGGAAGGGAAAAGGGAAGGATAGGTTTTTTTTTTGTTTTATTTATATATATATATATATATATATATATACACGCCCTCTTTGTTTGCTGTGATGGGCCCTCTTGAACTGCACTAGCATACTCTGGGTCTGACTCGGGAGCGCCCTCTTGGATTACACTGGTATATTCAGGAACAGACTCAGTAGCGCCCTCTTGAGGCAGATCAGGAGCTGTAGCCACAGCTGACAGCTTAGGCTGGGAACACATATATTAGTATATTTTACATGTATCCATATTAAATTACATATTTATATCAGTACTAAACTTTATTAAAAGAGTCTTCTTTTTTTCTATAAAAGTCCACTCTGACCAGTATGGGTGTATATTGTGTATCTGCCACATCATGTGCCCAGGCTAAAAACTTGACGGATAGCCCCAATATGCGTCAAAGCACTGAATCATATAATGTGCTTGAAGTCTGTTGCTGTCCCTCAGAGAGCTGACCGAGAGGCCATACCCTTCAAGCTGTCTTGTTTAGATGGCATTGTTTCCTTTGCTTTAGCCCTGAGGACAAAGATAACCTGTTAAATTCCTTTGACTGTCTCTGTGATGGAAGAGATCAGACAGGGAGGTTTGAATCTGTATGTAGGACATATCATCTGTAGACATCCATCACTCATATGAACTCTTACTAAAGTTACATGTCCTAATGTCTCCTCCATGCCATGCTTGAGATACTGTTAAATTACCTTGAACTTTCAAAAGGCTGTGGCTGCCTCTCATTGAACAATGGTAATGCACAAATATGCAACAATTTATCAAATTGCCTGTATGTTTACGAAAAATGGTCATTGTCAAGTAGATAACTTTTTTTAAGCTTTTCATGTGCGTCAGAGGCTACTATATGTGCTAAGCTTTATGGAGCTCTTAATATAGCACAAGTGTTAAAGTTGCCACACTTTCAAGTGTTAATCATTCCCCGACTCCTCCTTTATTTAACACATCTGTTGGAGCCACTGCATCATCTTGAGCAACAACAGGCACTTGCCACATCTTTCGACCCATTCAGTAGTTCTGCAACGGACAGTTCAAGACAACAGGGCTGCACAATTTAGGGAAATACGAATACAAACACTTGAGGATTATCAGCTGCTTGTGTGTGAGAACAATTAAATTACAGGCTTTGTCATTCGATAATTTCACTAAGAGATGTTGAGTTTGGTTTTATGTCATTCTTAACTGTGGCGAACAACTTTGCGTATAAATCAGACAACATCTTATAATTATTTGTATATCTCTATTTAGGGATGTATAAGTTCATTCTGCCTGTTTGTTTTTCTTATTAACAGGTCTTGACGGTCTTAACATCATATCCATCCATCAATATCAAGGTCAGTGATCTTTTCTGATTATCATCTCAAAGTGTTGGGTCAAGATGTTTTGAGTAAAAAAAGTGAAATTATTTGTGGAATGTTGCTTACATGATTTTAGTGGTTAACACGAGTGCCTCATTAAGGCCTTCACTCTGGATTAAAAGGAGATCTGAAGAACCTTAACATCCTGTCTCTTTTCCTTTAGCTGCCAGCTCCATCTCTCGCTCTGACGAGGTGGAACATTCTGATCCACACTCTTCCCGCCACACGGAGGCGGTTCATTCTCAGCCCTCTGCCGTCTCAGCTCACCAAAAGGTCAATGACTTGACCCATTATGCACCATGACCATTGAGAAGGCTATTAATGGAGACTGAGGGGGGGTGTGTTTGTTTGATTTACTTGGACAAGAGTCCACTGGAGGTCCCATGATACTTTTGCTTGTCATTTCTTCGTTATCCCTTGGTCGAGGCAGCTGTATGATGAAGAGGGAGAATCACAGGTATTCATACTTGCATGATGCACTCCTATCTTTTTGTATCTATCTATATCTGAATTTGTTTGTTCTCCACTAGAACACATGCTTCCATTAGGCAAACTGGCTTGACTTTTGACATCTGCTGTGATAATGTTTTTTTTTTCCCTATCCTCATTCAGCCACACACAAACTCCTGCTCCCTGCAGGAGAAGATCCAACACATCTCTGAAGAACAGATGAAGGTAATGCAAAGCAATGCTTTTTTTTTTGTTAATTGCTCAGTGTTGTAATTGACAGGTAACATGTTTTAAAAGTCATATTTCATAAATACTGAATTACACTGTTTAATGAACTAAAAACAATCACATGATCATAATGTGAGAACTGTTAACCGTTCTTCTACGTTGCTTTGGCTCACTTTTCGAAAAACATTCTTTAACCTGTTAACATTCTTTAACCTTCACGAGGACGACGACGCACTGAAGCTTTGTTTAAATTAGTTCAAATTTACTGTTAGATGTAATGTAATTCCCTTGACAAACTATACATCATTAAAAAGCTTCAATTTTTAACCTGTTTTACTCTCCACAAATTATAGTGACCATAATTTGTTAACACTCTGGAGTCGGCTGTCACGCCGGCGTGATCATCTTGCTTTTTTCTTATCAGTGTGAAAGCGACTCAAACATACAATTAAGAGTTATACTCCATTCTAATCTGTGAAATATCTTCTTTTATTTGTGTACACTGAGAGTAAAAATAAAATGTTGTGCTTCTTGCAAAATAAAAAAAACTAACATGATGCGTGAGCTGCGATCTCTCTGAATGAAGTCCTTTCTGATGGTCTTCAGAAAATGAACTGAAACTCAGTGAATACTCTTCACACACATAAGAGGAAGAGGAAGAGCACTTTCAGTTTCATTTCGATGGAGGACCAACTCGATCAAGCCGATGATTGTGAAAGGTACGTTTGTTTTATTTATTCTTAAATTCTTTATTATAATCACGATATAGAGTGTCTGTGAATATGAACCATGAAATGTCATATAGGTAATAATGAATGTTTAGACGATTTCTTTGGCCTGTTTTGATCTGTTTCTGAAGTGTTTACTGTGTAAAAGTCTCATGCCATATCAGTGAAGCTTTTTCTCACAATAAACAATGAAAATTTAGCTTTGCATCACAGAAAGACGTTATATTTTAAAGTATATTAAAATAGAAAACCATTATTTTAAATGGTAATAATATTTTTCAAGTATTGCTGTTTTTTTCTGTATTTTTGATCAAATAAATGCAGGCTTGATGAACATGAGATTTCTTTCAAAAACATTAAAAATAGTAATGCATCTCATCTTTTGACTGGTACCGTAATTTAAAATGTTACAGACCTATACAAAATCTTCTTCACATGATGTGCAATAATACATGCATGCATAAGATCACAAAAATCATGTTTTCTGTTAAGAGTGGACATTATAATAGCTGATATGATCTTGTTAGCATGCTCACAGAGGGTTTTTTTTTGTCTCACAGATTTGAGAATCATGGTATTTGCCCACATTGGACTGCATCTATATGATACTGAGACAGGAAGCAGGAAAGCTCTCTTTTTTTTTTCTCCAGTGCAGAAATACTAAATGTCAGGTATGTGATGTTCACTTCTGTCTTTGAACAGGATTTTTTTCCAGGTATAACTGTGTACTCAAAATGCGTCTGACTCTCATTTATATAGTTGACTATATTTTAAATAAACTTCTTTTGTCATTGCATACTTTCTTAGTTCACTCAGGCACATTCCTGACTGATTGGCTCATTATGGCTCATTATGGGCAGGGCCTTAAGCTCCTTAGGTGCGAATCACTGCATTATTCATGAAGATTCATGAAGGTTCACGCCTCTTCACATACAGCCATCCTAAACAAAAAGTGTCTTAAAAATCAAAACATTGTTTTATGTGTCCGAGTAGGCAGAATGATTTTTACATCACTTTGAAGCAAAAACTCAAATTTTTGAAGAAAAAACTGAACTGACTAAAATATACAGTTCCCCAAAGTATTGTGAACAAATATTTAGTATGTGTTCTGAGGCCTTATTTCAGTGACTTTATTTTTTTATTTATTTTTTTAAAACCACGCATTTACGTAATAATCTCAAAAATACAAACATGTACATACTTGTTGCTCACATATTATTGTAGCCTAGTTTCTGCTGAACACAGTGACATGAGACTTTTGTCATTAATATGTTTATAAGCAACTGGAAAAAGCACAAATGTCAGGGCATTTCAAACTACTCCAGGAACCCAAATCAGCCTCAGACTTCAGAGGGTTAATATGTGTCAGGAGTTATGAATATGAAAAACAGAGTCGATAACTTTTCTTTGAAATAGCAGCGTCAACCACATTCATTGAGAAAAAAATCAAGTGAGATTGTCTTTAAAACGCTTTGACAAAACAACATCCCTCAGGGCTTTTAGCTCAAAAGCATACATATTTGGAGAACTATTGATGGATTCTCATATGTTAATGTAAAATGTCTATACAGAGGAGTGATATTTGTTACATTTTTACCCAAAATGCTTTGTTGTCATCATTATTAGCGCTGGATAATCTGATGAAGACCACATTTAGTCCTCAAATGTCATTGATGAAGAACAGGCATACCATGTGACATTCCAGGAACTAACAGAGATCACTTTAACATACAGATAGACACTTTTGAAGACAACACATACACCATTGCGGCGGCACATGGTTTATCTTCATCCTGTGTCCAGTGTTTTCATAATAATAGATAGATAGATAGCTTTTCTCATTGTGCAGAATACCCTTCTTGGTCCATAAGCCGTAAGTTTGGAGAAAAAAAACCTGGTTTTAATCTCATAAATTGTCATGTACTGATGGTGTGCTAAACTGCATGCTAGTCCTAGATGCACCTGCCAGGCTGCCACCTAGCTGTTATAACGAGTCATTTTTAAATGTAAAGCTCACTGAAATGTTTCTTTTTTCATGAAGGGCATTTGATAGAGTTTCAAAGAAGGTGAAGTGAGAAGTTGGATGGAAGAAATGAGGGATTAAATAGAACATCGTCAGTATTTATAACAGGGACAAAAGAAAAGAATAATTGGAGCCATAACCAGGCCGGAGAGTGTGAGTGTGAACGGTGCTCTGAAACTGAATGGGGCAGTTTGCACCACAAAATAAGAGACTGAATGGATGCTTAGAAGATGGCAATAAACATCAGTTAACATTTTAGAGTCTTCTCAAAATAAAATCACATGACACAAACCTTTAATAAAACTCATATTTTTAGACTTATCATTTTCAGATTTGAAATATAACATGGTCTCAGACACGTGGCTTTAGCTGGAGTGCATTTCTAGATTGCAGAAAGGCCAATTTCAAATGAGATCATACGTATGATTTTAGTGCGAAGGCTTCATGAACTGCTTCTGTTTTAGTTTGGGAATGTCATTTCTTGGGATTTTTTTCAAAAGCGGGGGTGCCGGCTAACAGGCTCAAGTGTAAGTCCCCAATCTGCTTTGCATGGACATTTAGAAAGTACAGTCGTGGCCAAAAGTTTTGAGAATTCCATAAATATTATTGTTTCTGTGATGTACTGAAATATAATTACAAGCACTTCATACGTTTCAAAGGCTTTTATCGACAATTACATGACATTTATGCAAAGAGTCAGTATTTGCAGTGTTGGCCGTTCTTTTTCAGGACCTCTGCAATTCGACTGGGCATGCTCTCAATCAACTTCTGACTGATAGCAACCCATTCCTTCATAATCACTTCTTGGAGTTTGTCAGAATTAGTGGGTTTTTGTTTGTCCACCCGCCTCTTGAGGATTGACCACAAGTTCTCAATGGGATTAAGATCTGGGGAGTTTCAAGGCCATGGACCCAAAATTTCAACGTTCTGGTCCCCGAGCCACTTAGTTATCACTTTTGCCTTATGGCACGGTCGTGCTGGAAAATGCATTGTTCTTCCCCAAACTGTTGTTGGATTGCTGGAAGAAATTGCTGTTGGAGGGTGTTTTGGTACCATTCTTTATTCATGGCTGTGTTTTTGGGCAGAATTGTGAGTGAGCCCACTCCCTTGGATGAGAAGCAACCCCACACATGAATGGTCTTGGCATGACACAGGACTGATGGTAGCCTCAGCCTCAAGCCTTTTTCCAGATGCCCCAAACAATCGGAGAATATGACTTCGCCCCAGTCCTCAGCAGGCCATTCATGATACTTTCTGCAGAAGATCAATCTGTCCCTGATGTTTTTTTTTTTTTGGAGCGAAGTGGCTTCTTTGCTGCCCTTCTTGACACCAGGCCATCTTCCAAAAGTCTTGGCCTCACTGTGCGTGCAGATGCGCTCACCTGCCTGCTGCCATTCCTGAGCAAGCTCTGCACTGGTGGCACTCCGATCCCGCAGCTGAATCCTCTTTAGGAGACCATCCTGGCACTTGCTGGACTTTCTTGGACGCCCTGAAGCCTTCTTTACAAGAATTGAACCTCTTTCCTTGAAGTTGCTGATGATCCTATAAATTGTTGATTTAGGTGCAATCTTAGTAGCCACAATATCCTTGCCTGTGAAGCCATTTTTATGCAACGCAATGATGGCTGCACGCGTTTCTTTGCAGGTCACCATGGTTAACAATGAAAGAACAATGATTTCAAGCATCACCCTCCTTTTAACATGTCAAGTCTGCCATTCTAAACCGATCAGCCTGACATAATGATCTCCAGCCTTGTGCCTGTCAACATTCTCACCTGAGTTAACCTGACAATTTCTGAAATGATCTCAGCAGGTCCTTTAATGGCAGCAATGAAATGCAGTGGAAAGGTTTTTTGGGATTAAGTTCATTTTCATGGCAAAGAAGGACTATGCAATTCATCTGATCACTCTTCATAACATTGTGGAGTATATGCAAATTGCTATTATAAAAACTTAAGCAGTAACTTTTCCAATTTCCAATATTTATGTAATTCTCAAAACTTTTGGCCACGACTGTATGCTTCATAGGAGATTTAATGGTGGTGGTGCCCTCAAGGGGTGGTGACTGACTATTGCAGCTCTCTAATTCACAACATTGTGGAGGTTTAGAATTATAACTAATATATTGCCAACATAATTAATGATAAAGAGATTCTTCAGAATTGAGTTGAACTGTAAATTCTTAGTCCAGTGATGATGGCTGTTGACAACAACAATTGATATTGACTGTAATTAAAATCATAATTCACATTCATCATTGAGATGTAATGGTCTATGTAGGCTGTTATTATACAATACTTGAATTTTTCCCTGCATTTTCACTCTGTCAAAACTGAATAAATTATTAATGACTTTGATTGAGGCATTATAATAGATCCATGTGCACTTTAAATCATAATACCTTAATTTAATTTTATTCCCTGAGGATGAGCTTTCTCAAAAAATAATCTACATGATGTGGTTTGCAATAAAATTGGTAAACACCCTGTGTTTTTATATGGTTGACCCTACTTCAAAGGACAAGTTAAGAACATTTCGAGTTTAGTTTGAATTGTCTTAGACTGGACAGTCTAGCCTGTGGCACATACAGTACATTCAGGCAACTGATTTACTGTCGTGTTCAGGATCATGTTGGGATATTGTTGTGTCTACAATGTTTAAAAAAGACAAAAGAGGATGAGGTATTCATTTTCATGTCTGGTTTATTCTACAGAACTACAGAAGAGATTGTCACAGCAATCAATGTTTAGAGAGATCCATCAAATATTTTCACTCCTCATCAGCCCCCTTCTGTTAGAAAGAAAAAAAGAATGTTAAAGGTAAGCTGATCCAGTTCAAAATTGACAGCCCTAAAATCAACCAAAATCACTTGTTTTAAGTGTCTGCTCTCACCTTGGATCCTGAATCACGGCTCTTGGCTCTCAGCTTGTTGACCTGAGATTCAGCAATATCAGCCCTCTCCTCTGCCTCATCCAGCTCATGCTGAAGCTTACGGAACTTGCCCAGATTGGAATTGGATTGTTCTTCCTAAAGATTTCACACAACAACATTTGTGAAAATCAAAAGGTTCCATTACTGCAGATGTCGTATCATAGAATGACACCAGTGAGGGAAAATACACACCGCCTCCTCAGAAACTCTCTTGTAGGATTTGACCTTCAGCTGCAGTTTGTCCACCAGATCCTGCAGGCGAGCCAGATTCTTTCGGTCTTCCTCAGTCTATGCAAAGCAAAAAATGTATTTAGTATATGCAATATATATTTAAGTACTTTAAGACAGCTCTTTATCTATTTTCAACACATAATTGATAAAATCAACCAGGGGCAAAATGGTAGTAGACAATATATTCCCCACCTGGTAGGTGAGCTCCTTGATGCGTCTCTCATATTTACGAATCCCCTTGACAGAGTCACTGGCCTTTCTCTGTTCTATCTCCACCTCACTTTCCAGCTCTCTCACCTAACAAATGTGTAAAAAATTTAGTGTAAATTTTTAGAATAAGCATTTTAAGGACCCTATACTTGTTTCTAAAAACATAAGTGACTTACCCTGACTTCCAGTTTCTGGACCTGCTTCTTGCCACCCTTCATGGCGATCTGCTCGGCTTCATCCAGACGGTGCTGCAGGTCCTTGATGGTCTGCTCCATGTTCTTCTTCATGCGCTCCAGATGAGCACTGGTGTCCTGCTCCTTCTTCAGCTCCTCAGCCATCATGGCAGCATCAGTGATGGCCTTCTTGGCTTTTTCCTCAGCATTCCTGCATTCCTGCACTGACTCCTCAACCTCAGTCTGAAGCTGAGTATTATCTCCCTCCAACTTCTTCTTCTGGTTCAGCAGGCTGGTGTTCTGAACATGGACAATATTGACATTCATGTAGTTTCTCGTAGATATTATGTACTAATTGAGGTTTTAAAGGTTTTACTTGTTTGTCTAATGCAAATGTCATACCTGAGAATGCAGGAGCTGAACTCTCTCACTGACATCCAGCAGTTCCTGCTCAGCCAGTTTCCTTCCTCTCTCAGTCTGTTCCACCATGGATCTCAGTTCATCCAGTTCAGCCTGCACCAGATTGTTGCGTCTCTCCACAATGGCGAAGTTCTCTTTGAGATCATCATTACCACGAAGAGCGTCATCCAGTTGCAGTTGGGCATCCTGTAAAGTACAAATGTTACAAATTAAAAGACTGCAGAACTATGTTCACCTGAGCATTAGAAACATATTGATTTGAAGATTAGTCATACTTTGAGATGTCCATGAAGTCCCTTGAGTTGTTTCTGGGCTTCTGATGCCTGTCTGTTGGCCTGGCTGAGCTGAATCTCCATCTCATTGAGGTCTCCCTCCATCTTCTTCTTCAGCCTGAGAGCTTCATTCCTGCTGCGAGTCTCTGATTCCAGTGAACTCTGCAGGGTCTCCACCACTCTCTGCTGGTTCCTCTTGGCCTGCTCCATCTCTTCATCTTTCTCCGTCAGCTTGCGTTCAATGTCAGCTTTGACCTGATTGAACTCCAGCTGAGCTCTAAGAATCTTACCTTCCTCATGTTCAAGGGAACCCTATGAAGAGTAAAACGGGTGTTTGTTATTATTGAGATTTTTGTTTGGCCCTGTGTTTTGGGGTGGGAGATGACTTCTCTTAAAATAATCTGTAATGATCAATTGCAATGATCAAATGAATGATCAAATGAACCAATTGTTCTTCTTCTTTTACCTCAGCCTCCTCCAGAGCAGTTTGTATCTCTTGTTTCTCCTGCTCCAGTTGTTTTCGTAGTTTCTCCAGCTCATGAATACTCTTCCCACTCTCACCAAGTTGCTCAGTGAGGTCAGAAATTTCCTCTGTGCAATAGAAATAACATGTGAACTCACAAATACAAGAAATTTAAGTAATGGTTTGGAGTTATAAAACCACTCTTACCTTGGAGATTCTTGTTCTCCCTCTTCATGCTCTCCAGGTGGTCCAATGACTCCTCGTATGAGTTTTTCAATTTAAAGAGTTCGGTGCTCAGAGATCTAGCTTCTTTTTGGGCACTTTCTAGCTCAGTTTGAGACTCCTCATACTTTTGCTTCCAGTCAGCCAGAACCTGGTTAAATTAACAAGGCCAAATGGTCAATGAGAGCAGTACAGTTTTGGTCAAGTGGTTTTGTTGTAAAGAATAGACCCTAAAGTACTAGACCCTATCCATAGTTTGAAACGTTTACTATCAATTTATCGACCAACATTTTTGGCACTATTTGGTACTTTAAATGGTATTTTGTTTTTGTAAATATATATATATATATATATATATATATATATATATATATATATATATATATATATAATATATTTCCTGCTAATGTAGTTTCTCTCCTTACTTTATCAAAGTTCCTTTGCTTCTTGTCCAAAGCGGCAGCAGCAGCATTGGATCTCTCCACATCCACCATGAGATCTTCAATCTCATTCTGCAGCCTGTGCTTGGTCTTCTCCAGTGAGGAGCATTTAGCATTAACAGCTTCCACAGCTTCTTCTGCATCTTGCAGACGCTGAGTCAGTTTCTTCCTGTAATAATCAAAATACAAAATATATTGGAACATCTGAAGCATCATTAAGCTGTATTCAAATGTGTTTAATAGGCCACAAACTATAGCAAAATATTCAGAAGTGTCTCATCATTAAAGACCCAAAGTCTTTTAACATTTAAATATTGTTTGTCTCTTACTTTGCTTCCTCCAGCTCCTCAGTCCTCTGGATGGCATCAGTTTCATACTTGGTTCTCCACTGAGCCACTTCAGAGTTGGCCTTGGACATACCACGCTGCAGCTCAGCCTTGGCTTCCTGCTCCTCCTCATATTGCTCTCTCAGTAGATCAGCATCATGACGAGCAGACTGAACTGCATGGGCCAGGGCATTCTTAGCCTGAAGACAAGAAAGACAAATATTTGGGGCCAGTTGATTGCAATAGTAAATATTTATGTCTTTAGCAAAGAATTTAGACTTAGAAGGAGATTCTGACAACCTTTATTTCTTCTTCAAGCTGTCTCTTGAGGTCTTCAATTTGCTGAGTGTTGGACTGCTTGCCTCTGGTTAACTGAGACACCAGGGAGTCTTTCTCCTCAAACTGTCTGGCAAGTTCTCCTAAAATGCAATATTAAAAAAATATTGACTTTTCCCCAAGTATCATTATGGTACAGTTAGTAACATTGGACAATATTTTGTGTTCTTACCATTCTCAGTTTGCAGCTTTGCTTTTTGCATGGTGAAATCATTGATTGTGCGCTGACCTTCCTCAGCCTTGGTTCTGTACTCACTCATCTGGTCTTCCAGAGTTCTGCACATTTTCTCCAGGTTTGTCTTGAGGATAAATTATATCATAGTTGATTAGTTTCTATGACTGACAACACATACGTTATAGACTCTCAACATAATTTCTCTCACTCACCTTTGCCTTTACAAGCTGCTCCATGTTGGAGACCACATCGTCCAGTTCCAGTCTGAGTTCACTCTTCTCTTTCTCCAGCTTCTGCTTCACTCTCTGGAGGTTGTCAATCTGCTCTCCCAGATCAGACACACTGTCTGCATGTTTCTTCCTCAGTGTAGCTGCAGTGGACTCATGTTGCAGAGTGGCCTCTTCAAGGTCTCTACGCAGTTTCTGGAACTCAGCTTCACGTTTCTTGTTCATCTCAATCTGGGAAGCAGTGGCTCCACCAGCCTCCTCCAACCTCTCACTGATCTCCTCCAGTTCTCTGGAGAGATCAGCTCTCTGTTTCTCAACTTTGGCACGGGCAGCTCTCTCAGCCTCCAGCTCTTCCTCAAGCTCTTCAATTCTGGCCTAGTAATGTGCATAAATTCAAAATTAAGGTTAAAATTAAAAAAACTGTCCAACTGCCTATCTTATTAAGACATATAAATTTTACCTGCAACTCTTTCAGTTTTTTCTGGAGTTGGGACTCCAAAGCTTGTCCGTCTTCAATCTTACTATTGAGCTGGCTTATTTCAAAATCTTTCCTGTCATTAGATAACGTATCAAACAAAATTATCTAACAATGAATAATACATTTGTTATAGTATTTATTAAACTATAATTAATAAAAATAAAATTTTTGATTGTTAACTTGTTTCAGATCAGGCCCATTTAATAATATTAACAGTATTAACAATTTGAATTTTTGATAATGTTTTAGTAAATATTTAAATTAACTAAGTTTAATAAATTATTTGTATTGTTTATTATAAGTTCATGTTAAATAATTTAGTTAACCAATGTCAAATGGAACCTTATTGTGAAGTTTACCAAATATCTTTTGATATTAAAGTTGGATTTTTAATTTTATGAAATATAAAATATATTACTTCTTTAGCCGCTCATCCGTCTGCTGCTTATCATTTTCCAAATCCATCACATTCTCTTGAGACAACTTCAAGTCACCCTCAAGCTTTCTTTTGGCTCTCTCAAGATCCATGCGAATTTTCTTTTCTTGTTCCAGAGAACCTTCAAGCTAAATTTCATCCAAAAAAAAAAAAAAAAACGACAACAAAAAACAATTATGCAATTACTTAAAATGATTCTCATTTTATTTCTATTGTTATGTTTTCTGGCTCTTACATCATCCACTTGTTGCTCCAGCTTGGCTTTGGCTTTGGTGAGTGTGTTGACTTTGTCTTCCTCACTCTGGAGGTCATCCAGCGTTTGCTGATGGGCCTCCTGAAGAGCTTTCTTCTCCTTGGTCAGCTTAGCGATGATTTCGTCCAAAGCTGCCATCTCTTCTGTCAGGTTTTTAACCTGTAGAAATGTCATTGTATCAACAGACTCTTAACACACCATTCTTGCATCACTAACAGGTTCATTGTTGAAAACTGACCTTGTTCTCAGTGGCATGTTTCTCTTTCTCCACTTTGGCCAGAGTGAGCTCAAGATCATCAATGTCCTTCTTGAGCTCAGAACATTCATCCTCCAGCTTTCGTTTCTTTGCAGTCAGCTCAGCATTCATTTCATCTTCATCCTCTAGTCTCTCAGTCAGCTCTTTGACTTTGGCCTCAAACTGGATCTTGCTCTTGATTAGACCCTCACATCTCTCCTCAGCATCTATAAGATTATCTTGCTCCTGTCAACATGAAAAAAAAATGAAAACTTGTTTTGTTTTCTGACTTGAAAATATGAGAAGTAAAGGGAGTTCCATTTGAACTTACAGACTGCACTGAAAGCTGCAGGTCGTTCTTCTCTTGGAGAAGAGAGATCATCTTTTCCTCAAGCTCCTTTCTGCGGGTTTCAGATTTGGCATACGCTTCCTTCAACTTGGTGAATTCCTCCTTCATGTTGGCCATTTCTTTCTCGGATTCTGCACTTTTCAGCAGTGGCTTGATCTTGAAGTAGAGCTTCATCCAGGGCCAATTCTTGACACCCATGAAAGCGCGTACATTCCACTGGATCACAAGCAAGGCATCTCTGTAGATATTAAATAAGAAATTTAAGACTTAAATTATAAAATGTGATTTGGAAAATATGTTGACTGAAGAGCTAAAATCTAACCTTCTTTCCACAATTTTCTGGAACTCATATCTTGATAGAAAACCACGAGACATGGACTGAATTCCAGTTATAATAAGTGCAAGACGGTCATCTCGCATCTCTTCAAGGGCACCCAGAAGACCAGCCTTAAAAAAGACCTGAAGATAGGAAAGAATTTGTGTCAAAAAGAATGACAAAGTCAAAGTGGCTTTTGAAAAAGTTAAAGGGTTAGTTCACCCAACAATGAAAATTCTGTCATTAATTACTCACCCTCATGTTGTTCTACTGTAACACCTGTTACTCCAGTAACACCTTCGTTCATCTTCGTAACACAAATTTATATATTTTTGATGAAATCCGATGGTTCGGTGAGGCCTCTATTTACAGCAAGATAATTAGCACTTTCAGATGCCCAGAAGGGAACTAAAACATATTTAAAACAGTTCATGTGACTACAGTGGTTCAAATGATTCTAAACAAAAGATTCATAAAGCTTTGATGCTTCTTGAAGCAGTGTTTTTAAATTGGTCATCACTAGATATTGAATAAAGATTTAGTTTTTTTGGTGCACAAAAAGTATTATCGTCACTTTATAACATTAAGGTTGAACCATTGTACTCACATGAACAGTTTTAAATATGTTTTAGTAGCTATCTGGGCATCTGAAAGTTTTAATTACCTTGCTCACAATTGAGGCCTCACAGAGCCATCAGATTTCATCATAAATATCTTGTTCTGAAGATGAACGAAGGTCTTATGGGTGTGGAGCATGAGGGGGAGTAATTAATGACATAATTTTAATTTTTAGGTGAACTAACCCTTTAATGTTAATATAAAAATACCTTAGTATGTCCTAACTTGTACTGTTCATGATCGATGTCCAGAGAGCCCAGAAGTTTTTCAGCACCCTTCTTGTTATCAATGAACTGTCCCTCAGGGATCGCAGCAGGATTTAGGATGCGGTATCTACAAAAAAATAAAAAATAAATAACAAATGATTAAATTAAATTTTAAAGTTGAAATAATGCAACATGCAAGAACTTGGAGTCATACAAAAGATTATTTTGTAAGACATGAAAGCCTTTTGATTTTTGGAAGCAGCTTCCAGAAGAGATCGGATGTGCTCCAACAGTACTCACATTCAAATCCAGGCTCAAGACACATCTGTCTAGCTGTGCATTTACTGAATGAGGACTGTGCCACTGTACGTCCGACTGATTGCCCTTTACCTGATCTATGCATCATCTTTTTATTGCTTTTATTATTTTTCATAACTGTTTTAATTGGCCTTGTTTTTATTTTTGGTTAAGATTATATTTAATCTATGGTTAGGGCTCTTTTGTTGAAAGAATTGGGAAGTGAAGACGGTGAGCACGCACTCAGATGTGAGTGTGGGACTCCAGGTCCTTGGATGCAGGCTTGTGTGAAAGCCATCAGATGCAGATGGTTGGTGTTTACTCCAGTCCATTAAGGGAATGGAGGGACATTGGAAGACATCAGAGGCAGAGGGTGTTTGAATACTCCGCCCTATAGAGGGGTAGGAGGGTCACTAGGGTGCCGGCAGTTGCTACTAGTATGTCTCATGAAATGAAGCTCTCTGACTCTTCCATTTAGACAGGGGAGCCCCTAATTTAGTGATTCAGGCATGATATTTTTATATGTTACACATATATTGTGTTATATGATTATTTTAATTCATTTTTTATGTAAAGCACTGAATTACTAACCGTTGTTTGAAATCTCCGTACAGGATCCTGTTGGGGAATCCCTTTCTGCAGATCCTGATGCCCTCCAGCACACCGTTACAGCGCAGCTGGTGCATGACCAGAGGATTCTCCATCGCCCCGGGAGTCTTAGTCTCATTGGGGATGAGGCAACGCACAAAATGAGGGTGAGTTGACCTCAAGTTGGTCATCAGCTTGTTCAAGTTCTCCTGTTGGTAAACCATAAAGGATTTAGATTTATATGCAATTAAACCTTGTAAGACAAAATAGTGTTATATTATTTCATACCCTATGAAGGGCTGACACCGTCTGGAAGGAAGAACCCTTCTTTTTGCTGCCTTTGGCAGCCTTACCACCAGAATCCGCTGCTGTGAATTAAATGATTTTTGTTATTATTAAACATTAAAAGTAGTGCTTATTATTTTTTCACGTCACACTTCAATGTGTACTTACCATCATCAGTTGCGAAATTAGCAAACAAAACAGACAACAGTTTCAGAGTTGACTTCTGGAAAAACCCTACAACCGTCTCATTAAGAGGATCCTTGTTCTTCACCAGCCAGTTTGCAATATTGTAGTCAACAGTACCAGCGTAGTGAACCAGGGCAAAATGGGCCTCTGGTTTACCCTTGACAATCCTAGGCTTCTGGAAGTTTGGATTTTTCCCCAAATGATTGTCATAAAGCTTAGCTTTAAATGTTGCATCACTGGCTTTGGGGAACATGCACTCCTCTTCAAGGATGGACATGATGCCCATGGGCTACAGTGAATTGTAGATCATGACAGTCAATATATCATTTTGCCATAAAAGTTAATACTAAACAATAGGATTTCTCTCCTCACATTATAATCATCAACATAATATTCACTCACCTTCTCAATAAGCTCAATACAAGCCTGCAAGTCCATGCCAAAGTCAATAAACACCCACTCAATTCCCTCCTTCTTGTATTCCTCTTGCTCCAGCACAAACATGTGGTGGTTGAAGAACTGCTGCAACTTCTCATTAGTGAAGTTGATGCACAGCTGCTCAAAGGTGTTGGACTGCAGGTGGGATATATTGTATTATCACAATGTTCGTTATCCAACTGCTTGTTGGATTTGTTCTTGAATAACAATAATCAGTTGATTTCAACTTACATCAAAGATCTCAAATCCAGCAATGTCCAGCACACCAATGAAGTACTGGCGAGGCTGTTTGGTGGCCAGGGATTGGTTGATTCTCACAACCATCCAGAGGAACATCTTCTCGTATACCGACTTCGCCAGAGCACCAATAGAGTAGTACACCTGATAAAGAAAAGATTGAATATTTTTTAAAATTGGACACATTGCAAACTAGAAAGCAATTTTTGTTTGTATGCCTTGGGAAGTGAACTTATCATACTGAAAACACTTATTTTCATTCATTACCTGCTGGACACTCTGTCCCTTGGTGACCCACTCATTTCCTACTTTGACTCTTGGGTGGAGCAAACCCTTGATCAAGTCAGCTGAATTTAGGCCCATCAGATATGAGATTTTGTCACCGTCTACATGTTAAAAAAAGAATACAGAGCTATGACTTCATGTGCAACATGTCTTGGACTTTTTTCCTTTATGAAGCTGAGATTTCAAGTTAAACTGACCCTCAGTCCCATCAGCCTCGGCCTGTTCCTCTCTTTGCTTCTGTTTGAACTTCATGTTGCCGAAGTGCATGACAGAACCAGTCAGCTTATAGATGCTGTTCTGTTCTTCTTGGGTGAAGCCCAACACATCAAACGCTTCCTACAACAAATGTACAGAGCATGTTCAATTTCATGGCAAACGTTTCTTCTTTCTAATGTACCTGCCAGTACATTATCAATTCTGGTTCCACATCAGAAAAACAGTGTTTTATGTTGTCAAATGTTCTAATTGTGACTAAATTGCAAATGCTGGGAGGACTATTTCTTATGGTATTTTATAATGTGCTATCTTGCATTGTGAACTGGCTATATTTTAACAAACACTCACATCAGTGGCTAACAGCTCGTCCCCATCATTAATAGAAGCCACTTGTGTCTCTCCTTGGGAGATGAAGGCGTAGTCATAGGGGTTATTGGTGATGAGCAGCATTTCTGAGGAGAAATGAGAACATCGATCAGAAAAGACTCTTCTAATTAGAGATTGCGATGTTATTAGATATGATATGAATTTTACCCAGTAGTTCTGGTCTTTTCTGGGACAGAATCTGATAGAAGATGTGGTAGTCTCTCTCAGCCTTGAGCTGAAAAGTGACACGAGACTTCTCCAGCAGATCTGAATGAATTGATAAATAGATGAATATTTAAACTGTTACACATTTCATCAATGTGTGATTTGTTGGAATGATGTTGGACGGTAAAGTACTTACAAGTCTCAATGTCAGCAGAAGCTAACTTTCCACTGTGGCCAAAATGGATACGGATAAATTTACCCTATAAATATAAGAATATCAGAGTTAAACAGCAATACAGAACATGCTCAAATAAAATATCATGGAAACCAATATAGAATAGCAACACCAATGTAAACCCCACTTACAAATCTGGAGGAGTTGTCATTCCTGATGGTCTTGGCATTACCGAAAGCCTCCAGAGCAGGATTACACTGGATGATTTGATCCTCCAGAGTTCCCTAAGAATCATATTTTAACAAAAAGTGTATAAAACGATTGATGGACCGACTTTTCAGTTAACAGCATATTTTTGGACATTATATAGTCTTACAATAATAATGATAATAATAATCCATACAGAATCTAAGTAACAGTATAAAAATAATTAGGAAAACAAAAAAGTTGTTAGTTTACATGTACATGCATTGCAATATGGTACAAGTAAGGGAGTATCAAATTATTACTAGTTTTGACTGCAATATTTAATGAATGAAGACATCAATTTGGTAATTATTTTTTGTATGCTGTGTTATATAGAAGGTATATTCATTTATCCATATTGAGCCATTTTTGGGAAAATAAGCACCTTTTTCTCCATTGATGGATCCTTCTTGCCAGTCGATGCTGCTGCAATGCTCGCAAAGTACTGGATTACTTTTTTAGTGTTCACAGTCTTTCCAGCACCGGATTCTCCACTTAAGATAAAAATGGTTAATTAAAAGGCTGATAAAATGTAGCATAGAAAATATTGGTGAAAGGAGGAGTATTGTAATTTGACATGTCATAATATGTATTACGTACGTGATCAGGACCGACTGGTTTTCTCTATCTGAGAAAATAAAACTTAAGAAACTTAGCATTTGAAATTGAATTAGAAATCTCAAAAAAATTACAAGTCAGATCATCACCTGACAGCATGTACTGATAGGCGTTGTCAGAGATGGAGAAGATGTGTGGAGGGGCCTCATTTCGTTTCTTTCCTCTGTAGGCATTGACGACGTCCTGGTTGTACACTGGCAAAAACTTGTACGGATTCACAGTGACACAGAAGAGCCCAGAGTAGGTCTGTAAGAGATTCTCAGCCGGTTTAGATCTGATTATACATGATAAAGAGAAAGTGTGAGTGTTTTAGACTCGACTCACGTAGATCATCCAGGCTGCGTAACGCTCTTTGAGGTTAAACAGCACAGCGGGCTCGTGCAGGAAGGTGAACATCACCATGTCCTCGATTTTATCGAACTTTGGCGGGTTCTGGGGGTGAACATCAATCTCCTTCACAGTTACTGTCTGTGGATAACACATAAAATGTTTTGACAGTCACACTTTGCTTCTGTGTACAATCTACAACAATGCAGAGATCAGATCTTACCTTCCCGAATTCAGTGTCAGCAGTGACTTTATCACCATCTCTACTGGTAATGGAGGCTTTGACGTACTCAACCTCAGGGTCGGGCACAAAGCACTCTTTCTTCATGTCGAAGGGGCGAGTTTGGGCCTCCAGACGCTCCTTGTCTGACTTTCGTAAGAACGGAGCCGCTGGCCCGAACTCTGACATCACATCCACCATCTTTCAGTCAGACTGAGGCAAAGATGACAAAATTCTCAGAACTTTTTTACAAATTTAAAAAAAAAAAATCTATTGTAAAAATATTAAATGAAATATTATTTAGAAAAAAATGGGCTTTCAACAGAAATGATTGCATTCAAAAAGAAAATGCTGCATAAACACACAAACACACACAAATGTTCTACACAATGTGTTATCCTTTTTAAAAGCATGCCTTACCAGATGAAATCCAAACCCAAGAAAGTCCAAGTCCTTTCAATAAAAAAGAGAAGTCATCTTATTCTGTTGTTCAGTCCTCATGAACAATTTAATCTAAATGATGTGTGCTCTTACCTTTAGATGGCACAATGATGTGAGCTTGCAGTATTGTGCTGTAAGGTATCTCTTTATATAAAGGCACAATGACTGTGACGTTGACCATCTGTATTTGGTTCGGGTCACTTGTGTGTGTGGCTCTTTTTGGATGCTTGAAAAAATCTTGGTGTGAGTAGTTTAGCATATGGTGTGTGGTGCGAAAGATCACAATGGTGCTATTTTTGTCCCATATTTATATCTTCATTTTTTAAAAGATAGCAGATCTTTGTTAAAGTGTTTTTTTAATGTATATATTGACCATATTTTCTAGTTAGTTTCATAGACCAAATTCACAACATGTCTGTTTTTTTTTTATGTGCGTAAAGCATTATAAAAGTGGAGAATCTTGTATATATAAAGTATCTGAACATTCACACAATTCTCTTTGAATAAAATTGCTTAATTGATACTTAGATTAGAGCAAAAACATGCTATGATGCTTTTCTAGTTCTGTGTCATTTTCTCTCCTCAAAGAGAGTCTGTCACGAACAGTAAAATTGTCAGTAGACAGCTGTAACGGCAACAATGAATATCTGTACTTGCGACCTTTTGTTATTACCTAATGCAGACAGCTGCAACTCTTGCTTGTTCTTGTTGCTTTGACCTTTCTTTATTTCCCAATGCTAAATCCATCGTTTGTGTTTTAAAGGTTGTACCAAGTTCATTTGCAGTCAATCAAACGGACAATGGCTTCATTCATGTTGAACCATGTTCACCCCATTCTTTCTTCAAAAAGATTTTCCAGCTTTAGAAAGATTCCCAAAACAAATGCATGAAACAGATTCTCTAAGAAACAAAATGTAATTTTATGTTTACAGAAGTCAGTATATTCTGATTACTTTACAGCAGTGCTACTGTTTCTGGGCATCAGTTAACATGACGGTCCTTATAATTGTTCCTTCTTAACAGAAAGAATATGTCAAGCAGGTCAAAATGAACCATCTTAGCCTCAGATCTGTTTCTAGACAGCGTTAATGTTTTGTCAGCTCTACAGTGTTGATTTGTTGGGGAGCTGTGTGAGCCATCACTCAAGACCTTTTGTGAGGTTTTTGGCCTGCCTTGACCTCTTGTCACTGTTATTCTGCTCCTTCTCAACAAGCACCTTACTTAGTCTTAGCACTTGGGAAATCTATTCTAGGTCCCTCATCCTTTTTAGAGCCTCATTGTCAGCTGTCTATTTACCCTTGTTTATCAGAACTCAGGAACAAGAATGGAAGAAATGGGGGCAACCTTATGTCTAATAAATTTTGTAATCGGAGCTTCCTTTTGTCACTGGGTGCACTAGAATGGTCTTGCTTTTGTTAGGAGGTTAGGGTTAGGTTAGGTTAAGTTTCATTGAGAGTTTCGTGGAGTTTCTTGTTATAGTTTCATTGAGATACACAGTGGGGTTAATAACAAGCTTATTATAGTTGAAATGAACATTAATTGAAATGAACAAAGTAAACTTTATTTCAGCTAGTTGTCAGCCAAGGTAACATTTGTTCATTTGTCCAATGTCTCATCTTAATTTAGTTTAACCTAATGTAGTAAAATAAAAATGAGTATAAAACCACGCCCCGGCACAGGTGTACTCGCATTACGAACGGTGTGGTTTGTATAGCCGAAATTGTAATTTGCGAGTCAACCTGCAAATTACTCCATTATCGTCAGCTGCCTTTGTAATAATCTTCTCATACATGCGAGTGAAAATCACTGCGCGGCGTAAATGATAAATATATTTGGCGGAAATATATTAGCGAAAGTGATTGTCTTCCGGTTTTCTTCCATACAAAAAGTTACTTCGTAAATGTTGTAAGAACGTGGAATGAAACGTTAAGGGCAATGTGAGTGCGGGCAATCCGAGGAGTGGGGAGGAGGGACGATCGCACTCAAGCTCGGTTCAAGGCAGTCATGCCTGATGTGAGTACACCCTATGAGGGGACTGTACCCTTCACAAGGAAGGAGAGTCTCGATCGTAGTGTTGCCATGGTCATATTCCCGCAATGAGGACATGAACCATTCACGAACACCGTCTCAGACATGTGAGAGAGCGATCTTGGCCATCTGGAAACGACAGCATCCAGAAACCAGGTTAAAAAGATGCTCGCCACCTGTGCTTGCTCTTTTAGGGAAATCTGGTCTTTTACACTGTTTAAAGGGTTAGTTCACCCAAAAATTAAAATGATCCTATGATTTACCCTCAAGCCATCCTAGGTGTATATGTGTAATTAGGGGCGAGTCAACAGATGAGATCCAAATGCAGGCTTTTATTAATTAACAGAATGATCAAGACAGGCAGGGTCATGAAACGGCAAACAGGATTGTCAGAGAGAAGGAAGAGTCATAATCGTGTCCAGGCAGGTAGGTCGAAGGCAGGCAGCAAGAGAGCAGTAGTCCAATTATCCAAAGCAGAGGGTTAAACGGGGTAGGCAGCAAACAATCACAAATCGAGACAGAGAGGCTGGAAACAGAACCGGGAAAACAAGACATGAGTAGTAACGCTCAAGGGTCAGAACAGCCTGGGCAGATCAGGCTGTGCAGACGGCCGGGGCGGAACAGATGACCACCACCGTAGTGCCGACAGGTTCAAGGACCCCTTGCAGAAGACCCCCTAGGCTGACCAGGAGTATCTGAAACAAAGAGCATAGAGAGGTTTGTAAAGGCCGCTAGGGCCATAACAGGACAAGCTCCGAGCTCGGGAATGCCCCTCAAGGTCCTGGCTAGGCCCTCCCGACAGGTCATGTGGCTACAGCCAGACAGTTCATGTGGCTACAGCCAGACAGTTCATGGACCACTTTAGTGGTTGTGATCGGGCTGACAGGGACCTCAGGACTGACTGCCGGGATTGTTTCATCGGAGCTGGAAGGCAGTTCATGGTTGACCTCTGTGGTCACCTTAAGACAGACAGACAGTTAAAAAATGATCTCCTTGGTCGTTTCAGGGCAGACAGACAGTTCAGGGCTGACAGAGAGTTCAGCTGCGACCTCCGTGGTCCTTCAGGACGGACGGAAATTTCAGGAGAGATCTCTGTGATCACTTCAGGACAGACAGGAAGTTCAGGGGCGATCTCCGGAATCGCTTCAGGGCAGACAGAAGGTTCAGGGAAGGCCTTCGTGGTCAGATCTAGGCAGACTGGAATCTTAAGGATGTCGTCTGTGGTCATCTCAAGGCAGACAGGAAACTCAGGGATCACCTCCGGAGTCATATCAGAGCAGACAGATGTTTCAAGAACGACCTCTGTGGTCGTATCAGAGCAGACAGGAGATTCAGGGATGACCTTCATGGTCATATCAGGACAGACAGGAAACTCAGGAATGATTCTCGTGGTCGTGTCAAAGCGGACAGACATTTCAGGAACAACCTCCATAGCCGTGAAAGAGCAAGATGATAGTTTACCGCTGGATGCCACTGACACCTCTGGGGATTCTGCAGCGCTGACCACCACCTCTGGAGGTTTTACAGTGGTTATCTCAGCCAATACAGGGAACTCAGGGAATGGCGCAGGACTCGGGTCGGGACCCGCTGAAACGTTTACATTTAGTCATTTAGCAGACGCTTTTATCCAAAGCGACTTACAAGTGAGGAATACAAACAAGCGATTCTTCATGAATTGGCAAATAGACACAGGAACTGACCACAATACAATACAAGTTTCATACATTGCTCAGTACCATAAGCTAGAGTAGGAAGGGAAAAGGGAAGGATAGGTTTTTTTTTGTTTTATTTATATATATATATATATATATATATATATATATATATATATATATATACACGCCCTCTTTGTTTGCTGTGATGGGCCCTCTTGAACTGCACTAGCATACTCTGGGTCTGACTCGGGAGCGCCCTCTTGGATTACACTGGTATATTCAGGAACAGACTCAGTAGCGCCCTCTTGAGGCAGATCAGGAGCTGTAGCCACTGTGTAGCCACAGCTGACAGCTTAGGCTGGGAACACATATATTAGTATATTTTACATGTATCCATATTAAATTACATATTTATATCAGTACTAAACTTTATTAAAAGAGTCTTCTTTTTTTCTATAAAAGTCCACTCTGACCAGTATGGGTGTATATTGTGTATCTGCCACATCATGTGCCCAGGCTAAAAACTTGACGGATAGCCCCAATATGCGTCAAACACACTGAATCATATAATGTGCTTGAAGTCTGTTGCTGTCCCTCAGAGAGCTGACCGAGAGGCCATACCCTTCAAGCTGTCTTGTTTAGATGGCATTGTTTCCTTTGCTTTAGCCCTGAGGACAAAGATAACCTGTTAAATTCCTTTGACTGTCTCTGTGATGGAAGAGATCAGACAGGGAGGTTTGAATCTGTATGTAGGACATATCATCTGTAGACATCCATCACTCATATGAACACTTACTACTTAAGTTACATGACCTAATGTCTCCTCCATGCCATGCTTGAGATACTGTTAAATTACCTTGAACTTTCAAAAAGCTGTGGCTGCCTCTCATTGAACAATGGTAATGCACAAATTGTCTCCAATTTATTGTGTTGTATGTCCACAAAAATGGCCATTGTCAAGGTTATTTAAGCTTATCATGTGTCAGAGACTCACATATAGTACTGTATGTGCTAAGCTCTATGGAGCTCTTAATATAGCACAAGTGACAAGTGTTAAAGTTGCCACACTTTCATGGGTTAATCATCACCCTCCTTCCCCAACTCCTCCTTTATTTAACACGTCTGTTGGAGCCACTGCATCATCTTGAGCAACAACCGGCACTTGCCACATCTTTCGACCCATTGAGTAGTTCTGCAACGGACACTTCGAGATGACAGAAAATAGGGCTACACAATTTAGGGAAATACAAATACAAACACTTGAGGATTATCAGATGCTTGTGTGTGAGAACAATTAAATTACAGCCTTTGTCATTCGATAATTTCACTAAGACATGTTGAGTTTGGTTTTATGTCATTTTTAACTGTGGCGAACAACTTTGCTTATAAATCAGACAACATCTTATCATAAATCCTAATAATCAGTAATTATTTGTATATCTCTATTTAGGGACGTATAAATTCATTCTGCCTGTTTGTTTTTCTTAACAGGTCTTGAAGGTCTTTACATCATAAAGCCAGTTGGACCCATCCATCACTATCAAGGTCAGTGATCATTTCTGATTATCATCTCAGAGTGTTGGGTCAAGATGTTTTGAGTAAAAAAAAGTGAAATTATTTGTGGAATGTTGCTTACATGATTTTAGTGGTTAACACGAGTGCCTCATTAAGGCCTTCACTCTGGATTAAAAGGAGATCTGAAGAACCTTAACATCCTGTCTCTTTTCCTTTAGCTGCCAGCTCCATCTCTCGCTCTGACGAGGTGGAACATTCTGATCCACACTCTTCCCGCCACACGGAGGCGGTTCATTCTCAGCCCTCTGCCGTCTCAGCTCACCAAAAGGTCAATGACTTGACCCATTATGCACCATGACCATTGAGAAGGCTATTAATGGAGACTGAGGGGGGGTGTGTTTGTTTGATTTACTTGGACAAGAGTCCACTGGAGGTCCCATGATACTTTTGCTCCTTTGATTGAGTTGCTTGTCATTTCTTCGTTATCCCTTGGTCGAGGCAGCTGTATGATGAAGAGGGAGAATACAGGTATTAATATTAGTTTGATGCACCCCTATCTTTGTATCTATCTATCTGTCTTTCTATCTATCTAAATTTGTTTGTTCTCCACTAGAACACATTATGCTTCCATTAGGCAAACTGGCTTGACTTTTGACATCTGCTGTGATAATGTTTTTTTTTTTTTTCCCTCACTCTTTTGACCCTGTTTTTTCTATCCTCATTCAGCCACACACAAACTCCTGCTCCCTGCAGGAGAAGATCCAACACATCTCTGAAGAACAGATGAAGGTAATGCAAAGCAATGCTTTTTCTTTTGTTAATTGCTCTCATTGTTGTAATTGACAGGTAACATGTTTTAAAAATCATATTTCATAACACATGATCATAATGTGAGAACCGTTAACCGTTCTTCTATGTTGCTTTGGCACATTTTTCAAAACATTCTTTAACCTGTTAACATTCTTTAACCTTCACGAGGACGACAACACACTGAAGCTTTGTTTAAATTAGCTCAAATTTACTGTTAGATGTAATGTAATTCCCTTGACAAACTATACATCATTAAAAAAACTCACGCTTCAAATTTTAACCTGTTTTACTCTCAATATCATATAGTGACTGTACAAAAAAACATCCCTCAGGGCTTTTAGCTCAAAAGCATACATCTTTGGAGAAATATTGATGGATTCTCATATGTTTATGTCAAATGTCTATAAAGAGGAATAATATTTGTTCAATTTTTACCCAAAATGCTTCCTTGTCATCATTATGAGCGCTGGATAATCTGATGAAGACCACATTTAGTCCTCAAATGTCATTGATGAAGAACAGGCATACCATGTGACATTCCAGGAACTAACAGAGATCACTTTAACATACAGATAGACACTTTTGAAGACAACACATACACCATTGCGGCGGCACATGGTTTATCTTCATCCTGTGTCCGGTGTTTTCATAATAATAGATTATATTTATTATGCAATACTAATCAAGATAGCTCTATTAAAATAATACATTTTCGGTCTTATTTTTTGATCCGAACCTATCACATCACAGAAAGCTTTTTAAAACACTCGACTTTTGAGATGAAGTAAGTTTGTAAATGTAAAGCTAAGCTTGTAAATATAAAATGTTTCCTTTTTCATGAAGGGCATTTGATAGAGTTTCAAAGAAGGTGAAGTGAGAAGTTTGATGGAAGAAATGAGGGATTAAATAGAACATCGTCAGTATTTATAACAGAGACAAAAGAAAAGAATAATTGGAGCCATAACCAGGCCGGAGAGTGTGAGTGTGAACGGTGCTCTGAAACTGAATGGGGCAGTTTGCACCACAAAACAAGAGACTGAATGGATGCTTAGAAGATGGCAATAAACATCAGTTAACATTTTAGAGTCTTCTCAAAATAAAATCACATGACACAAACCTTTAATAAAACTCATAATTTTAGACTTATCATCTTCAGATTTGAAATATAACATGGTCAGACACGTGACTTTGGCTGGAGTGCATTTCTAGATTGCAGAAAGGCCAATTTCAAATGAGATCATACATATGATTTTAGTGCAAAGGCTCAATGAACTGCTTCTGTTTTATTTTGGGAATGTAATTTCTTGGGATTTTTTTCAAAAGCGGGGGTGCCGGCTAACAGGCTCAAGTGTAACTGCAGCTGTAACACCTGTTTGCTTGAACATCAGAACGATCACATCTGCAAAATGTAGTTACTCACCCAAAACATTTAATTCATGCTTCAAAACCTAATTAATGTGTCAGTAAATTGGCCAATGCCACCAAAATAAATTTTTGATATCGTTTGAGCCACTTTTTTTTGTCAAATTTAACCCTGTTGTAAAGTGCAGTAAAAGGTTAACATGTTAATATTTTTCCTAAGCAATACCAGTAGAAATGTTAAATAGATTTTTGAAGCCTTTATGTATAAATTGTGTAAATGAAAATTGACATAGAAAGTATGCTTCATAGGAGATTTAATGGTGGTGGTGCCCTCAAGTGGTGATGACTGACTATTGCAGCTCTCAAATTCACTGCATTGTGGAGGTTTAGATTTATAATTAATATATTGGCAACATAATTGATGATTAAGAGGTTCTTCAGAATTGAGTTGAACTGTAAATTCTTAGTCCAGTGATGATGGCTGTTGACAACGATAATTGATATTGACTGTAATTAAAATCATAATTCACATTCACCATAGAGATGTAATGGTCTATGTAGGCTGCACTCTGTAAAAACTGAATAAATGTAATTTAATGGC
Organism: Opsariichthys bidens; assembly: GCA_037194245.1. Taxonomy (NCBI): domain Eukaryota; kingdom Metazoa; phylum Chordata; class Actinopteri; order Cypriniformes; family Xenocyprididae; genus Opsariichthys; species Opsariichthys bidens. The sequence continues at coordinate 15,988,428 of CM074301.1, read as the reverse complement.
TTTGATTGAGGCGATTGAGGCATTGTAATAGATCCATGTGCACTTTAAATCATAATACCTTAATTTAGTTTGCAATAGTTTGGTTAAATTGGTAAACACCCTGTATCTTTGTATGGTTGACCCTACTTCAAAGGACAAGTTAAGAACTTTTCGAGTTTAGTTTGAATTGTCTTAGACTGGACAGTCTAGTCTGTGGCACATACAGTACATTCAGGCAACTGATTTACTGTCGTGTTCAGGATCATGTTGGGATATTGTTGTGTCTACATTGTTAAAAAAAGAGGATGAGGTATTCATTTCATGTCTGGTTTATTCTACAGAACTACAGAAGAGATTGTCACAGCAATCAATGTTTAGAGAGATCCATCTAATATTTTCACTCCTCATCAGCCCCCTTCTGTTAGAAAGAAAAAGGACAAAAGAATGTTAAAGGTAAGTTGATCCGGTTCAATATGGCTTAAACTCTACACAGCTAATCGACATTGATGGTATTTTGTTTTCAATACCACACTTGTTGAATATCAAAATTCATTTCACCAAGTGTAGTTATTGAAACTACTAGCTATTCATAGTCACTGAAGTGCAGATCTAGTGTTGAGCTATCAAGTTGATTTAACAGTGGCTATTTGTTCATGGCTTTTCTGAGGTTTTTGTTTTTGAAAAAAAAAAAAAAAAAAATACCAAATCACTTGTTTTAAGTGTCTGCTCTCACCTTGGATCCTGAATCACGGCTCTTGGCTCTCAGCTTGTTGACCTGAGATTCAGCAATATCAGCCCTCTCCTCTGCCTCATCCAGCTCATGCTGAATCTTACGGAACTTGCCCAGATTAACATTGGATTGTTCTTCCTAAAGATTTCACACAACAACATTTGTGAAAATCAAAAGGTTCCATTACTGCAGATGTCGTATCATAGAATGACACCAGTGAGGGAAAATACTCACCGCCTCCTCAGCAGCTCTCTTGTAGGATTTGACTTTCAGCTGCAGTTTGTCCACCAGATCCTGCAGGCGAGCCAGATTCTTTCGGTCTTCCTCAGTCTATGCAAAGCAAAAAATGTCTTTATTATGTGCAATATACATTTAAATACTGTAAGACAGCACTTTATGTATTGTCAACAAATAACATGATCAAATCGACCAGTTGCAAAACTGTAGGCAATATTTTCCCCACCTGGTAGGTGAGCTCCTTGATGCGTCTCTCATATTTACGAATCCCCTTGACAGAGTCGCTGGCCTTTCTCTGTTCTGTCTCCACTTCACTCTCCAGCTCTCTCACCTAACAAATGTGTAACAATTTTAGCATTTTACATAAAACATTGTATACTTGTTTCTAAAAACATTAGTGACTTACCCTGACTTCCAGTTTCTGGACCTGCTTCTTGCCACCCTTCATGGCGATCTGCTCGGCTTCATCCAGACGGTGCTGCAGGTCCTTGATGGTCTGCTCCATGTTCTTCTTCATGCGCTCCAGATGAGCACTGGTGTCCTGCTCCTTCTTCAGCTCCTCAGCCATCATGGCAGCATCAGTGATGGCCTTCTTGGCTTTTTCCTCAGCATTCCTGCACTCCTGCACTGCCTCCTCAACCTCAGTCTGAAGCTGAGAATTATCTCCCTCCAGCTTCTTCTTCTGATTCAGCAGGCTGGTGTTCTGAACATGGACAATATTGACATTCATGCAGTTTCTGGTAGATCTTAAGTACTAATTGAGGTTTTAAAGGTTTCACTTGTTTCTCTACTGCGAATGTGTCATACCTGAGAATGCAGGAGCTGAACTCTCTCACTGACATCCAGCAGTTCCTGCTCAGCCAGTTTCCTTCCTCTCTCAGTCTGTTCCACCAGGGATCTCAACTCATCCAGTTCAGCCTGCAGCAGATTGTTGCGTCTCTCCACAATGGCGATGTTCTCTTTGAGATCATCATTACTACGAAGAGCGTCATCCAGTTGCAGTTGGGCATCCTGTAAAGTACAAATGTCACAAATTAGAAGACTGCAGAACTATGTTCACCTGAGCATTATAACATCTTGATTTGAAGATTAGTCATACTTTGAGATGTCCATGAAGTCCCTTGAGTTGTTTCTGGGCTTCTGATGCCTGTCTGTTAGCCTGGCTGAGCTGAATCTCCATCTCATTGAGGTCTCCCTCCATCTTCTTCTTCACCCTGAGAGCTTCATTCCTGCTGCGAGTCTCTGATTCCAGTGAGCTCTGCAGGGTCTCCACCACTCTCTGCTGGTTCCTCTTGGCCTGCTCCATCTCTTCATCTTTCTCCGTCAGCTTACGTTCAATATCAGCTTTGACCTGATTGAACTCCAGCTGAGCTCTAAGAATCTTACCTTCCTCATGTTCAAGGGAACCCTATGAAGAGTAAAAAGGGCGTTTGTTATTGAGATTTTTGTTTATCCCTGTGTTTTGGGGTGGGAGGTGACTTCCCTTAAAATAATCAGGAATGATCAATTGCTTTCATAGCTTGATTTATATCAGAGACTTGTCAAATGAAAAAGAATCTTGGGGTAAAATTGTTCTTCTACTTTTACCTCAGCCTCCTCCAGAGCAGTTTGTATCTCTTGTTTCTCCTGCTCCAGTTGTTTTCGTAGTTTCTCCAGCTCATGAATATTCTTCCCACTCTCACCAAGTTGCTCAGTGAGGTCAGAAATTTCCTCTGTGCAATAGAAATAACATGTGAGCTCACAAATACAAGAAATTAAAGTAATGGTTTGGAGTTATAAAACCACTCTTACCTTGGAGATTCTTGTTCTCCCTCTTCATGCTCTCCAGGTGGTCCAATGACTCCTCGTATGAGTTTTTCAATTTAAAGAGTTCGGTGCACAGAGATCTAGCTTCTTTTTGGGCACTTTCCAGTTCAGTTTGAGACTCCTCATACTTCTGCTTCCACTCAGCCAGAACCTGGTTAAATTTAACAAGGCCAAATGGTCAATGAGAGCAGTACAGTTTTGGTCAAGTGGTTTTGTAGTACAGAATAGACCCTAAAGTACTAGACCCTATCCATAGTTGGAAATGTTTACTATCAATTCATCAATCAACATTTTATTAGACACTTTGGTATTTTAATTTGTTAATAATTATATAATAATAATAATTTGTATTTTTTGTTAATATATATGTAATATATTTCCTACTAATTATAAAATGTAGTTTCTCTCCTTACTTTGTCAAAGTTCCTTTGCTTCTTGTCCAAAGCGGCAGCAGCAGCATTGGATCTTTCCACATCCACCATGAGATCTTCAATCTCATTCTGCAGCCTGTGCTTGGTCTTCTCCAGTGAGGAGCATTTAGCATTAACAGCTTCCACAGCTTCTTCTGCATCTTGCAGACGCTGAGTCAGTTTCTTCCTGTAATAATCAAAATACAAAATATGTTGAACATCTGAAGGATCATTCATTAAACTGTATTTAAATGTGCTTAATAGGCCACAAACTATAACTAAAAATTCAGAAGTGTCTCATCATTAAACACCCAAACTCTTTTAACATTTAAATATTGTTTGTCTCTTACTTTGCTTCCTCCAGCTCCTCAGTCCTCTGGATGGCATCAGTTTCATACTTGGTTCTCCACTGAGCCACTTCAGAGTTGGCCTTGGACATACTACGCTGCAGCTCAGCCTTGGCTTCCTGCTCCTCCTCATATTGCTCTCTCAGTAGATCAGCATCATGACGAGCAGACTGAACTGCATGGGCCAGAGCATTCTTAGCCTGAAGACAAACAAAACAAATATTTGGAGCCAGTTGATTGCAATAGTAAGTTTTTGTTTTAAGCAAAAAAATTTAGACTTAGAAGGAGATTCTGAAAACCTTGACTTCCTCTTCCAGTTGTCTCTTGAGGTCTTCAATTTGCTGAGTGTAGGACTGCTTGCCTCTGGTTAACTGAGACACCAGGGAGTCTTTCTCCTCAAACCGCCTGGCAAGTTCTCCTAAAATGCGATATTAAAAAATACTGAATTTTTTACAAGTATCATTATGGTACAGTTGGTAACATTGGACAATATTTTGTGTTCTTACCATTCTCAGTTTGCAGCTTTGCTTTTTGCATGGTGAAGTCATTGATTGTGCGCTGACCTTCCTCAGCCTTGGTTCTGTACTCACTCATCTGGTCTTCCAGAGTTCTGCACATTTTCTCCAGGTTTGTCTTGAGGATAAATTATACCATAGTTGATTAAATTCTTTGACTGACAACACATACATTATAGACTCTCAGCATAATTTCTCTCACTCACCTTTGCCTTGGCAAGCTGCTCCATGTTGGAGACCACATCATCCAGTTCCAGTCTGAGTTCACTCTTCTCTTTCTCCAGCTTCTGCTTCACTCTCTGGAGGTTGTCAATCTGCTCTCCCAGATCAGACACACTGTCTGCATGTTTCTTCCTCAGTGTAGCTGCAGTCGCCTCATGTTGCAGAGTGGCCTCTTCAAGGTCTCTACGCAGTTTCTGGAACTCAGCTTCACGTTTCTTGTGCATCTCAATCTGGGTAGCAGTGGCTCCACCAGCCTCTTCCAACCTCTCACTGATCTCCTCCAGTTCTCTGGAGAGATCAGCTCTCTGTTTCTCAACTTTGGCACGGGCAGCTCTCTCAGCCTCAAGCTCTTCCTCAAGCTCTTCAATTCTGGCCTAGTAATATGCATAAATTCAAAATTAAATGTAAAATTCCTAACTATCCAACTGTCTATCTTAAGACATGTAAAGTTTACCTGCAACTCTTTCAGTTTTTTCTGAAGTTGGGAGTCCAAAGCTTGTCCGTCTTCAATCTTGCTTGTGAGCTGGCTTATTTCAAAATCCTTTCTGCCATTAGATAATGCATAAAACATTAACTAACAATGAACAATACATTTGTTGCAGTATTTATTAAACTTTAACATTAATAAAAATAAAACTTTTTATTACTTCTTTAGACGCTCATCCGTCTGTTGCTTATCATTTTCCAAATCCATCACATTCTCTCGAGACAACTTCAAGTCACCCTCAAGCTTTCTTTTGGCTCTCTCAAGATCCATGCGAATTTTCTTTTCTTGTTCCAGAGAACCTTCAAGCTAAATTTCATCCAAAAAATACAAAAAAATAATTACGCAATTACTTGTACATGCTTCTCATTTTAATACTGGTGTTATGTTTTTCTGGCTCTTACATCATCCACTTGTTGCTCCAGCTTGGCTTTGGCTTTGGTGAGTGTGTTGACTTTGTCTTCCTCACTCTGGAGGTCATCCAGCGTTTGCTGATGGGCCTCCTGAAGAGCTTTCTTCTCCTTGGTCAGCTTAGCGATGATCTCGTCCAAAGCTGCCATCTCCTCTATCAGGTTTTTAACCTGTAGAAATGTGTCATCTTGTCAACAGAAATTTAACACACCATTCTTGCATCACTAACGGGTTCAGTGTTGAAAACTGACCTTGTTCTCAGTGGCATGTTTCTCTTTCTCCACTTTGGCCAGAGTGAGCTCAAGATCATCAATGTCCTTCTTGAGCTCAGAACATTCATCCTCCAGCTTTCGTTTCTTTGCAGTCATCTCAGCATTCATTTCCTCTTCATCCTCCAGTCTCTCAGTCAGCTCTTTGACTTTGGCCTCAAGCTGGATTTTATTCTTGATCAGACCCTCACATCTCTCCTCAGCATCACAAAGATTATCTTGCTCCTAACATTACGGGAACAAAAAAATAATAATTGTAAACTTAGCACTTTTTTTTTTGAAAATAATATAAGTTGTAGTCCGATGTGAACTTACAGACTGCACTAAAAGCTGCAGGTCGTTCTTCTCTTGGAGAAGGGAAACCATCTTTTCCTCAAGCTCTTTTCTGCGGGCTTCAGATTTGGCATACGCTTCCTTCAACTTGGTGAATTCCTCCTTCATGTTGGCCATTTCTTTCTCTGATTCTGCACTTTTCAGCAGAGGCTTGATCTTGAAGTAGAGCTTCATCCAGGGCCAATTCTTGACACCCATGAAAGCGCGTACATTCCACTGGATCACAAGCAAGGCATCTCTGTAGATATTAAATAAGAAATTTAAGACTTAAATTATAAAATTTGACTTAGAAAATATGTTAAAGACTGAAGAGCTAAAATCTAACCTTCTTTCCACAATTTTCTGGAACTCATCTCTTGATAGAAAACCTCGAGCCCTGGACTGAATTCCAGTTATAATAAGTGCAAGACGGTCATCTCTCATCTCTTCAAGAGCACCCAGAAGACCAGCCTTAAAAAAGACCTGAATAATAAAGAATTTTGTGTCAAAAACGATGACAATGGAAATATTTTTTTGGAAAAAGTTAATGTTAATATAAAAATACCTTAGTATGTCCTAACTTGTACTGGTTGTGATCAATATCCAGAGAGCCCAGAAGTTTTTCTGCACCCTTTTTGTTATCAATGAACTGTCCCTCAGGGATAGCAGCAGGATTCAGGATGCGGTATCTACCCAAAAAAAGAATAATAATAATTATAATAACTTGGAGTCATGAAACTATTTTGTAAGACATGAAAGCCTTTTTGTTTCATACTAACCGTTGTTTGAAATCTCCATACAGGATCCTGTTGGGGAATCCCTTTCTGCAGATCCTGATGCCCTCCAGCACACCGTTACAGCGCAGCTGGTGCATGACCAGAGGATTCTCCATCGCCCCGGGAGTCTTAGTCTCATTGGGGATGATGCAGCGCACAAAGTGAGGGTGAGTTGACCTCAAGTTGGTCATCAGCTTGTTCAAGTTCTCCTGTTAGTAGACCATTGAGGATTTAGATTTATATGCAATAAAATCTTGTAAGACAAAATAGTGTTATATTATTTCATACCCTATGAAGGGCTGACACCGTCTGGAAGGAAGAACCCTTCTTTTTACTGCCTTTGGCAGCCTTACCACCAGAATCCGCTGCTGTGAATTAAATGATTTTTTTTAGTGCTTAGTAGTAGTGCTTATTATTTTTTTCATGTCACACTTCACTGTGTACTTACCATCATCAGTCGCGTAATTAGCAAACAGAATAGACAACAGTTTAAGAGTTGACTTCTGGAAAAACCCTACAACCGTCTCATTGAGAGGATCCTTGTTCTTCACCAGCCAGTTTGCAATATTGTAGTCAACAGTACCAGCGTAGTGAACCAGGGCAAAATGGGCCTCTGGTTTACCCTTGACAATCCTAGGCTTCTGGAAGTTTGGATTTTTCCCCAAATGATTGTCATAAAGCTTAGCTTTAAATGTTGCATCACTGGCTTTGGGGAACATGCACTCCTCTTCAAGGATGGACATGATACCCATGGGCTACAATGAATTGTAGATTGTGACAGTCAATATACCATTTTGCCATAAAAGTTAATATTAAACAATAGGATTTCTTTCCTCATGTTATAATCATCAACATAATATTCATTCACCTTCTCAATAAGCTCAATACAAGCCTGCAAGTCCATGCCAAAGTCAATAAACACCCACTCAATGCCCTCCTTCTTGTATTCCTCTTGCTCCAGCACAAACATGTGGTGGTTGAAGAACTGCTGCAACTTCTCATTAGTGAAGTTGATGCACAGCTGCTCAAAGGTGTTGGACTGCAGGTTAAATATATTGTATTATCACAATGGTCAATCAGGTTGCACTGCTTGTATTAACAATAATCAGTTGATTTCAACTTGCATCAAAGATCTCAAATCCAGCAATGTCCAGCACACCAATGAAATACTGGCGAGGCTGTTTGGTGGCCAAGGATTGGTTGATTCTCACAACCATCCAGAGGAACATCTTCTCATACACTGACTTTGCCAGAGCACCAATAGAGTAGTACACCTGATAAAGAAAAAAAAAAAAGAATTTTGCAGAATTTGACACATTGCAAACTAAAAAGCAATTTTAAAAAGAATTCATTTTCATTCATTACCTGCTGGACACTCTGTCCCTTGGTGACCCACTCATTTCCTACTTTGACTCTTGGGTGGAGCAAACCCTTGATCAAGTCAGCTGAATTTAGGCCCATCAGATATGAGATTTTGTCAGCATCTACATGTTATAAAAAGAATACAGAGCTATGACTTCATGTGCAACATGTCTTGGACTTTTTTCCTTTATGAAGCTGTGACTCCCAAGTTAAACTGACCCTCAGTTCCATCAGCCTCGGCTTGTTCCTCTCTTTGCTTCTGTTTGAACTTCATGTTGCCGAAGTGCATGACAGAACCAGTCAGCTTATAGATGCTGTTCTTCTCTTCATGGGTGAAGCCCAACACATCAAACGCTTCCTACAACATATGTACAGAGGATGTTCAATTTCATGGTAAATGTTTCTTATTCTACTTTTTGACAAGTACATCACTAGTTTTTCTTTCTTTTTAAAGAATTGTCTGGCCAAGAGATTTGTGGACCTTTTATGGTACTTACTGACAGCCCCTGATCATTATATGCTTTTATTGTGTAGAAACCACACAAGACATTACCAGTTCTTGTTCCACATCAGAAACTCAGTTATGCTGGTTGTCAAATGTGCTATCACTGACTAAATTCCAAATGCTGTGAGGCCTCTTTGTTATAATATTTTATAATGTGCTATCTTGCATTGTGAACTGCCCTTATTTTAACAAACACTCACATCAGTGGCCATCAGCTCGTCCCCATCATTAATAGAAGCCACTTGTGTCTCTCCTTGGGAGATGAAGGCGTAGTCATAGGGGTTATTGGTGATGAGCAGCATTTCTGAGAAGAAATGAGAACATCGATCAGAAAAGACTCTTCTAAATAGAGATTGTGATGTTATTAGATATGATGGGTAATTTTACCCAGTAGTTCTGGTCTTCTCTGGGACAGAATCTGATAGAAGATGTGGTAGTCTCTCTCAGCCTTGAGCTGAAAAGTGACACGAGACTTCTCCAGCAGATCTGAATGAATTGATAAATAGATGAATATTTAAACGGTTACACATTTCATCAATGTGTGATTTGTTTGAATGATGTTGGACGGTAAAGTACTTACAAGTCTCAATGTCAGCAGAAGATAACTTTCCACTGTGGCCAAAATGGATACGGATAAATTTACCCTGTAAAGAAGGCAATACATAATACAATACATTACATATCATAGAGCAGCTTAGTTACTAATTAAATGATCTCAATCTTGATTCAAACACCCACACAATCTCATACCTAAATGACAACAATTCTCCTGTCTATTAAAACAAAATCAAGTCGGCTCTGCCGCTCACCCAGAGAGAGCCATTTTCATGTATGTATGTAAGTATGAACCAGCTTCACAAACTTCTTTTCAACCACACAGTATCATTATTTCTTTTACAAACAGATTCAAATTATCATAGATGAACTGGGATAGAAGTTTATAGTTCGGATATAAACACTGATGTCTATGCTAGCGATCAAAATAGAGTGAATCACATTTTGAAAGTAACATGGCGATTCAAATTTTATCAATTACACCGTAGTGCCACCAGATCTCGCTGAGTAACTTAAAAATAGACTGCAGCAATTAACATTTGTCAGAACCTCTAGTCAATTACATTATTTTGTTTCGTTGTTTGTTCAGAATCATGGGAGAATTTTCATCTCTGTTTGAAACCAAAAAATCGTGATTCTCAATTTACCCAATTGTGCAGCTTGAGCGTATCATGAAAACCAATATAGAATAGCAACACCAATGTAAACCCCACTTACAAATCTGGAGGAGTTGTCATTCCTGATGGTCTTGGCATTACCAAAAGCCTCCAGAGCAGGATTACACTGGATGATTTGATCCTCCAGAGTTCCCTGAGAATCATATTTTCATAAGTGTGTAAAACAATTGATGGGCCTACTTTTCAGCAAGCATATTTTCAGAGAATATGTAGTCTTGTAATAATAATAATAATAATACATTGAGAACCTAAGTCACAGTAGAAAAATAATTGAGAAAACAAAAATGTTGTTTTTTGTTTACATGTAAATGCATTGCCCTATGGTACATGCAAGGGAGAATCAAATTTGTGACTCATATATTTAATATATGAAGACATCATTAACTTAGTATTTTTGTATGCTACTCTATATAGAAGGTGTATTCATTCATGCATAATGAGACATTTTTTTTACTAAGCACCTTTTTCTCCATTGATGGATCCTTCTTGCCAGTCGATGCTGCTGCAATGCTCGCAAAGTACTGGATTACTCTTTTAGTGTTCACAGTCTTTCCAGCACCGGATTCTCCACTAATCGAATAAAAACGGTAATTAAAAGGCTAACAAAATGCTGCATAGAAAGAAAATATTGGTGAAAGGAGGAATAGTAGGCCACATCATGTACAAATGTATTACTTACGTGATCAGGACAGACTGGTTTTCTCTGTCTGTGAGAAAAGACAACATTGGAAACTTAGCATTTGACATTGCGTTAGAAATCTCCAAAAAATTACAAGTCAGATCATCACCTGACAGCATGTACTGGTAGGCATTGTCAGAGATGGAGAAGATGTGAGGAGGAGCTTCACTCCTTTTCTTTCCTCTATAGGCATTGACGACTTCCTGGTTGTACACTGGAAGCCACTTGTAGGGATTCACAGTGACACAGAAGAGCCCAGAGTAGGTCTGTAAGAGATTCACAGAAAGATTAGTTCTGCTCAAGCAAGATAAAGAGAAAGTGTGAGTGTTTTAGACTCGACTCACGTAGATCATCCAGGCTGCGTAACGCTCTTTGAGGTTAAACAGCACAGCGGGCTCGTGCAGGAAGGTGAACATCGCCATGTCCTCAATTTTATCGAACTTTGGTGGGTTCTGGGGGTGAACATCAGCCTCCTTCACAGTTACTGTCTGTGGATAACACAAAAATGTTTTGACAGTCACACTTTGCTTCTGTGTACAATCTACAACAATGCAGAGATCAGATTTTACCTTCCCAAATTCAGTGTCAACAGTGACTTTATCACCGTCTCTACTGGTGACGGAGGCTTTGACGTACTCAACCTCAGGGTCGGGTACAAAGCATTCCTTCTTCATGTCGAAGGGGCGAGTTTGGGCCTCCAGACGCTCCTTGTCTGACTTTCGTAAGAACGGAGCCGCTGGCCCGAACTCTGCCATCACAGCATCCCCCATCTTTCAGTCAGACTGAGGCAAAGATGACAAAATTCTCAGAACTTGAGTAACAAGTAAAACTTGTTTACAATAAGAAACATCTATTGAAAAATATTACATTAAATCTAATTATTTATACAAAAAAATATTTCAAATTTCTTGGTCTAACTCTCTCAACAAATAATTATTTCATTCAAAAAGAAAATATTGCATAAACACACAAATGTTCTACACAATGTGTTATCCTTTTTAAAAGCATGCCTTACCAGATGAAATCCAAACCCAAGAAAGTCCAAGTCCTTTCAATAAAAAAGAGAAGTAATCTTATTCTGTTGTTCAGTCCTCATGAACAATTTAATGTAAATGATGTGTGCTCTTACCTTTAGATGGCACAATGATGTGAGCTTGCAGTATTGTGCTGTAAGGTATCTCTTTATATAAAGGCATAATGACTGTGACGTTGACCATCTGTATTTGGTTCGGGTCACTTGTGTGTGTGGCTCTTTTTGGATGCTTGAAAAAATCTGTGTGAGTCACAGTAATTTAGCATGTGGTGTGTGGCGGTAGAGCAAAAGATCAGAAAGGATCACTATGGTGCTATTTTAGTCCTGTATGTGTATCTTCTTTTTTAAAGATAAAGATCTTTACTGAAGTTTTTTATACTGAAATATACATTTATATTTTCTTGTTAGTCTCCTAGGCTAAATTCACATGTTTTTTTGTTTTTTTTTGTACATAAAGGATTATATAGTTTGAGACTCTTGTATGTGTGTGTGTGTGTGTATATATTGACAGATTCCACCAATAACTTGCTAAGATGCTATTCTAGATCCTGACCTCAAAGAGACAGACATACACTGGGAATTTCATAGGTTTATCTTTGTGCTAAAGTATGAAAACACGGTACCAATGCCTCATGAGCAAGACGACTGTCACGAACAGTAAAATTGTCAGTAGACAGCTGTAACAGTAACAATGAATATCTGTACCTGTGACCTTTTGTTGCCTAATGCAGTGACAGCTGCACCTCTTGCTTGCTCTAGTTTGTCGATATGGCCTTTCTTGATCTCCCAATGCGGTATCCATCTTCTGTTTTTTATCCATCAAGTTATACCAAGTTCATTTGCAGTCATTCGTGTTCATCCATGTTCACCCAATCTTTCTTCAAAAAGGTTTTCCACCTTTTTTGTTTTTCTTAAAACAAATGCATGAAAAGAGTTCTATAAGATACAAAATGTAATTTATATACAGAAGTTAATATATTCTGAATACATTACAGCAGTGTTACATCTTTTGTGCATCAGTTAACATGACAATGCTTTTAATTGTTCCTTCTTAACAGAAAGAATATGTCAAGCAGGTCAAACTAACCGTCTTGGCCTCAGATCTGTTTCTAGACAGCGTTAATGTATTGTCAGCTCTAAAGTGTTGATTTGTTGGGGAGCCGTGTGAGCCATCACTCAAGACCTTTTGTGAGGTTTCTGGCATGCCTTGACCTTTTGTCCCTCAGTTATCCTGCACTCAACAAGCACCTTACTTAGTCTTAGCACTTGTTCAGTCTATTCTAGGTCCCTCATCCTTTTCAGAGCCTCATACTCAGCTGTCTATTTAACCTTGTTTATCAGAACTCAGAAACAAGAATGGAAGAAATGGGGGCAACCTTATGTCTAATAAAGTTTGTAATCGGAGCTTCCTTTTGTAACTGGGTGCACTAGAATGGTCTTGCATCTGTTGGGTTAATAAGCCCTTAAGCTGTTTTTGGATTTCTGCCTGAAATTGACATAAACTTTTGAAGCCTCCCCTTAATCACATACAGTTAAGTAAATTAATAAATTTGGTGTAACTTTCAAGGAAATCCCTTAAAATAACAAAAACAAATGCAAAAATTATTATCGTATGTGTCCAAAAAAAAATAAAATAAAATAAAAACACACTTTTGGTGTTTTCGTTTTCGAATCTTGTCTTGTGCATAACTAAGGATCTGTGTGCTCTGGCATTTTTTTAATCCACCAGATGGCAGCAAAGACTGGAAAAATGTTGTTGTTTTTTTTCCCCTACAATGTCGGGTTCAAATGTTATTTTCATATAGCCAAAGGAATATGAATAAGCACTGTTTTTTGAGTCTAAAAGATCCCCATTTATCCAAAATCTACCTCAGCACTTACAAAAACTCTCATTTGGTGCCATTTTCGCTGTTTCAGATCTCTACTCAACATTGTGCCATCTGAATGTCCTTCCGCACTGTGTTTTTACTCATGGCTGTCCATGTGCATTTACATTTAGCGGACACTTTTATCCAAAGCGTCTTACAAGTGAGGAATTCAAACAAGCGATTCTTCATGAATTGGCAAGTAGACACAGGAAGTGCTCACAATACAATACAAATTTCATACATTGCTCAGTACCATAAGCTAGAGTAGGAAGGGAAAAGGGAAGGATAGGGTTTTTTTTTATGAGGGGATCAAGTGTTCACGGAAGAGATGAGTTTTCAGCTGTCTCTTGAATATTGCCAGGGATTCTGTGTTCCTGATGAAAGTAGGGAGATCATTCTACCAGCAGGGAGCAGTGAAGGAGAATATTCTGGAGAGTGATTTTGTGCCTCTCTGTGACGGTACCACAAGCCTTCGTTCCTTTAGTGATCGCAGGCTTCTGGTGGGGATGTAGTGTTGTAGCAGTGTGTGGAGGTAAGAGGGTGCAGAGCCTGTGGTGGACCTGTAAGGTGTGTTTCTGTAAGATCTGTGTGGATCTGTAAGGTGGATCTGTAAGGCATGTGTTTCACGCACGGCTCCATGGCGTGTGCACCCACCTCCTGTATTGCGCACAGACTATCTCTGGCTCTGATTTGTCAAGAGGCAAGATCGATAGTACTGTGTAATGCTAAGATCTTCCATTTGAGTCATGCTTTGTCATCTGGGTATCCACGATCTTGTTTTGACAGTTTTCGCCGAGTTCTGCAGAGTTCGCTGAACAAACTGGTTGCGTGACTGGATTCACGAGATAATACGGTGGATTGTTTATTAAAAACTAAACTCATAAAATGGACTAATTTAGAACCAAAACCGCCTAAGGTAAAAGTCTATGTGTCATTTTAGCTACTCTTAGCTCAGAGTTGAAGTAATTGGAGCTGAAAGGCAATGTTTCTCATAGTTTGTTTACAAAAGCTCAAACATGTATTTCATGATTCATTCTGTAATAATTTGACCTGTTGTATTTCAACAGATTAAACTACATAACCATAATTTTGAGAATGAAAGCTTTTGTTTGATATATGGCTTGCTGTGCCGATAATCTTGTTCACATCCGGAAGGGGACGAATGTAAGACGTATTTGACGGTAATTGTTTACATCGACAACATTCTAAGTTACTCCAACTCCCTCACTGAACACGTTACTCATTTCAAAGTAGTCCTCCAATGATTGCTCTCTCATCAGATGTATACCAAGGCAGAGAAATGTAAATTTCACCAGTTTGCGGTATGCTTCTTGGGCTACATCATTAGCTAGAGGGATAACTAGGGTGTGTGTGGTACTAACTGGCCTCAACCCACCACAAGGAAGGAATTACTCATTTTCTAGGATTCGTTGACTTTTATAGATGCTTCATCAGAAATTTCAGTGCAGTCGCTGCTCTGCTTACCTCCCTGTTAAAAGGAGGGAGTAATAAGTTCCGTTGGTCACTGGCAGCAATCCAGTCCTTCAAAGAACTGTCTCGGGTCACTTCTGCTTCTATACTTCATCACCCTACCCCAATATCCCCTTCATAGTCGAAGTCGATGCTTCCAACCCGGGTATTGGAGCCATCCTCTCCAAACACCATGGAACACCTCTGGTACGTAGAACATTAAAGCTGATGCTCTGTCAAGACAACATGATTCTAGCTCTCAGAATCAACCTATCGAATCCATCATTCCCATAATCTATAATCCTCGCTCCTGTTCAGTGGGACATCCTCACTGAAATCACTCAAACCCAGTCTATGGACCAGAAGATCTTTCTCCTCCAGACTGCCCACCAGAGAACCACTTACCACAGACGAAGCAGAAGAAGGTCCCCCAATGGGTTCATTCCCAGACTTTCAGGTCACCCAGGCATTACGGCCACTCTGCAACTGCTCTGAAACCGCTTTTGGAGAAAAATAATGCAGGCAGACACTATCACCTATTCAACAATTATCACACCTGCGCTGTAACCAGGTCCTCCAGACAACTTCCTGCTGCCCTCCTTCAACCATTACCCATTCTCCGTCGAACATGGTCTCACATTGCCATTGACTTTATCACTGACCTACAAATGTCACAAGAGGATACTACGATCTTAACTGTGGTTGATCGCTTCTCGAAGGCATGTTGACTGATCCCATTACCAAAATGACCTACAGCCTTAGAGACCTTCCTGAGGACATCTTCTCTGACCGGGTTGCCTTATATACCTCTCGGGTCTGAACGGTGTTATTCCAACAGCTTAATGTTAACATTAGCCTCACATCAGGGTACAATCCAGAGTTCAACGTCCAAAATGAATGTCTAACCCACGAGGGGCCTGATGGAGTAGGAGGTGACACCCCGAAACCTCAGCTGATCCTAGAGGAAGGCGAGGAGGCCTATCTCAGAAATCCTGTATTCCAGAAGTCGACGGCATCTGCTCCAATATCTGGTAAGTGGGAGGGGTATGGTCTAGTAAAACGGTCCTGGGTCAATGCTGATGACGTCCTCGACCCAACACTCATCAATGATTTTCATTGGACTCCTCTGGAAAGACCTGCCCCTCGGCCACGAGAAAGACCCAGATGTCACTCAAGTTTATTTTTCCTTTTCCCCTGTTTATTATCACTTTTTATGACCCGTGGACTCTTGATTCGTTTACAGCTCTGTTGACCTTGCTCTGTTTGCCAACACTCTCTGTTCCTGATTGTTTGCTGCCTGTCCTGACCCTTTGTCTGTGTCTGACTATGATTACTGCCCTGCCCTCGCAAATGTCTTTTGCCGGTTGCCGACCCTTGCCTGTTTGTTTGATTCTATTTTCTTCACTAATACAGCTGCATATGGATCTTAACCCGAGCTTGTCGGAATCTCCATTACACCTCTTTTCTCATTAGATTTTTAAATGGTTAAATGCCCCTTAAATTTTGACATTTTGAATATCAACATTTTATAACTTATAAACATATAATATGTCTATATTACATGCATCTAAATTATATATAAAATTTCAAAATCCAAAAAAAAAAAAAAAAATTCTATAAAAAATGCACTCTGACCAGTATGGGTGCATATTGTGCATATGCCGCATCATGTGCCCAAGCTAAAAACTTGACGGATAGCCCCAATATGCTTCGAAGCACTTAATCGCATAATGTGCTTGAAGTCTGTTGCTGTCCCTCAGAGAGCTGACCGAGAGCTCATTCCCTTCAAGCTGTCTTGTTTACATGGCATTGTTTCCTTTACTTTAGCCCTGAGGACAAAGATAACCTGTTAAATTCTTTTGAGAGCCTTTGTGATGAAAGAGATCAGACAGGGTGATTTGAAACATAGTATATAGGACAGATGTGACAAGTGCCTGTTGTTGCTCAAGATGATGCAGTCGCTCCAACAGACGTGTTAAAGTCTTTATGCAGCTCTTAATATAGCACAAGTGACCAGTGTAAAAGTTGTCATACTTTCTTTATCAAGTGTTAATTAACCCCCTCCTTCTCAGACTCCTTTATTTAACACGTCTGTTGGAGCGACTGCATCATCTTGAGCAACAACAGGCACTTGTCACATCTGTTCTACCCATTGAGTAGTTCTGCAACGGAAAGTTCAAGATGACAGAAAATACGGCCGAACAATTTAGGGAAAAAATCCAATTGCGGTTTAAAATCCGATTTAAAATTTTCAGATTGATTGTACTTGTTTGTGGGGCTGTTGGCAAAATTTTGTGCTTGCATATCAATATTGTTGTAAATTAATAATTATTATTATTACTACTAAATAAGAAATTAAAATTACTGAACAAAAACAAAGTAAGGAATATTAAAATTGTGAAATAAAAAAATTGAGTATTTAAATTAATATATTTTTTGTTTGTTTTTTACATTACAACTCTATAATTGCAATGCTAATCCTAATGTGTGTAAGAATATAAATATGATAATTGCACTAAGCCATATCTCGATTCCGGTTTTATGCCACGCAGCTAAAAGTAAATGTTCTTAACCTGCATAAACTCTGGCAAACAACGTATGAATCAGACAGCATCCTATCATAAATCCTAATAATCAGTAATTATTTGTATATCTCTATTTAGGGATGTATAAGTTCATTCTGCCTGTTTGTTTTTCTTATTAACAGGTCTTGAAGGTCTTAACATCATAAAGCCAGTTGGACCCATCCATCACTATCAAGGTCAGTGATCATTTCTGATTATCATCTCAAAGTGTTGGGTCAAGATTGTAGCGTCTGGACTGGACCGGATCATGAACGACCAATTCATTTTAGGTTTTAAGAAAAGCTTTTAACTCTCTGAGTCGCATAAGTAAATCTTAGTCGGCTCCGAATGTCCTGGTCCCCCCCCACGGACAAGTGACACTTTAAGTGGCGAGGTGCGAGACAAGGCAGAATCTCCCATCTTCAAAGAGATACTAATCAGCTCACACCAAATTCCTTGTCCCTCACAAGACCAGTGGAATGAATTCCACGCACACACATAGAGACATTCATCAAAATATGAATATTCCCTAAGTGTTTTTCCTGTGCTTTACTTTTGTATGCATGTCCATATTACTCCCACTTAGTTACATCTTGTAGTTGTGTTAGTTTCACTGTAAAATGCTTATATTTCAATGTAAGAACATTTACTTCCTAAAAGAGAGTCAGAAACATGCGTTTCTTGGATTCAAAACGTTCCTCTGTTAATTTCATACCTAGATATTGGTGTCTTATTGTGATAATATGCATTATTCTACTTTTAAGGTACTTTGGAGGGAAAAGAACCCAGCTTAAGCACCTCTGTAGATAATGCAAATTAGGCCATAAAAACAGACAAAGGAACGTTTTCCCGCTAAAAGTCCATGTTCCCTATTGGTCCGTACGGCCCAGAATGGGTGTGACTGGAGTTACCTTTATAACACCTAAACACAAGCGGATCCACGCTCAGTCGTTTTCATCTTAGACGAGACATTCTTTCTTCTTTTATTTTCCGGCATTTTACAAACAGTTAGTTCCGTTTTGAAATCCCCGCCGAAGAATCACCTCAGGAAGAGACCAATAGAAACTCCAGCTCCGCACGGAAGTTTGAACGGCATTCACCACAGCACAAAGTACAAATGCAAGTATCCGAATTAATTTCGATGCGCTTTAACTTTATTGTCTGAAGTGATTTCGTTGCTGGCTCTCAAAAGGTAGAACTGTTTGTAATCTTGCTTTCTTTGATCAACTCTTTCTTTCTTTCCTTTCGTTATTTTATTGTATGCTTTGCTTAGATTTAGTTATATGTATTCGTGTATATACATCATATATTCATATATTAAACACCTTGTATTCACACAATTCATTGTCTCTGGGTAACTCATACATGAACCAAGTCACTTTAACGTTTGATTTCGCTAGCTATATGCTTTTTTTAAATACTAGAATAAGTTTCCTTTTCGTGGCCAGAGAAGAAAACTTCCTTTCCAGAATTGATAAGAAAATCAGACTGATAGTTTTGCTGGACAAAACTAACCAGTCTTTCTAAATTAATTCTAAACCTAGAAATAATTTTAGATCATATATGTTCATGATTAATTATAATTCGTTGTAATTGATTATCGATATATACCTAATTCCCTTCGTGGTTGATTCATATTCATAATTAGTCATAACGTGTTATGATTCAGTTGTGAATATATTTCATCCATTTGAGCAAGTTGCTACAAGATGTTTTGAGTAAAAAAAGTGAAATTATTTGTGGAATGTTGCTTACATAATTTTAGTGGTTAACACGAGTGCCTCATTAAGGCCTTCACTCTGGATTAAAAGGAGATCTGAAGAACCTTAACATCCTGTCTCTTTTCCTTTAGCTGCCAGCTCCATCTCTCGCTCTGACGAGGTGGAACATTCTGATCCACACTCTTCCCTGAGACAGAGGCGGCTCACCAAAAGGTCAATGACTTGACCCATTGTGCACCATGACCATTGAGAAGGCTATTAATGGAGACTGAGGGGGTGTGTTTGTTTGATTTACTTGGACAAGAGTCCACTGGAGGTCCCATGATGCTTTTGCTCCTTTGAGTTGCTTGTCATTCCTTCATTATGCCCTTTTTGAACCAGCTGTATGATGGAGACAGAGAATACAGGTATTATAATTTGCATTATGTATTCCTATCTTTGTCTATCTATCTTTCTTTCTATGTATCTGAATTTGATTGTTCTCTACAAGAACACATTTTGCTTCCATGAGGCAAACTGGCTTGACTTTTAACATCTGCTGTGCTCATTTTTTTTCCCCTATTCTCATTCAGCTCCCTGCAGGAGAAGATCCAACACATCTCTGAAGAACAGATGAAGGTAATGCAAACCAATGCTTTTTCTTTTCAATTGCTTAATGTTGTAATTGACAAAAAAAAAATGTTTTAAATGTCGTGTTTCATAAATACGGAATTAAACTGTTTAATAAACTAAAAACGATCATATAATGTGAGAACCTTTACGATTTTTCTCAACCACTTTGGCACATTTTTCGAAACATTCTCTAAACTGTAACTGCAGCTGTAACATCTGCTTGCTTGAACATCAGAACGATCACATCTGCAAAATATAGTTACTCACCCAAAAGATTTAATTCATGCTTGAAAACCTAATTAATGTGTTAGTAAATAAAATAAAAAAAAGGTTTTGCTATCGTACGTGCTTTTTGCGTATCGTACTATACAAGAATGTTAGTTTGTTCTAGCTGTGTATCGCATTGTAACACTCAGGATTCCGATGTCAAGTTTGAAGAACAAATACAACATAAATAGAAACTTAACTTGGTATGGCCATGAAACAAAGACTCACCAACAGCAGGTTACATATAACAAAACCTAGACAAGAGAACAATGAAACATGAGGGCTATTTATACAGAGAGACTAATGACAAACAAGGAACACATATGAGCAATCAATACAGTGACCCAATCAAAACACAACACAGACAAGGGAACCAATCAGAACAAGATACATAAACAATAGGGGCACATAACAACAGGAAAAGTGAGCATGAATACAAAATAAGACTTGAACACGAAAACCCCCAAAGCCAAATGTGACACATACTGAGCTTTTTATATCAGATTTCAGTAGTTGGTAAAAAAGTCAATACTGTAGGTCATAAAATGAAAATGGACATTTTTACTGTGGACTTATTGTGTTCATTTTGCATTGAAAAACTCTTTTGCTGCTATTGAGGTAGATACAGGTAAGGTTAGGGACAGGTTTGGTGGTATTGGTAGATTTAAGGGTGGTTTAAGGTGTAAAGGAAGGGTTTACAGTGTAATTATAGGTTTAATTACAGCTGTAATTACATGTAGGTATTTTTATAAATATTAAGAATTGTAGCGTCTTGTCTCACTGAAGACGATGACGAAACTTTTCCAAAATACATTTATTCTTACACACTGGAGGACGGGTAAAGAGGTTAACAGGCAGAGCAAACCGACACTGAATAGGAAACAGGCAGGAACTTAAAAACGCGGATGATTAGACAAGGACAGCTGACAAGACTTAACTAATAGACACTGATTAACAGAACTCATACAGACTGGACCGCACTAATCTAAACGAGATATATGTGACAAGAACAGTGTAAAACAATATCAACACAATAAGTGTATTGCATCAAATGATTAACCCTCTCGGGTCTGAGGGTGTTTTTGGGCCCTGGAGAATATTTGACATTCCCTGACATTTGTGCTTTTTTCAGTTTCTTATAAACATATTAATGGCTAGAGTCTGATTACACTGTATTAAACTGGGCTACAAAATAATTTGTGAGCAAACATGTATGTACATATTTGTATTTTTGAGAAAATATTGTTTTGAAAAAAACAAAAAATAAGTCACTGAAATAAGGCCATATTTTCTTCAAAGCGATGTGAAAATCATCCTACCCACTCATTCACATAAAACAATATATTGATTTTACTTTTTGTTTAGCAAGGCAATGTGCAAGTAGGCACGAATCATCATGAACAATGATGCGATTCACACCTGGATTGGAGGACAATGACCTCTCCCCTAATGAGGGGTCATTGAAGAATGTGACAGACATCAAATCCTGTTCAAATAAATAAGTGAACCACTTACCTGGCATTTTCAAGGTGTTTGATGTTTCTGTGCACTGGAGGAAAAAAGTTCCCGGCTTCCAGTCAGCGAGCTCACCTTCACCATATATTCATATAGAATATCAGTCCAGTGTAGTAATCCAATGTCTTTTGCATTTGCCCTGGCAGGCTGAGCATTTGTGTACACAGAAATTTCAGAAAAAGAAAAAAAAAGAGTTTGTAGAGAGTCAGGGGAGACTTTGTGGTTCAGGTTCACATGCAGGCCAGTGGCTGGTCACTGTCATTCTCATATCTGTATAAATCAATAAATAAAACATCTTCGATCATGCTGTAGCAGAATCACATCAAATACAGTATTGACAATAATATAATTTCTACTCAAAGAAAGAATGATCTTTGCAATGTCATACATGCATGCATGTATTATGAATGAGTACATAAAAAATTGTATATTTTATATATATATATATATATATATATATATATATATATATATATATCTCATTCAAAACTTACATCTGAGTAGAAATCTGCAAACAAAAGCTTCACCGATGAGGCAGTATTTTATAGTGAACACCAAACCACGAAACCCCAATCGTTCTCTTCTTCTGATGTTAATGTCTTCCAGGATTTCTCTTTACTGCATCCCAAAATGATGTAAAGTAAATGAATCTGATGAGCCTTGATGCTTGATAGTTTATTTGTTTACGTTTCGAATTAGATCATTTCAAAGTAGATTCCTGTAGATTTATTGTTTACGTCTGTGCGACATTTATTCACTGAGTTTTGTTTCATTTTTGTGACGCTGTCCAGAAAAAAGTTCATGGAGACCGATCTGGCAGAACGCAAACCCTGTTTGTGTTCATTATTGAGAAAGCATAAGGAAGCATATTTTGTTTTGTTTGTAAGTGGACACGTAAAAAAAAACTCCTCAGTTTCGAATGATTTTCTGTATGAATGACTAGTTTATTTGGCTTCTATGTGAAAACAATCCACTAAAACGTGCTGGCGTGTTCATGTTAGTACATCGTAGTTAAAGCCACTTAATATAAAGTGTGACCGACCATTTTTATTACTGAAAATTCACTATGTTATGTCTTCCCATAACACCACCAGCACCACCACACATTCTTACAAACCATCCTATTGCTTTTCCACAAGAAGCAACTGTGGATTTTCAGTTTACATGCAACACATTTCTACAAAAGTAAACTGCTGCAAACTCTAGATAGCCCACTGTATACTTCCAAACTTGACTGTTTGTTTGCTAAGATTGTGATTCCCATTTAATTACAATGAAATTACAAACTTTCCATGCCATGGGTGTTTATGAAATATACATGCATGTAGTAAAAGGACATAAATTGATCATTCAAAGAATTTTATTTAAAATTTAAAGGAAAAAAAGAAGAAATAATGTTTACATAAAGAAATTTAAGCCTTTTAATTAATTAGGGCTGTCAATAGATTAAACATCATGATGTTTATTTTGTCATCATCTGCTATATCCATCAACGTAAACTGTCAAATTGAATGGTGATTCTCACAAAAGCTTTTTTCAAGGTAAATTTAGGTGTCTTTCCAAAACAAAAAAAAAAAACATTTTGAAACTCTAAAAGGACACCAAATAACCAAATGGCAATGCAAAGCACCCAAGTGAAAAAACGCACACACACTGTCTTTTCTCATTTGCTACTGTTGGTGTAATTAGTAACACGTTACAATAAGGCTCAGTTCATTTATGCTTTTGTTTATGCTTTAGGTAATGCGTTTACAGCATAGGAATATTGGTTTCTACTAAGATATTTTTCAAACAGTGAAAATTGGTTTATTTAAATATAGCTTAAATCATCATTTACATAAAGTGATACAGTTTTTGTTCATGGTACCTAATGCATTAACAAGTTGCAGAAGGTTAACATGCTAATTTTTTTTCCTGAGCAATACCATTTTTGAAAATGTTTGACACCTAGAAAGTATGCTTCATAGGAGATTTAATGGTGGTGGTGCCCTCAAGGGGTGGTGACTGACTATTGCAGCTCTCAAATTCACAGCATTGTGGAGGTTTAGATTTATAATTAATATATTGCCAACATAATTGATGAGAAAGAGATTCTTCAGAATCTCTTATTTAATGGAGGCATTATAATAGATCCATGTGCACTTTAAATCAGGGAATAAAATGAATTTGTGTCAAAACATACAGTAAAGGTCAGTCGCTTAAAACTTAATCTACATGATGTGGTTTGCAATAAAATTGGTAAACACCCTGTATCTTTGTATGGTTGACCCTACTTCAAAGGACAAGTCAAGAACTTTTCGAGTTTAGTTTGAATTGTCTTAGACTGGACAGTCTAGTCTGTGGCACATACAGTACATTCAGGCAACTGATTTACTGTCGTGTTCAGGATCATGTTGGGATATTGCAGTGTCTACATTGTTAAAAAAAGACAAAAGAGGATGAGGTATTCATTTTCATGTCTGGTTTATTCTACAGAACTACAGAAGAGATTGTCACATCAATCCATGTTTAGAGAGATCCATCTAATATTTTCACTCCTCATCAGCCCCCTTCTGTTAGAAAGAAAAATGTTAAAGGTAAGCTGATTCAGTTCAAAATGGCTTAAACTCACAGCTAATCGACATTGGTGGTCTTTTCCCCCCAAAAGCCATACTTGTTAAATAGCAAAATGCATTTCATCTAGTGTAGTTGTTGAATCTACTTGCTATTCATATCCTAAAGTCAATAAAAAGTGCAGATATTGAGTTCACCTATCAAGTTGACTTAACTCTGACTATTTATTTGTGGCTTTTCTGAGGTTTTCATTGTTGTGACCAAAATCACTTGTTTTAAGTGTCTGCTCTTACCTTGGATCCTGAATCGCGGCTCTTGGCTCTCAGCTTGTTGACCTGAGATTCAGCAATATCAGCCCTCTCCTCTGCCTCATCCAGCTCATGCTGAAGCTTACGGAACTTGCCCAGATTGGAATTGGATTGTTCTTCCTAAAGATTTCACACAACAACATTTGTGAAAATCAAAAGGTTCCATTACTGCAGATGTCGTATCATAGAATGACACCAGTGAGGGAAAATACTCACCGCCTCCTCAGCAGCTCTCTTGTAGGATTTGACCTTCAGCTGCAGTTTGTCCACCAGATCCTGCAGGCGCGCCAGATTCTTTCGGTCTTCCTCAGTCTATGCAAAGCAAAAAATGTTTTTAGTGTATGCAGTATACATTTAAATACTGTAAGACAGCACTTTATGTATTTTCAACAAAAAAGATGATCAAATCATCCAGTTGCAAAACTAGGCAATATTTTTCCCACCTGGTAGGTGAGCTCCTTGATGCGTCTCTCATATTTACGAATCCCCTTGACCGAGTCGCTGGCCTTTCTCTGTTCTGTCTCCACTTCACTTTCCAGCTCTCTCACCTAACAAATGTGTAACAATTTTAGTACAAAATTCTAAAATTTTAGAATAAGCATTTTAAGGACTGTATACATGTTTCTAAAAAACATCAGTGACTCACTCTGGCCTCCAGTTTCTGGACCTGCTTCTTGCCACCCTTCATGGCGATCTGCTCAGCTTCATCCAGACGGTGCTGCAGGTCCTTGATGGTCTGCTCCATGTTCTTCTTCATTCGCTCCAGATGAGCACTGGTGTCCTGCTCCTTCTTCAGCTCCTCAGCCATCATGGCCGCATCAGTGATGGCCTTCTTGGCTTTTTCCTCAGCATTCCTGCACTCCTGCACTGCCTCCTCAACCTCAGTCTGAAGCTGAGTATTATCTCCCTCCAGCTTCTTCTTCTGATTCAGCAGGCTGGTGTTCTGAACATGGACAATATTGACATTCATGCAGTTTCTGGTTGATAATTGAGGTTTTAAAGGTTTTACTTGTGTTTGTCCAATTGCAATTGTGTCATACCTGAGAATGCAGGAGCTGAACTCTCTCACTGACATCCAGCAGTTCCTGCTCAGCCAGTTTCCTTCCTCTCTCAGTCTGTTCCACCATTGATCTCAGCTCATCCAGTTCAGCCTGCAGCAGATTGTTGCGTCTCTCCACAATGGCGATGTTCTCTTTGAGATCATCATTACCACGAAGAGCGTCATCCAGTTGCAGTTGGGCATCCTGTAAAGTACAAATGTCACAAATTAAAAGACTGCAGAACTATGTTCACCTGAGCATTAGAACATCTTGATTTGAAGATTCGTCATACTTTGAGATGTCCATGAAGTCCCTTGAGTTGTTTCTGGGCTTCTGATGCCTGTCTGTTGGCCTGGCTGAGCTGAATCTCCATCTCATTGAGGTCTCCCTCCATCTTCTTCTTCAGCCTGAGAGCTTCATTCCTGCTGCGAGTCTCTGATTCCAGTGAGCTCTGCAGGGTATCCACCACTCTCTGCTGGTTCCTCTTGGCCTGCTCCATCTCTTCATCTTTCTCCGTCAGTTTGCGTTCAATATCAGCTTTGACCTGATTGAACTCCAGCTGAGCTCTAAGAATCTTTCCTTCTTCGTGTTCAAGGGAACCCTATGAAGAGTAAAAAGGGCGTTTGTTATTATTGAAATTTAAAGGTTTGTTTAGCCCTACGTTTTGGGGTGGGAGGTGACTTTCCTTAAACTGGAACAATTATTATCCTTAAACAATAGCTTGATTTAAATCAAAGAGTTGTCAAAGGAATATGAATTTAGGGTGGGGGTGGTGGTTGTTCTTTTACCTCAGCCTCCTCCAGAGCAGTTTGTATCTCTTGTTTCTCCTGCTCCAGTTGTTTTCTAACTTTCTCCAGCTCATGAATATTCTTCCCACTCTCACCAAGTTGCTCAGTGAGGTCAGAAATTTCCTCTGTGCAATAGAAATAACATGTGAACTCACAAATGCAAGAAATTTAAGTAATGGTTTGGAGTTATAAAACCACTCTTACCTTGGAGATTCTTGTTCTCCCTCTTCATGGTCTCCAGGTGGTCCAATGACTCCTCATATGAGTTTTTCAATTTAAAGAGTTCGGTGCTCAGAGATCTAGCTTCTTTTTGGGCACTTTCCAGTTCAGTTTGGGACTCCTCATACTTCTGCTTCCACTCAGCCAGAACCTGGTTAAATTTAACATTGAGAGCAGTACAGTTTTGGTCATGTGATTTTGTAGTAAAGAATAGCCCCTAAAGTACTAGACCCTATCTATAGTTAGAAACTTACCTTTACTATCAATTTAACCTTGAACATTTCGAATGTTATTTGGCATTTTAGATGGTATTTTGTTTTGTAAATATATGGCTAAATTTTCCAGCTAATGGCAAAATGTACTTTCTCTCCTTACTTTGTCAAAGTTCCTTTGCTTCTTGTCCAGAGCAGCAGCAGCAGCATTGGATCTCTCCACATCCACCATGAGATCTTCAATCTCATTCTGCAGCCTGTGCTTGGTCTTCTCCAGTGACGAGCATTTAGCGTTAATAGCTTCCACAGCTTCTTCTGCATCTTGCAGACGCTGAGCCAATTTCTTCCTGTAATAATCATTCATTAAACTGTATTTGAGTATCTATAAAAGGCCACAAACTATAGCAAAAAAAAAAATCTGAGGTTTCTCCTCCCTAAAGATCAAACTCTTTTAACATTTAAATTGTTTATTTCTTACTTTGCTTCCTCCAGCTCCTCAGTCCTCTGGATGGCATCAGTTTCATACTTGGTTCTCCACTGAGCCACTTCAGAGTTGGCCTTGGACATACTACGCTGCAGCTCAGCCTTGGCTTCCTGCTCCTCCTCATATTGCTCTCTCAGTAGATCAGCATCATGACGGGCAGACTGAACTGCATGGGCCAGAGCATTCTTAGCCTGAAGACAATAAAAAAAACTTGGGGTCAGTTGTTTATTACAGTAGTGGATTTTTATGTCATCAGCAAAGAATTTAGACTTAGATTAGATTCTGAAAACCTTGATTTCTTCTTCAAGTTGTCTCTTGAGGTCTTCAATTTGCTGAGTGTAGGACTGCTTGCCTCTGGTTAACTGAGACACCAGGGAGTCTTTCTCCTCAAGCTGTCTGGAGAGTTCACCTAAAATACAATGTTTAAAAAATATTTTCTCCTAAGTATCGTTATGGTAAATTTAGTAACACAAAACAATATTTTGTGTTCTTACCATTCTCAGTTTGCAGCTTTGCTTTTTGCATGGTGAAATCATTGATTATGCGCTGACCTTCCTCAGCCTTGGTTCTGTACTCACTCATCTGGTCTTCCAGAGTTCTGCACATTTTCTCCAAGTTTGCCTTGAGAATAATTATATCATTGTTGATTAATTTCTTTGACTGACAACACATACGTTATGGACTCTCGGTATAATTTCTCTCACTCACCTTTGACTTGGCAAGCTGCTCCATGTTGGAGACCACATCGTCCAGTTCCAGTCTGAGTTCACTCTTCTCTTTCTCCAGCTTCTGCTTCACTCTCTGGAGGTTGTCAATCTGCTCTCCCAGGTCAGACACACTGTCTGCATGTTTCTTCCTCAGTGTAGCTGCAGTGGCCTCATGTTGCAGAGTGGCCTCTTCAAGATCTCTACGCAGTTTCTGGAACTCAGCTTCACGTTTCTTGTTCATCTCAATCTGGGCAGCAGTGGCTCCACCAGCCTCCTCCAACCTCTCACTGATCTCCTCCAGTTCTCTGGAGAGATCAGCTCTCTGTTTCTCAACTTTGGCACGGGCAGCTCTCTCAGCCTCAAGCTCTTCCTCAAGCTCTTCAATTCTGGCCTAGTAATGTGCATAAATTCAAAATTAAGGTTAACATTCATAACTATCCAAGTGTCTGTCTTATTAAGACATGTAAAGTTTACCTGCAACTCTTTCAGTTTCTTCTGAAGTTGGGACTCCAAAGCTTGTCCATCTTCAATCTTACTATTGAGCTGGCTTATTTCAAAGTCTTTCCTGTCATTAGATAATGCATCAAATAAAATTAACTAACAATGAACAATACATTTGTTACAGTATTTATTACACTTTGTTAACGTTAATTAATAAAAAATAAAATGTTTCATTGTTAGCTCAGGCCCATATAGTAATATTTCATTTTTGATTTAAACAATGTGTTACGAAATGTTTAAATTTTTATCACCTAAGATAAATAAATGCTTAAAGTATTTTTCATTATTGGTTCATGTTAAGTAATGTAGTTAGCTAAGGTCAAATTGAACCTTTTTGACCAAATAACTTTTAATATTAAAATTGGATTTTATATGTTATAACATATATTATATATTACTTCTTTAGACGCTCCTCCATCTGTTGCTTATCATTTTCCAAATCCATCACATTCTCTTGAGACAACTTCAAGTCACCCTCAAGCTTTCTTTTGGCTCTCTCAAGATCCATGCGAATTTTCTTTTCTTGTTCCAGAGAACCTTCAAGCTAAATTTCATCCAAAAAGTACAACAAAATAATTACGCAATTACTTGTACATGCTTTTCATTTTAATACTGGTGTTATGTTTTTCTGGCTCTTACATCATCCACTTGTTGCTCCAGCTTGGCTTTGGCTTTGGTGAGTGTGTTGACTTTGTCTTCCTCACTCTGGAGGTCATCCAGCGTTTGCTGATGGGCCTCCTGAAGAGCTTTCTTCTCCTTGGTCAGCTTAGCGATGATCTCGTCCAAAGCTGCCATCTCTTCTGTCAGATTTTTAACCTGTAGAAATGTGTCATTGTATCAACAGACTCTTAACAAACCATTCTTGCATCACTAACATGTTCAGTGTTGAAAACTGACCTTGTTCTCAGTGGCATGTTTCTCTTTCTCCACTTTGGCCAGAGTGAGCTCAAGATCATCAATGTCCTTCTTGAGCTCAGAACATTCATCCTCCAGCTTTCGTTTCTTTGCAGTCAGCTCAGAATTCATTTCCTCTTCATCCTCCAGTCTCTCAGTCAGCTCTTTGACTTTGGCCTCAAGCTGGATCTTGCTTTTGATTAGACCCTCACATCTCTCCTCAGCATCTGTAAGATTATCTTGCTCCTATCATCAAAAAAAAAAAAAGAATACTTGATTTTTTTTTTTCTGACTTCTGAAAATATGAAAAGTACAGAGATGTATGTGAACTTACTGACTGCACTGCAAGTTGCAGGTCATTCTTCTCTTGGAGAAGAGAAACCATCTTTTCTTCAAGCTCCTTTCTGCGGGCTTCAGATTTGGCATACGCTTCCTTCAACTTGGTGAATTCCTCCTTCATGTTGGCCATTTCTTTCTCAGTCTCAGCACTTTTCAGCAGAGGCTTGATCTTGAAGTAGAGCTTCATCCAGGGCCAATTCTTGACACCCATGAAAGCGCGTACATTCCACTGGATCACAAGCAAGGCATCTCTGTAGATAGAAAGTTCAGTTTTTCATTTTAAAAGTAACTTGGAAAATATGTTAAAGACTGAAGAGCTCAAATCTAACCTTCTCTCCACAATTTTCTGGAACTCAATTCTTGATAGAAAACCACGAGCCCTGGACTGAATTCCAGTTATAATAAGTGCGAGACGGTCATCTCGCATCTCTTCAAGTGTACCCAGAAGACCAGCCTTAAAAAAGACCTGAAAATAGGAAAGAATTTTGTGTCAAAAAGCGGTACAGTGGACATGTGGTTTTGGAAAAAGTTAATGTTAATATAAAAATACCTTAGTATGTCCTAACTTGTACTGGTTGTGATCAATATCCAGAGAGCCCAGAAGTTTTTCTGCACCCTTCTTGTTATCAATGAACTGTCCCTCAGGGATAGCAGCAGGATTCAGGATGCGGTATCTACCCAAAAAAAAAGAATAATAATAATAATTACTTGGAGTCATGAAACTATTTTGTAAGACATGAAAGCCCTTTTGTTTCATACTAACCGTTGTTTGAAATCTCCGTATAGGATCCTGTTGGGGAATCCCTTTCTGCAGATCCTGATGCCCTCCAGCACACCGTTACAGCGCAGCTGGTGCATGACCAGAGGATTCTCCATCGCCCCGGGAGTCTTAGTCTCATTGGGGATGATGCAGCGCACAAAGTGAGGGTGAGTTGACCTCAAGTTGGTCATCAGCTTGTTCAAGTTCTCCTGTTAGTAGACCATTGAGGATTTAGATTTATATGCAATTAAACCTTGTAAGACAAAATAGTGTTATATTATTTCATACCCTATGAAGGGCTGACACCGTCTGGAAGGAAGAACCCTTCTTTTTTGTACCTTTGGCAGCCTTACCACCAGCATCTGCTGCTTTGAAATAAATTATTTTTATTATTATTAAAAATTTAGTGATGCTTATATTTTCATGTCACACTTCAGTGTGTACTTGCCTGAGTCAGCACCAGCATAGTTAGCAAACAGGATTGACAGAAGTTTCATGGTCGACTTCTGATAGAGGCCAACAACCGTCTCATTAAGAGGATCCTTGTTCTTCACCAGCCAGTTATTGATGTTGTAGTCCACAGTGCCAGCGTAGTGAACCAGGGAGAAATGGGCCTCTGGTTTACCCTTGACAATCCTAGGCTTCTGGAAGTTTGGATTTTTCCCCATATGGTTGTCATAAAGCTTAGCTTTAAATGTTGCATCACTGGCTTTGGGGAACATGCACTCCTCTTCAAGGATGGACATGATACCCATGGGCTACAATGAATCGTGACAATCAAAATATCAACAAAAGTTAATACTGAAAATTATTAACTTAACTGAATCATCAACATAATATTCACTCACCTTCTCAATCAGCTCAATACAAGCCTGCAAGTCCATGCCAAAGTCAATAAATTCCCACTCAATGCCCTCCTTCTTGTATTCCTCTTGCTCCAGCACAAACATGTGGTGGTTGAAGAACTGCTGCAACTTCTCATTAGTGAAGTTGATACACAGCTGCTCAAAGGTGTTGAACTGCAGATGGGATATAATGTATAATCACAACAGTGCTTGTTGGATTAGTTCATGAGTAGAAACAATTATTTGATTTCAACTTACATCAAAGATCTCAAATCCAGCAATGTCCAGCACACCGATGAAGTACTGGCGAGGCTGTTTGGTGTCCAAAGATTGGTTGATTCTCACAACCATCCAGAGGAACATCTTCTCGTACACTGACTTCGCCAGAGCACCAATAGAGTAGTACACCTGATAAAGAAAAGATTCAATTTTGCAGAAGACGCATTGCAAAAGGAAATATAATGCTGAAAACTCCCATTAGGTTATTATTTTCATTCATTACCTGCTGTACACTCTGTCCCTTGGTGACCCACTCATTTCCTACTTTGACTCTTGGGTGGCACAAACCCTTGATCAAGTCAGCTGAATTTAGGCCCATTAGGTATGAGACTTTGTCAGCATCTACATGTTAACAAAGAATTCAGAGCTATGACTTTATATACAATAAATATGTTTTAAAAGACTTTTTTTTTTTTCCTTTATGAAGCTGAGATTCCAAGTTAAACTGACCCTCAGTCCCATCAGCCTCGGCCTGTTCCTCTCTTTGCTTCTGTTTGAACTTCATGTTCCCGTAGTGCATGACAGAACCAGTCAGCTTGTAGATGCTGTTCTTTTCTTCATTTGTGAAGCCCAACACATCAAACGCTTCCTACAGCAAATGTACAGAGCATGTTCAATTTCATGGCAAATGTTTCATATTCTACTCTTTGCAAGTCTTGGATGAATTGAATCAATTACTTTCTTTCAAGTCACCCGTATGACTTAATTTCTTCTGTGGACAAATGCAGAGCATGTTTATGTTCCTCACACATGGCTTCAGAAGAAAACAAATTGTATGGACCTTTTATGATGCTTTTTTATAGTTATTGAGAGCCCCTGATCATGATATGCTTTTTTTGTATAAAAACCAGACAGGACATTATCAATTCTTGTTCCACAGCAGAAACCTAGTCATACGAGTTGTCAAATGTGCTAATTGTGACGAATTGTTACAAATGCTCGGTGGACTATTTATGATATTTTATATTGTGGTGTCTTGTAATGTGAACTGCCTATATTTTAACAAACACCCACATCAGTGGCCATCAGCTCGTCCCCATCATTAATAGAAGCCACTTGTGTCTCTCCTTGGGAGATGAAGGCGTAGTCATAGGGGTTGTTGGTTATGAGCAGCATTTCTGAGGAGAAATGAGAACATCGATCAGAAAAGACTCTTCTAATTGGAGGTTGTGATGTTATTAGATATGATAGGTAATTTTACCCAGTAGTTCTGGTCTTCTCTGGGACAGAATCTGATAGAAGATGTGGTAGTCTCTCTCAGCCTTGAGCTGAAAAGTGACACGAGACTTCTCCAGCAGATCTGAATGAATTGATAAATAGATGAATATTTAAACTGTTACACATTTCATCAATGTGTGATTTGTTGAAATGACGTTAGGCGATAAAGTACTTACAAGTCTCAATGTCAGCAGAAGATAACTTTCCACTGACGCCAAAATGGATACGGATAAATTTACCCTGTAAATGTAGCAATACAGAACATGCTCAAATAAAATATCATGGAAACCAATATAGAATAGCAACACCAATGTAAACCCCACTTACAAATCTGGAGGAGTTGTCATTCCTGATGGTCTTGGCATTCCCAAAAGCCTCCAGAGCAGGATTACACTGGATGATTTGATCCTCCAGAGTTCCCTGAGAATCATATTTTAATAATAAGTGTCTAAGATTGATGTACCTACAGCAATGCACATTTTCAGACATTACAGGGCACTAGACTGTGAGCAAAATGTTCGCGAATGCAATCGTTTTTTTTTTTTTTTAAATGTGCAAGTTAAAATTTCATATGGTCACATTGGTGCGAGGTGCATAATTTTCAGGTTGTTTTGGTACTTGGCTGGCAAGTGTACTCCATCAACTCTTTTGTCTATGATTAGACATGTATTTTGGGAGTAGTGGATAAATTTTTGTATGCTATGCTATATAGAAGGTGTATTCATTAATCCATAATGAGACTTTTTTTTTTTTAAATAAGCACCTTTTTCTCCATTGATGGATCCTTCTTGCCGGTCGTTGCTGCAATGCTTGCAAAGTACTGGATTACTCTTTTAGTGTTCACAGTCTTTCCAGCACCGGATTCTCCACTTTGAATAAAAACGGTAATTAAAAGGCTAATAAAATGCTGCATAGAAAGAAAATATTGGTGAAAGGAGGAATAGTAGGCTACATCATGTACATATGTATTACTTACGTGATCAGGACAGACTGGTTTTCTCTGTCTGTGAGAAAAGACAACATAGAAAACTTAGCATTTGAAATTTCAATAGAAATATTCAAAAATTACAAGTCAGATCATCACCTGACAGCATGTACTGGTAGGCATTGTCAGATATGGAGAAGATGTGAGGAGGAGCTTCACTCCTCTTCTTTCCTCTGTAGGCATTGACGACTTCCTGGTTGTACACTGGAAGCCACTTGTAGGGATTCACAGTGACACAGAAGAGCCCAGAGTAGGTCTATAGGTAAGGCAAAGGTAAGTTTATTTATATAGCACATTTCATACACAATGGTAATTCAAAGTGCTTTACTTAAAAATAATCACAACATGTGCATAAGAAATAAAAATATTATGCTTCCTGAATCACTAAATTCAGGGCTTCCGGGTCTGAATGGAGGAGACTGAGAGCTTTGGTTCATGAGGCACACTAGTAGTATCTCCTAGCTTCCCAGTGACCTCCTACCCTTCAATAGAGAGGATTCATTCTGACACCTTCTGCCGCTGATGGCTTTCAGTGTCCCTCCGACCCCTTTATGGTGTTGAGTTATCACCAACCATCTTTCTCTGATGGCTTTCGGTAATACACCAGCCTCCATCCAAGGACCTGGTGTGTGTAAACTCTCCGTCTCACGTCTGATCTCTTCTGGCAGCTGGTTCCAGCTGCGGCTGGCATAATAGCTAAAAGCAGACTCTCTTTGCTTTAAGTGAACCCTTGGTATTTCTAAGTGACTTGATCTTGATTATCCAAGTGATCTGTTTATATTCAATGAGCATATCTGCAACGTAGGCGATCGGACCAAGTAGAACTTGGTCATCTGCTTAGCTGTGCTAAGCTATTTGGTTCTTTCTCGTTATGTGGCTCAATGGGAGTATATACTTGTTGACCAAGAGCGGTGCAAGAATTGAGCCTTGAGGGACTCCGCTTGTCATGGACGTCGACTCAGACTTATGGTCACCTATACTCACTTAATAATCTCTCCCTGTTAAATAGGACCTGAACCATTTTAGGACCATGCCAGAAAGCACGACCCAGTTTTTTTGCCAGTCAAAAAGTACGTTGTGATCGACAGTGTCAAATGCAGCACTGAGATGAAGTAGTACCAGCACTGATATTTTTTCTCTATCATTATTTAAGCAAATATCATTTATTATCTTTGTGAGCTTTCTCTGTGCTATGATGCGGTCGGAAACCAGATTGTAAATTGAAAAAATATCCATTCGAACTTAAGAATTTGTTCAGCTGATTGAAAACAAGTTTTCAATGATCTTGCCCAGATTTGAGATTGGTCTGTAGTTGCTCAATGTGGTGTTTTCCAGATTGCTCCTTTTCTGCAGGGGCTTAGCAACTGCACTTTTCAGGGAGTTTGGAAAAGTCCCAGAACAAAGTGAGGCGTTAACCACTTCTGGAGATCTGCTTCTTAACAGACATAGTAACTACTTTCTGAGGTTGTGGTCTGACCCCAGTGCAACTCAAGGATGTGTTGATATTATTGTTCTTCTTAAAGAAGAAGGAAGCAAACTCGCTGCATTTGCTGTCTGAGAGCATTTCACTGGGAATCTAACTTGGGAGATGGGTGGATGGCGGGAGGTTGTTAGTCTCTCTACAGTGGCACTAAAATACGGGTGTTTAAGTTACTGTTTATAATATTTGAGAAGAAGTCTTGCTT
Organism: Opsariichthys bidens; assembly: GCA_037194245.1. Taxonomy (NCBI): domain Eukaryota; kingdom Metazoa; phylum Chordata; class Actinopteri; order Cypriniformes; family Xenocyprididae; genus Opsariichthys; species Opsariichthys bidens. Next base: position 15,953,285 of record CM074301.1, on the reverse strand, counting down.
TGCCTAGTTCCACACTGAAAGGATTAAGGTTGTCTTTATAGATGTTATAGTGGATTTCAAGTTTTGTCTTTCGCCACATACGGTCAGCTCAGCTCAGTCAAGGTGTTTTCTGTCTCTTCCTGACTTTTACAGGAGCAAAATTATCAATAACACTGTTAACTTAATCAAGGAGAAGATCAACAGATATGCTTGGTGCTAAAGATAACCTTCTAAACAGCTCACTAGTGTTCTCATTTAAGCATCTCTTTGACAGAGACAGATCTAGCTTCTGTAGTAGGAGAGCTCAATATATCAAAGAAAAACAGAAATGATCTGACTGTGGTTCGTCCTTAATAACAATACGAGATTCATTGAAAGATTAGTTCTGCTCGTGCTAGATAAAGAGAAAGTGTGAGTGTTTTAGACTCAACTCACGTAGATCATCCAGGCTGCGTAACGCTCTTTGAGGTTAAACAGCACAGCGGGCTCGTGCAGGAAGGTGAACATCGCCATGTCCTCAATTTTATCGAACTTTGGCGGGTTCTGGGGGTGAACATCAATCTCCTTCACAGTTACTGTCTGTGGATAACACATAAAAATTTTTGACAGTCTCACTTTGCTTCTGTGTACAATCTACAACAATGCAGAGATCAGATCTTACCTTCCCGAATTCAGTGTCAACAGTGACTTTATCACCGTCTCTACTGGTAATGGAGGCTTTGACGTACTCAACCTCAGGGTCGGGTACAAAGCACTCTTTCTTCATGTCGAAGGGGCGAGTTTGGGCCTCCAGACGCTCCTTGTCTGACTTTCGTAAGAACGGAGCCGCTGGCCCGAACTCTGCCATCACAGCATCCCCCATCTTTCAGTCAGACTGAGGCAAAGATGACAAAATTCCCTTCAAAACTTGTTTACAAATCAAAATACATTATAAAAATAATAAATACAATTATTTTTAAATATAAAAATATTAAATATTTCTAATTACTTCTTGGCTTTTCAACTGACAAAAAGAAAATATTGCATAAACACACATATACACAATGTGTTATCCTTTATAAAAGCATGCCTTACCAGACAAAATCCAAACCCAAGAAAGTCCAAGTCCTTTCAATAAAAAAGAGAAGTCATCTTATTCTGTTGTTCAGTCCTCATGAACAATTTAATCTAAATGATGTGTGCTCTTACCTTTAGATGGCACAATGATGTGAGCTTGCAGTATTGTGCTGTAAGGTATCTCTTTATATAAAGGCACAATGACTGTGACGTTGACCATCTGTATTTGGTTCGGGTCACTTGTGTGTGTGGCTCTTTTTGGATGCTTGAAAAAATCTTGGTGTGAGTAGTTTAGCATGTGGTGTGTGGCGGTAGTGCGAAAGATCAGAAAGGATCTAAATCACAATGGTGCTATTTTTGTTCCGTATGTATATCTTCTTTTTTAAACATATCAGATATTTACTAAAGTTTTTTTATACTGGAATATACACCTTCACTTTCATAATTTGTACTTCGTTTCAAAGGCCAAATTCACAGGGTTTTTTTATGGTCATAAAGCATTATGGAGGTGGAAATTCTTGTGTGTGTGTGTGTGTATATATATATATATATATATATATATATATATATATATAAATATATATATATATATAATATAATATATGTGTGTGTGTATCTGATCCATAGTTAAAAATTCTTAATAAAATTTTACAATGGTTAATTGACAATTAGATTCCAGCAATAATGCACTATGATGCTTTCTGTGTGTCATTTTCCGTCCTCAAAGAGAGTCAGGCATGTACTGGGAATTTCACAGGTTTATCTTTGTGCTCAAGGATAAAGACAAGGTAACAATGCCTCATGAGCAAGACGGCTGTCACGAACAGTAAAATTGTCAGTAGACAGCTGTAACGGCAACAATGAATATCTGCACTTGGCGACCTTTTGTTCTCGCCTAATGCAGAAACAGCTGCAACTCTTGCTTGTTCTTGTTATTATGACCTTTCTTGATTTCCCAATGTTATATCCATTATTTGTGTTTTACAAGTTGTACCAAGTTCATTTGCAGTCATTAAAACAAATAACAGCTTCATTCATTTTCACCCCATTCTTCAAAAAGATTTACTAGCTTTACAAAAATAACCAAAACAAATGCATGAAATGGATTCTGTAAGATGCAAAATGTAACTTGTATGTTTACAGAAGTTAATATATTCTGAAAAAATTACAGCAGTGTTACTGTGTATCAGTTAACATGACAGCCGAACTAACCATCTTAGCCCCAGATCTGTTTCTAGACTTGTTAATGTATTGTCAGCTCTACAGTGTTGATTTGTTGGGGAGCCGTGTGAGCCATCACTCAAGACCTTTTGTGAGGTTTCTGGCCTGCCTTGACCTCTTGTCTCTGTTATTCTGCACCTTCTCAACAAGCACCTTACTTAGTCTTAGCACTTGGGCAATCTATTCTTGGTCCCTCATCCTTTTCAGAGCCTCATTCTCAGCTGTCTATTCACCCTAGTTTATCAGAACCCAGGAGCAAGAATGGAAGAAACGGGAGCAACCTTGTGTCTAATGAATTTTGTAATCGGAGCTTCCTTTTGTCACTGCGTGCACTAGATTCTAGAATGGTCTTGCATCTGTTGGGTTAAGTAGGAGTCCATTTTGCCTCTACTTCCTGTCTTCTTCTGCTTCAGACCATTCAGCTAGTTTTGCTACTAAAAATTTGATTTAAAAGCTGGAGTAGGTGTAAAAATTAAGCTTTAAACAATGGCACATTGATTAAACACAATAATCGCAAGGATACATTTCTTGTCAGAATGACCCAGCAGATATGATTCTTGTTATAGTGACATTGAGATCAGGACTGTCACTATAAATTATTTTGATCGAGTAATCATGTAATTGTTTTATGGTAATAAAAATAGACCCAAGTGAACAATAATCATTAAAATGAATTAAAATACATGGGTATAACAATGAGGCAATAATAATTGGTTCAAATGAAGTATCAAAAGCAAGTAACCATATGGTTTTATTGAACAACACTGTTAAAATACATTATTTAATATACATCATGTGACCCGTGCTAGCAAAATGAAGCTACAGGCAAAACAAGTGAAAAATGTCAAGTGTGGTTGAATTTGAGGTTTTCACAAAAATTTGTTCATTAAGCCTTTGTTTTGCGATCACAATGCTCCAAACAGTAACTAAACATGTGCAAGTATCTTTATTTGTACTTTTTCTAAGAGGAGTACCATTCATTTGTCCATGAAAATGTCTCAGGTTACGACTGTAACCCTAGTTCCCTGAGAGACGGAACGAGACGCTGCATCAAGGACACTTCAGCGTGGAAACGCCTCAGCGTGACTGTGTCTGATGCATGAATGTCTAGCCAATGGCGAGAATGAACATCACGGGCGGGTGACATCATGACCAGGAAAGTATAAAAGCACATCCGGAGCAATCGCTCTTTAGCTTCAAATAGCTGAAGCAAATCAATCACAGGTACGCAAGGAGTATGGCTGGGCGACACAGCGTCTCGTTTCCTCTCTCAGGGAACTAGGGTTAGTTATAACCTGAGACTTTCCCTTTCGAAGGAACTCGTGCTGCGTCAAGGACGCTTTGGGAACGATATACTAAAACGCCATACTTTCAAATGCCTGTCTGTGTGAATCTGGCACATCTACGACAAGAGCACTGAAGGTTCCGGAGCTGCGTCCAGGTCAAGATTGTAATATCTTATTAACGTGAGTGGCGAGGACCAACCCGCCGCATCACAAGTGAGCCCTGACAGCCAAAGGAGACGGCTGACCTGATGACTCATAAGAGATCTTGGGGTAAAGAATCATTTTAACCATCCCAGGTGCAAATTCAAGACACGTGAGAGATACCGAAAGGGCCTGCAGGTCTCCTACTCTCTTCAGGGATGAAATGGCATGAAGGAAAATAGTCTTCAATGTCAGAAATTTGTCTGAGACAGACTCAAGTGGCTCAAATGGAGCTGTAAATAAGCCTTCTTGTACAATGGGCCAAATCCCAAGTGGGAACCTTCGTCCGTGATACTGGCCACAGCCTCAAAGTACCACAAAGGAAACAAGTTATCAGCGGGTTTCTACCCACAGATGTACCATCTAAAGGGACATGATACACCAAAATAGCTGACACGTGGACCTTTAGAGTGGACGGGGCTAATCCTGATGAAAAGCGGTCCTTATAGAACTATAGTACTAAACCGACCGGGCAGCTAACTGGATCTTGCTGTCGAGCATTCACACCATGAAGTGAATAATCTCCACTTCAGTGAATATAGCTTCCTCATGGAAGGAGCTCTGGACTGTAGTATGGTCTCTACAACCTTGGTCGAAAGACCAGTTCCTATGGGCTGACCACCCTCCGAGGCCAAACCCATAGGCTCCACATCTCTGGACGAGGGTGAAATATTGTGCTCCCTGCCTGATATAGAAGGTCCCTCCTGACCGGATCTCCGAGGGAGCCCCGTCAAGGAGAGACACTAGGTCCGAAAATGGCCAGTAAGTAGCATTAGACTTATCCCTTCCCAGCAAATTTTCTCCAGAACTCCTGGGAGCAAAACAATTTGGGGAAAAGTGTACAGATGAGGCCCCTGCCATGTCTGTACCATGGCATCCAGTCTGAGAGGAGCTGCATGTGTGAGGGAGAACCATAGTGGACAGTGCATCATATCCTGAGACACTGACAGATCCACCTCCGCTTGGCCATAAACCTCCCATATAAACTTCACCACCTCAGGGTGACGTCTCCATTCCTCTGGCCTCAGCCCCTGTCTCAACAGGACGTCTGCTCCTATAATCTGGGCCCTTGGAATAAAGATCGCTCTCAAGGAGACCATCTTTCCCAGGGACCACAGGAGGATCGGGTGTGCCAGTTTGTAAGGAGGTCACGAACGCAGACCCCTGTCGATTTACGTAAGAGAGCACCGATGTGTTGTCTGTGCAAACAAGCACATGATGGCCTCTATGGTCTGGGAGGAAGAACTTCAACGCACTGAAGATAGCCATCATCTCTAGGCAATTTATGTACCATGGAAGATGATGACCCCTCCAAAGACCTTGAACTGAGCGGCCTTCCATTAACGGTCTCCAGCATATGAGAGAAGCAACTGTCGTTAGAGTGACTCGACGACACTGAGCTCCTAACACAGGATCCTGGGACAGGAACCAATTCCTCCCATATAACCAAGGCGCCGCGTGATCTTGATCATATGAAGCGGGTTCCCCTTCGGGAAAAACCCTCTGGTCCTGAACCACCACTGTAAGGGTCTCATGTACAGCAGGCCAAAAGCTATCACGTTGGACGCAGCTGCCATCAGAGCCAACAATCTCTGAAACTGTTTTAACGTAAATGACTGGCCTAGCTTTATTTCTTTCAGGACTGAGAGAATACCAGCAATGTGAGTGGGCGAAAGAGTAGCCCGCATCGTCGCTGAATCCCATACCAAGAAAGGTGGTTCTTTGTACTGGAGAAAGCACACTGTTTTGGCATGCAGTCTCAACCCCAATTTCTGCATGTAAGTGAGAACAACATCTCAATGCAGAACCGCTATCTGCCCTGACGGAGCAAATATTAGCCAATCTGTATAGTTCAGAATGCGTATGCCCTGCAGCCTGAGCGAGGCCAGTGCTGCATCTACGCACTTCGTGAACGTGCGGTGTGAAAGAGCTAGGCCAGATAGAAGAATCCGATATTGGTAAACTTCGCCCCTGAAAGTCAACCTTAGGAACTTCCTGTGTTGTGGAAGGATGGAGACATGGAAGTATGCATCCTTTAGATCTGTCGTGACAACAAGTCCGATTTTAATTTGAGTCACGATTTGACAATGTCAGCATCTTGAACTTTAGCCTTTTTATTTTAGTGTATTTTTTTAGCCAATTTTATTCAGATGACGAAGATCTAATATGGGACGCCACCCTCCATCCTTTCTTGGAACAAACCCGACAGTCTGAATGACATAGGCTAAATATTCGCGATATTCTGCAGTCCTCACATTCATAATCTATGCGTCGCCTCAGCAAACGCAAGATCAGAACCACTAGATTCTTTATTGCAGTTTGCAGACCCGAAATCTATGTGTTTGCTCAGCAAATGCGAGATCCGAGCCCAAGAGGAGCAGGGCTAAAAGTCACGATAGTGCATTTGCTTTCTGCACATCGTGAAACTAAGACTGAACACTGTCAGCTCCAAAAGAAACAACACATGAATCGTGTGTATTCCCACTCGTAATAGTAGTGAAGGCAGGGAGGAACACACGACTCGAGTTGCTATTTGCTCGCCATTAGACTCCTGTCTAGATATATAATATAATGCTTGTGGACATACAACAATAAATAGACAGAGACAGAGTGCTTTGTTGAGGCAAAAAAGCTAGTGAGCAATCGCTCCGGATGCGCTTTTATCCTTTCATGGTCATGACGTCACCAGCCCGTGACGTTCATTCTCGCCATTGGCTAGTTGACTAGTTCAGTAGTAGTTGGTTAATTCATGCATCAGACAGTCATGCTCAGGCGTTCCCAAAGCGTCTTTCATGCAGCGTGAGTTTCCTCGAAAGGGAAATGCTGTTTTTCTCTGCTCACTTCTCGACTACTGGCGCTTCTCCTGAGCACAAGTCTGGAATCCTTGGAAAGCATAGAAAATTCTCAATGAGATCAGTCTGAACCAATGAAATGTTATTTTTAAACGATCTTACTCACGCTGTCATTTTATGGTTTATGGATCTCAAACTTCTTGTATATAATATTATCTCTATATTTTAATGTTTTAAGAAAGGATTCATAAAAAAGGAATAAGAAAGCTACAAACTCCATCTCTCATTCAAACTTGCTCTGGTTCTCTCGTACACTCTACAAGCCTCTTTCCTCATAGAATTTTAAAATTGATGAAAATCCCTCACTTTTCGCCGTTTTGAAACCAAAATAGGTGACCTACGTGAATCGTGTAGATTCGATGAGAAAACTTTTTTTTTGGGGGGGGGTTCATATCCAGTGAACTGCGTGCGATTCAGTGAATTGCGAACAGGTGCGTGTGCCAGAAGGGAGCGCGAGATTCAGTGAACTGCGATTCAGTGAATTGCGAACTAGGTTCTTCCCCCAAATAGCAAGTGAGGGATGATTGACAGATGCGTAAAGCCTATCATTAAAAAGAGACTGAAAATCGACACCAATAAAGATTCCCGCTCGATCCACCTTCCACTCGCGCCTTTTGACTGACGAACAGTAGGCGACAGTAATCGCGGTACTTCTGACTCCTGAAGGTGAACGGACGGACTTGGTTCGATGTGGAAAGGTGAAATATTGTTTTGAGTTAACTTAATCCTCTGGATTCGATGATCACACGGATCGCATGGATTATCTTAAAATACTCCGTCATTTATGTTTCCTCAGATAAGAGGAAGACATCAACAAGCCATGTAAATTATAAAATGCTCAAGTAATGCTGAACAATAAATCTTAATAAATTTGAAATCGCTATGGCTTAGTGATTATGAAAGTGCTGTGATTTCAGAATTACATAACATTGTATTGGCTGTCAAGAATTAAGTTTATCTCTTGTAGGGGTTATGCATTAAGCCATTTGTGGTGCCTCTACCACATTGTGCCTCATATACTGTAAATGTTAGACCCAGTGACGGGCTGGCATGAAATGGCTTGCATAATATTTAGTAAGGAGGCCATAATAATTTTTGACTCATGGCTGAAGTTAAGTTTCTCCAGCTCTCCCCAGGTTGGCAAAAAAGCATCTCAAAATGCATCAGATTGATGCTTTAAAATATGGAATATTTAAATTTTTCTTCCGGGGGAGCGTGCCCCCGGACCCCCCTAGAGGAGTAATATCCTTCTCACCTTTTTCACCCCTGACCCGTTTTCATGCCTGGTCAGGGGCTTCATTTATAAAGCGTGAGTTCACACAGATTTGATCTTGGAGTGTGCATAAATCCACGCCAATAATCATATTTATAAAAACGGTCTTTGATGCTTAGCGCCACGTCAGGGTCTGAGCAGACGTACTCACTTTTCCTTGTTAGATAACTGCAGGTTTTTGGAAATCTAAGCTATTCTTGCAGCTCGGCATTCTAAATTAAAGGATTTGGACGATGAATGGTGATCTTTTCTATGTAAATTCACTTAGAATCTTTTATATGTAACTTAAACACAAGTTAAAGATCATTTGCAATGTATAGATTTCACATCTGAAAGAGAGGCGTACACTCGTTTTCTGTGTGCACACGTACACACACCCGAGAAATGATCGCAAGATTAAATTTAGGACTGTTTATTTATTAATGAGGCCCCTGGTGTTCCTGAAAGAGTGGGAATCCTGAGCTAAAGGGAAAACAGAAAATGTAAAAATGATAACTAATTTAAAATTGTTATAAAACTGTAACATGAAAATAACATTGGATCAAAACTTTGAGACCACATTTGAAAGTCTGAATTTTTTTTATATAAAAATATTTTCTGACCAGTATGGGTTTTCTAAATGCATCTACCGCATCATGTGCCCAGGCTAAAAACTTGACGGATAGCCCCAATATGCTTCGAAGCACTGAATCACATAATGTGCTTGAAGTCTGTTGCTGTCCCTCAGAGAGCTGACCGAGAGGCCATACCCTTCAAGCTGTCTTGTTTAGATGGCATTGTTTCCTTTGCTTTAGCCCTGAGGACAAAGATAACCTGTTAAATTCCTTTGACTGTCTCTGTGATGGAAGAGATCAGACAGGGAGGTTTGAATCTTTATGTAGGACATATCATCTGTAGACATCCATCATTCATATGAACACTTACTACTTAAGTTACATGACCTAATGTCTCCTCCATGCCATGCTTGAGATACTGTTAAATTACCTTGAACTTTCAAAACGCTGTGGCTGCCTCTCATTGAACAATGGTAATGCACAAATATGCAACAATTTATCACATTGCCTGTATGTTTACGAAAAATGGTCATTGTCAAGTAGATAACTTTTTTTAAGCTTTTCATGTGCGTCAGAGGCTCATCTTACATATAGTACTATATGTGCTAAGCTTTATGGAGCTCTTAATATAGCACAAGTGACATATGGTACAAGTAACATTCTTCATAAGGTGTTAATCATCACCTCCTTCCCCGACTCCTCCTTTATTTAACACGTCTGTTGGAGTCACTGCATCATCTTGAGCAACAACAGGCACTTACCACATCTTTCGACCCATTCAGTAGTTCTGCAACGGACAGTTCGCTTGTCTCAAATGTGTTTGCTGCTAGAATTCAGTTTTATTTCTATTTGGGACCATTAGAAAAAGTAAGTGAACAGTATCTTATCTACAGATTTTATTTGATTGTATTTTTTTACATGTATGTTAAGTTTTAAGTATAAGTTAGTGGTATTCAAGTTTTGGGAAAATGACCTGCATAATTATGGATTTCATTGAAGATATTTTTACTTTGCTAGCAATGAATAATTACATTAACCAGCACACCTAATGTTAACAAATTGACAATTTTGTAGTGGTCAGCTGATGCCTGAGAAAATGGTTTTAGTATTAAGTATTTTCACTCTTTAATTTGATTCTGTAAAGCACACATAGTTTATACCACTAGTGACAATGACACTTTAGTTTTGAAAGAATACAATGTGGCAGAAGTTTAATTTGCACATGTTCTTTATTCTATTCATCTAGAGACTAATGGATTCAAAGCAACACATCAGATTTTGAGAGATGGGAGAGCTTCATTCCTCATCATGTCCTTTCTGTTCAAGGGAGAAAAAAGACAAAGATGTAAGATTAATTTATTATTGAAATAATATTGAAAATACTATACATTTTACCCAGGAATATAATAGTTTAAAATTATTTCCTAAAATTTCATTGCACAAAAAAGTTGCATTTCTAGAAAACAGTTGCCATTAGCTCTGCTTATCAAGGCTTTTCGTGGCAATAGCATATCATTTTCCACTAGAAAATTTGTGGGTAGGTTTCCACAGTCAGGTAGTTCCTTTAAAATTTTAGAGTTGCTTTGGAGTTAATGTTAATGCACCACATCATTAAAAAAAAAATGCAAACAGCAATTACTTACCTTTCCTGAATCACGGCTCTTGGCTCTCAGCTTGTTGACCTGAGATTCAGCAATATCAGCCCTCTCCTCTGCCTCATCCAGCTCATGCTGAAGCTTACGGAACTTGCCCAGATTGGAATTGGCCTGTTCCTCCTGTAAAAACAATCCCATGCCAAGAACTCGTCACATTTTTAATTGAATTTTATCACAATCCAAGTTTATTCATTAGAAGAACAGAAGATAATGGCAGTCCATCTCATGCATTAATTAAAGGGACTAGGCATATTGTCCAACTCAATTCAAATGAACCCTTATGTTGTGTGTGGGTTATTTTAACCCAGAAAGTATTTTCTTTTCCCCAAAAATGTTTGTTATCGCATTGGACTAAAACTTACTGACTTTGTGTGAGACAGGCCACAACTACTTCCAATTTTTTTCCCCACCTTGTTACACTTGTGGTGTTCCCGGTCTAGCTTACAAATTTTCTCGTTCTGCTATATTATCACCACATATTGGATTCAATCAGTTTAGTATTTTATTTTTGGAAGTAATTGTCTGTAGGCCTCAATGACCTGAGTTTGTGCACCTCAGTTTTTTATTGAAAGAAGCAGTATTTGTGGATAATTTTGTCAATATTCAATAAATTATGAAAAAAATGCACTGTTTATCACACTACTATGCTTTAATGTTTAACCAGGAAGTTTGTTTTGAAATGCTTTTATCTTGTACAAAATGGCACAAAGTGACACTTGCCAAAAATGACCAGCCTACAAAAATATCTTATAAATCTTTCATTATGCTATATTATCACCAAATATTGGTTTCAATCTTTTTTAAAAACTTGTTTTCTTGTTTTCCATTATTACAGGTTTTGTATTATTTTATTTGAAGCTGCCTGATTGTAGGCTTCATTGATCTCGGCTTCCATTGATACAAAACCTGTCCAAATTGAAAGAAAACAATTTGACAAAAAGATTTTTGTTGATAATATAGCACAATGAACGATATACAAGCAATTTTTTAAAAGTCAATTTTTGACTGGGAACACCAAAGGTGTTACAGGGTTTTCACAGCATATACTCACCGCCTCTTCAGCAGCTCTCTTGTAGGATTTGACCTTCAGCTGCAGTTTGTCCACCAGATCCTGAAGACGTGCCAGATTCTTTCGGTCTTCCTCAGTCTGCATATATAGTCAGGGTTGAGAAGTAACGGAATACATGTAACGACGTTACGTAATCAGGACACAAAAATCTGGTAACTGTAATTTGTAAAAAGTAATCTGATTGCAGTTACACTTTCTAAAAAAAAAATGGGAATACTATGAGGATTACAATGGTTTCGCTTAAAAGTAAATAAATTCGTATTAGTGACATAATAACGCTATATTGACAGTAGTGATATGTGGATTACTGTTACATCTGTGGAGACTGTGGATAATCCCCACGGGTGGGGTGCACATCTCTAACTGGTTTTGCAGCCATTCATGACTCACATGAGCCACCTACTGATGTATGGCAACCCATCTCATAAATATTGCTTTATACTTGACTTTATTTACATATGTGACCTTGAAGGAATCCAAAAGTAATCAGATTGCATTACTTTCATATTGTGGTACTTGGATTATGTTAAGTAAGAATACGTTTTTGAAAAACCCTCCCAACTCTGTGTATAGTCATAGAGCATAAATTGACTTCTGGATATTTATCAAATCATTGCATGAATAAAAAAAAAAAAAAATTGTGTGTCAAAGAAAGTGACCTGGTAGGTGAGCTCCTTGATGCGTCTCTCATATTTACGAACACCTTTCACAGACTCGCTCGCCTTTCTCTGCTCAAGCTCCACCTCGTTTTCCAGTTCTCTCACCTAAAAAAAATCCAAAATAATTTAAAATGGTCAAATTCTTAAGCTCTGAATATAAATATTTATGAATAGCAACAAACATACCAACATAGAAAATGCATTATAGAGAAGTTTATGAAACTTACTCTGGCCTCCAGTTTCTGGACCTGCTTCTTGCCACCCTTCATGGCGATCTGCTCGGCTTCATCCAGACGGTGCTGCAGGTCCTTGATGGTCTGCTCCATGTTCTTCTTCATGCGCTCCAGATGAGCACTGGTGTCCTGCTCCTTCTTCAGCTCCTCAGCCATCATGGCAGCATCAGTGATGGCCTTCTTGGCTTTTTCCTCAGCATTCCTGCACTCCTGCACTGCCTCCTCAACCTCAGTCTGAAGCTGAGTATTATCTCCCTCCAGCTTCTTCTTCTGGTTCAGCAGGCTGGTGTTCTGAACATGGACAATATTGACATTCATGTAGTCTGTAGTTTATATTGTTTACTAATTGAGGTTTTAAAGGTTTACTTGTGTGTGTCTAATGCAAATGTGTCATACCTGAGAATGCAGGAGCTGAACTCTCTCACTGACATCCAGCAGTTCCTGCTCAGCCAGTTTCCTTCCTCTCTCAGTCTGTTCCACCAGGGATCTCAACTCATCCAGTTCAGCCTGCAGCAGATTGTTGCGTCTCTCCACAATGGCGATGTTCTCTTTGAGATCATCATTACCACGAAGAGCGTCATCCAGTTGCAGTTGGGCATCCTGTAAAGTACAAATTTTACAAATTAGAAGACTGCAGAACTATGTTCACCTGAGCATTAGAACATCTTGATTTGAAGATTTGTCATACTTTGAGATGTCCATGAAGTCCCTTGAGTTGTTTCTGGGCTTCTGATGCCTGTCTGTTGGCCTGGCTGAGCTGAATCTCCATCTCATTGAGGTCTCCCTCCATCTTCTTCTTCAGCCTGAGAGCTTCATTCCTGCTGCGAGTCTCTGATTCCAGTGAGCTCTGCAGGGTATCCACCACTCTCTGCTGGTTCCTCTTGGCCTGCTCCATCTCTTCATCTTTCTCAGCCAGCTTACGTTCAATATCAGCTTTGACCTGATTGAACTCCAGTTGAGCTCTAAGAATCTTTCCTTCTTCATGCTCAAGGGAGCCCTGACAGATCAATTAATGTAATTATTTAAAAACACGCTCACTTCTGTTTGCATACACTAATTTTACTATTTTGAATAAATACAATGGTAGATTTGTAGATATACCTCGGCCTCCTCCAGAGCAGTTTGAATTTCTGCCTTTTCCTGCTCCAACTGCTTACGAATTTTCTCCAGCTCATGAATGTTCTTTCCACTCTCGCCAATTTGTTCAGTGAGATCAGCAATCTCCTCTGTTCATTAGGCAAGGTAATAATGGTTAATGCAAGTTAAAAATTTTGTGATATTGAAGTGAATGAAACTACAAAAAAGTGTGCACATCCAAAACCCAAATTGGGCTCAGGTGTTGGAGAAAAAGATGACTATAGATGAACAAAGGGTATTGTGTCTGATGAAGACCTGACTGGTCGAAGTGTTGCACTGTTTGTAAATACATTTTTGAAGATGTAATTTCAGTGTGTAGACATTTTATTTCTTTTATTTTTATGTGAATGTCCAGATGACTAATAAATCAAGGGCACCTTGGAGGTTCTTGTTTTCTCTCTTCATAGTTTCCAAATGATCCAGAGACTCTTCATAAGAGTTCTTCAGTTTGAATAGTTCAGTGCTCAGAGATCTGGCTTCCTTCTGGGAACTTTCCAGCTCGCTCTGAGACTCCTCATATTTCTGCTTCCATTCAGCTAGGACCTGTTGATGGAATCAGACTTTGATTAGCTATCATTGGAGTGGAATGAACACAACGATTATTTATAAGTGTGTTTTATTCACCTTGTCAAAGTTTCTTTGCTTCTTGTCCAGAGCAGCAGCAGCAGCATTGGATCTCTCCACATCCACCATGAGATCTTCAATCTCATTCTGCAGCCTGTGCTTGGTCTTCTCCAGTGAGGAGCATTTAGCATTAACAGCTTCCACAGCTTCTTCTGCATCTTGTAGACGCTGAGCAAGTTTCTTCCTTCATGAAAAAACAGAATTTGTTTAAAAAAACTTAGCAAGACTTTAATCTTTCAATAAAAACAAGATGTTGTAGATGACTCAAAGTATAGGAAATACTGTATTTCCTGTTTCATACTTGGCATCCTCCAGCTCCTCAGTCCTCTGGATGGCATCAGTTTCATACTTGGTTCTCCACTGAGCCACTTCAGAGTTTGCCTTGGACAGACTACGCTGTAGCTCAGCCTTGGCTTCCTGCTCCTCCTCATATTGCTCTCTCAGTAGATCAGCATCATGACGAGCAGACTGAACTGCATGGGCCAGAGCATTCTTAGCCTATAAGGATTGGGAATTTTCTGTTAACAATATACATTGGAATGCAAGGGACATTTGGGTAATAAATTATTTAAAAAAAATAAACTATACCTTGATTTCCTCCTCTAGTTGTCTCTTGAGGTCCTCAATCTGCTGGGTGTAGGACTGCTTGCCTCTTGTTAGCTGAGAGACCAATGAATCCTTTTCTTCCAGCTGTCTAGAAAGCTCCCCTAGATTGCATTACAGAAAGTAGTGTGTGATCTTGGGCAATTGTCTTATCAATTCTCAAGAGAAAGTATGTCCTTATCAAAGTACATACCATTCTCAGTTTGTAGCTTAGCTTTTTGCATTGTAAAGTCATTGATGCTGCGTTGTCCTTCTTCATATTTTGTTCTGTATTCTGACATCTGGTCCTCAAGTGTCCTGCACATTTTCTCCAAGTTTGCCTGGATAGATATTAAATGTAAATAAAGACAAGTTAAAGGCACACAATAAATGATTAAAAATTTATAGCAGGAAAAGCAGTTCAAAATTATTAAATGGAAACAAGAATTCATCACCTTGGACTTGGCAAGCTGCTCCATGTTGGAGACCACATCGTCCAGTTCCAGTCTGAGTTCACTCTTCTCTTTCTCCAGCTTCTGCTTCACTCTCTGGAGGTTGTCAATCTGCTCTCCCAGATCAGACACACTGTCTGCATGCTTCTTCCTCAGTGTAGCTGCAGTGGACTCATGTTGCAGAGTGGCCTCTTCAAGGTCTCTGCGCAGTTTCTGGAACTCAGCTTCACGTTTCTTGTTCATCTCAATCTGGGCAGCAGTGGCTCCACCAGCCTCCTCCAACCTCTCACTGATCTCCTCCAGTTCTCTGGAGAGATCAGCTCTCTGCTTCTCAACTTTGGCACGGGCAGCTCTCTCAGCCTCCAGCTCTTCTTCAAGCTCTTCAATACGAGCCTGGGAATGCGAGGAAAACCGAAGTTAAAGCTAGAATCCCTAACTGTCCAAAATTGCCTATTTTTAAGAATCATAAAGTTTACCTGCAGCTCCTTCAGTTTCTTCTGGAGTTGGCCTGCCATTGCCTGCTCATCTTCAATCTTGCTACTGAGCTGGCTGATTTCAAAATCCTTCCTGTGTTGCAGACATACATATTTGATTACCACTATTATTAAGGATTCGGATTGTGAGCTATATACTTGAATAATTATTTCCCCCTCTGGAAAACACACTTTTTAATCCTCTCTTCCATTTGCTGTTTGTCGTTTTCCAGGTCCATCACACTCTCTTGGGTCAACTTTAGGTCGCCCTCAAGCTTCCTCTTTGCCCTCTCCAGATCCATACGAAGCTTCTTTTCCTGTTCCAGGGAACCCTCAAGCTGGAAGGACAATATTTTGTTCAGCATTGTAATTGTCACCCGTTTTCATTTTCAACAGAAGTGTCAACAAACCACTCACATCATCCACTTGTTGCTCCAGCTTGGCTTTGGCTTTGGTGAGTGTGTTGACTTTGTCTTCCTCACTCTGGAGGTCATCCAGCGTTTGCTGATGGGCCTCCTGAAGAGCTTTCTTCTCCTTGGTCAGCTTAGCGATGATCTCGTCCAAAGCTGCCATCTCTTCCGTCAGGTTTTTAACCTGTAGAAATGTGTCATTGTATCAACAGACTCTTAACACACCATTCTTGCATCACTAACGGGTTCATTATTGAAAACTGACCTTGTTCTCAGTGGCATGTTTCTCTTTCTCCACTTTGGCCAGAGTGAGCTCAAGATCATCAATGTCCTTCTTGAGCTCAGAACATTCATCCTCCAGCTTTCGTTTCTTTGCTGTCAGCTCAGCATTCATTTCCTCTTCATCCTCCAGTCTCTCAGTCAGCTCTTTGGTTTTGGCCTCAAGCTGAATCTTATTCTTTATCAAACCCTCACATCTCTCTTCAGCATCACAAAGATTATCTTGCTCCTGTTTATTAAGAAATGTGGAAAATGTATGTATTGTTTCCATCATGTATTTGAAAACTAAACTATTACTCATTAATATTAATACAATCACAAACTCATACATATCTTGTAAACTTACAGCTTGAACTTGAAGTTGCAGGTCATTCTTCTCTTGGAGAAGGGAAACCATCTTTTCTTCAAGCTCTTTTCTGCGGGCTTCAGATTTGGCATAAGCCTCCTTCAACTTCAGGAATTCTTCCTTCATGTTGGCCATCTCCTTTTCAGCTTCAGCAGATCTCAGCAGAGGCTTGATCTTGAAGTAGAGCTTCATCCAGGGCCAATTCTTGACACCCATGAAGGCACGTACATTCCACTGGATCACAAGCAAGGCATCTCTGCAATATGATACAAAAAAATCATATATTTCACATAAAATACACTAATTGAATTATTTTGGAAAATGCTTTACCTGCGGTCAACAATTTTTTGGAACTCAATTCTTGAAAGATGACCACGAGCTCTAGACTGAATATTTGTGATGATGAGAGCAAGACGGTCATCTCGCATCTCTTCAAGCGTACCCAGCAGACCAGCCTTGAAGAACACCTTGGGGAATAAAAAGGGTCTCTTGCCTTACATTGCACAAGTGATCATTACATAAATACTAATGTTTTTGTAATTTATCTTTTTATAACCTGAATTAGACAGTACCTTAGTATGTCCAAATCTGTACTGGTTGTGGTCAATATCCAAAGAGCCTAATAATTTCTCAGCTCCTTTCCTGCTGTCAATGAATTGGCCTTCTGGGATGGCAGCAGGGTTAAGGATACGGTATCTGTTGTTGAATAAAGTGGAAAATCATTTTAATTTTGGCATTGACATGGATTAATATGGCATTTAAAAGAATGTCAAACATTGTAAAACAAGGGTGTCAATATTTCCAGCAATTTTTTCAAAGACAGTTTTGAAAGAGAAATTATATTTAATATGAATATTTGAATATATGTCTGCTCTGGTTGCATAATTCTCCCGGTGGGACATGCCCGGAACACCTCCCTAGGGAGGCGTCCAGGAGGCATCCGAAACAGATGTCCGAGCCACCTCAGCTGACTCCTCTCGATATGAAGGAGCAACGGCTCTACTTTGAGCTCCTCCCGAGTGACTGAGCTCCTCACCCTATCTCTAAGGGAGCGCCCTGCCACCCTGCGGAGAACGCTCATTTCGACCGCCTGTATCCGGGATCTCATTCTTTCGGTCATGACTCAAAAATCATGACCATAGGTGAGAGTAGGAACGTAGATTGACTGGTAAAGCCTTCTTCACCACGACAGACCGGTACATCGACCGCATTACAGCAGAAGCTGCACCGATCCGTCTGTCAAGCATAATTTGTGGAAGTTTTTGACCTATGTGTTACATAGATGTGTTGTATTAATAAGTGAATGTACCTCTGCTTGAAATCTCCGTACAGGATCCTGTTGGGGAATCCCTTTCTGCAGATCCTGATGCCCTCCAGCACACCGTTACAGCGCAGCTGGTGCATGACCAGAGGATTCTCCATCGCCCCGGGAGTCTTAGTCTCATTGGGGATGATGCAGCGCACAAAGTGAGGGTGAGTTGACCTCAAGTTGGTCATCAGCTTGTTCAAGTTCTCCTGTGGATAGACATTATCCTTGGCATCTATGCCCATATACTGTCTATATTTTAAGTCATGCTTTTTAAAGAAATTAAGAAACCAAGCTATATTAAATAATCAATTTTATTATGAATCACTATGAAAAGCACTGCATATGTTACCCTGTGAAGGGCAGACACTGTCTGAAAAGAAGAGCCCTTTTTCTTCTTCTCCTTTGCTTTGCCACCTCCTCCTCCCTCTGTGGCTGTTAAGAGAAAAAGTTTTTTTCTTAAAATGAACCTTGCAATCCTTATTTGTCTCAATAGTCTCTTTTTCACAGTCGGGCCAAACCGTTGTCATTGCTTAACTGTTTAGGACTTGCACGGTTAAGCAATAATGGAATAAGAATGGAATAATCATCAACACACCTGAGTCAGCACCAGCATAGTTAGCAAACAGGATTGCCAGAAGTTTCATGGTGGACTTCTGATAGAGGCCAACAACCGTCTCATTAAGAGGATCCTTGTTCTTCACCAGCCAGTTATTGATGTTGTAGTCCACAGTACCAGCGTAGTGAACCAGGGAGAAATGGGCCTCTGGTTTACCCTTGACAATCCTAGGCTTCTGGAAGTTGTTTGATTTCCCCAAATGATTGTCATAAAGCTTAGCTTTAAATGTTGCATCACTGGCTTTAGGGAACATGCACTCCTCTTCAAGGATGGACATGATACCCATGGGCTAGCAAAAAATATGAGAGGTTTTAAATTAGCTGAGCAGTTTTGATCCAAAACCTGAGATCTCTCAAATTTAAAAACTCACCTTTTCAATGAGATCAATACAAGCCTGCAAGTCCATGCCAAAGTCAATGAATTCCCACTCAATACCCTCCTTCTTGTATTCCTCTTGCTCCAGCACAAACATGTGGTGGTTGAAGAACTGCTGCAACTTCTCATTAGTGAAGTTGATGCACAGCTGCTCAAAGGTGTTGAACTAGGACACATTATCAGCGTTGTCAACATGGGTAGAACCACAGAATGACACATTGTCATTTTTTTTTAAATAATGTTGGTCACTATGCAAACAAATCTGTATGTATAAAATGTATCACTATTTAATCCGAATGCCAATGCACTCCTAAAATTGGACTAAATCAACCATTTCTGTTCTAGAACAATGGACCAAAAATTTACATGTCTTAATTAAACATATACATTACAATTTTTTTGGACAATATTAAGCTTTCTATAAGATTGTCATGTCCCTTTAACACCATCTGTTACAAACAACATTATCTATTAACAAACTGATGTAAACTAAAATGTATTGGCTGCTTAAAAAAAGATTCTATCAATAGACGACCGAAGTGAAGTGTGTACCAAACCATTTAATGGCTCTATGACTATTCATTACAATGATGTCATATAATTCACGTTCATACATTTAGTAAATATTGGGGACCAATTAATTTTGAAAATTTACCATCGGAGACCATATTTATCACCATACACTAAGCTTTGAAGATCACTGCAGATGGAGATTACCTGTTGAGCAACCCGGAAACCTTACTCAATGATGAAAGCTGAACTGTGTCTAGATCCAGAAAAGTGCCTAATGAGAACAACATCAAGTACTTACATCAAAGATCTCAAATCCAGCAATGTCCAGCACACCAATGAAGTACTGGCGAGGCTGTTTGGTGTCCAGGGACTGGTTGATTCTCACAACCATCCAGAGGAACATCTTCTCGTACACTGATTTGGAAAGTGCGCCAATAGCATAGTACACCTGTCCGAAAGACATTAAAATGTTACGGAATGATGTGTTTTTATGGTTATGATAACAGTGTGTTAATGATGAAGCAATGTTAATCATGAAGTAGTCTCCACCTGCTGGACACTCTGTCCCTTGGTGACCCACTCATTTCCTACTTTGACTCTTGGGTGGCACAGAGCCTTGATGAGATCAGCAGAGTTCAGGCCCATCAGATAAGCTGATTTATCAGCATCTGTCATCAATAAAAGAAGATGGTTGATGGTAATTAATCTTCTATTACCCTATAACTATATGCATTATGTCAGCGTTCTGTCCTAATACTGACCCTCAGTCCCATCAGCCTCGGCCTGTTCCTCTCTTTGCTTCTGTTTGAACTTCATGTTGCCGTAGTGCATGATGGCACCGGTCAGCTTGTAGATGCTGTTCTTCTCCTCTTGGGTGAAGCCCAACACATCAAACGCTTCCTACAGCAAATATAATTAATTCAACATGATAAATGCCTGATATTCTTCTTGTATTTTCAGTTAAATTAATAATAAGAAGGTAAGACGAAAATGCATTAATGGGAATTAGTAGCTATTTCAGATAACGCACATCAGTGGCCATCAGCTCGTCAGCATCAACAATCGAGGCCACTTGCGTCTCTCCTTGAGAGATGAAGGCGTAATCATAAGGGTTTGCTGTGATCAGCAGCATCTCTGAGAAAAAGAACACAAGGCACTTAGACATTTTCTTGTAAACTTTTAAATTACAGATGTTTAGTTGTAACTGTTTTGCCCACCTAAAAGTTCTGGTTTCTTCTGAGACAGGATCTGGTAGAAGATGTGGTAGTCCCTCTCAGCCTTGAGCTGGAAAGTCACACGGGATTTCTCCAGAAGATCTGACGCAGAGAATTCACAAAATGATCATTGTATCTAAATGTGGACCTTCCATAGACTTCTTTTGTTTTTATATACAGAAAACGGTAAATACTACAGCCTACCCCTAAACATCTTTAAAAATAAAAATCAAATAATAATTATCATTATTAATTATCTGGATTCAATTATGTTTCTGTGAAATTTTGCAATTTTAAAAGTAAAAAAAAAAAAAAAAAAAAAAAGTACATTTAATGCATTCTTGGAATTCTATAAAAAAAAACATATACATATGTTTTTTTTTAAAATGCAGATGTCCCAGATTTAACTAACTTCTTGGTATAAATATGTGACTAAATTATGCTCTGTCCCTAAAGTAGGTACACACTGAGTATGTGTCTTAAAAGAAGACAAAACAGTGAATAATCAAATATCTTTCTTACAAGTCTCAATATCAGCAGATGCTAGCTTGCCACTGGCAGCAAAGTGGATTCTGATGAACTTGCCCTGTTCAAAAGAGGATATTGTCTTTAAATGCAGTGGAAAAATCTACAAAATTATAATATGTATCTTAAATCAGTGTCCACTTACAAATCTGGAGGAGTTGTCATTCCTGATGGTCTTGGCATTACCGAAGGCCTCCAGCGCAGGATTACACTGGATGATTTGATCCTCCAGAGTTCCCTAGAAAACACAATGTTAGAAATTTGCAACTGGCAATCAAAGAAACTGACAGTCCAATACATTTCAGTTTGAATTCAGATCTACCTTCTTCTCACTGCTGCTGTCCTTCTTTGTGGGACTAGCAGCAATGCTGGCAAAGTACTGAATGACTCTCTTTGTGTTCACAGTCTTTCCAGCACCGGATTCTCCACTGCCAACACAAACAAGTCTTAGACAAAGCATACACACATTGTCTTATCGACCATTTCGAGACTTTGCAGCCAATTAAAAAAGCAAATAGTCTTACGTGATAAGAATTGACTGGTTTTCTCTGTCTGCAAAATTAAAACAATGTTTTATTAGAAAATGGATGTTGTGGAAATTGATTACTTATTCATCCATAAAGGTTATATAAATGCAGTATGTTTGTCCTATTGGTAACAATTTGTAGAACTGTTTCATATATGTTGAGTAGACACACCTGACAGCATGTACTGGTAGGCATTGTCAGAGATGGAGAAGATGTGAGGAGGAGCTTCACTCCTCTTCTTGCCTCTGTAAGCAATGACGACTTCCTGGTTGTACACTGGAAGCCACTTGTAGGGATTCACAGTGACACAGAAGAGCCCAGAGTAGGTCTGTAAGAGATTCACAGCCGGTTTAGATCTGACTATACATGATAAAGAGAAAGTGTGAGTGTTTTAGACTCGACTCACGTAGATCATCCAGGCTGCGTAACGCTCTTTGAGGTTAAACAGCACAGCGGGCTCGTGCAGGAAGGTGAACATCGCCATGTCCTCAATTTTATCGAACTTTGGCGGGTTCTGGGGGTGAACATCAGCCTCCTTCACAGTGACTGTCTGTGGGAACATGACATTTTTGACAGTGTCAGTGTCTGCATATTAATTTATGTGCACCATCAATATTTTCGTTTATATTTATCTAGCAGATCATTTTATCCAAAGTAACCAATAATAGTATAAGTCATTACAATGCTTTAGACTGAGGCATTTTTAAAAAACAAACTTAACATATTTAAATCAAAATATTTTAATGCATAAAATATTTAATGCATGTAAGAAAATGACATCATTTTTCTAGAAATTAGATATTGTTATAAATTATTGATACTTTTCTAACTTTAATTATCCAGCTCAAGTTATTCAATCTGCCCTAATTTTAAACTGAGTTCAAAACTATAAGTCTCTTTCAGTTGAATTAAGCAATTACAACTTACAGCCATAATTAAAATCCGGATCCATCACAATGCCACTGCTTACACTCAATAAAACTTACGGTTCCCTTTGAAGTCTCACAGGTGACTTTATCACCATCTCGACCGGTAATAGATGCCTTGAGATACTCCTCTACAGCATCAGGAACAAAACACTCTTTCTTCATGTCAAAGGGGCGTGTTTGGGCCTCCAGACGCTCCTTGTCTGATTTCCTGAGGTACGGAGCAGCAGGTCCAAACTCTTCCATCAAGGCGTCCCCCATCCTGCACCCTTCTGTTGGATTTCAAGTAAACTTTATTTGACACAATAGTAATGTAAAGTGAAGTGACTAGTACATATTTGGTATTCAAATAATTTTTTTTAGAAGTGATTAAGCCTATAAGACTATAATCTACTCACCTTTGCTGTTCTCTTCAGAGACTGATGATTCAAAGCTCTAGTTCCACACAAAAGAAGGAAAATGATGTCAACAATGTCTCATTTCCTACTGACCACATAATTCTCAAATGCAAATCACTACAGATACCAAAAACAGTACCAGGCAACACAATTCCTCCTTTCTGTCTCAAAGTCAAATGATACTACGACTAGTAAAGAACTCTTTGACCATGACTTCAAAGTTAATTTCTAATATATCTATAATTCAATCTGCCCTCCAACTTACCGCACAAATGAAAGATAATGATGACACAATTAAAAACGTGTTGTCTCCTTTTATAATGCAGTTGTTAATCTAAATATGGTTATTGGCATCACACAAAGCTTCCAGCTCGCTCAGTTTGGTTAGGAAGGATGGGTTGGGTATGCTGGGGAGAGGTGGGGTCGGTTTATTGTGGTATTGAATACCATTCCTGCCAGGCTCAGAGTTACTAATGGTTATTGAGTATCAAAAATTAATGTTAGAAACCTTTTCAAATATAAAATAAATCAGAATTTTTACCCACGCACTGTAAATACCTGAAACACATGCTGTAAGTCTGTCGAAACGAATGAAACTAATAATAAAACACCTACTGTTTCAAATACTGATCACTACAACATCAGAGTTGATCCTTAAACTGTATTTACCTTAATACTCAATTGGTAATGTATGAAATGAAAGCATATTCTGTGTACTGTTTTTGAAACCTTGTAAAATATAAGTAATTGGCCAGGACTAATTTTGCGTCAAGTCATTAAATATTTATAGAGCAATCCAAAAGGTATGTCTCCAGATGGCATATTTCTATACTTTTGTTCTTTAGAGAAAATAGATGAACCTCTTGTAAGAGGTTCGTCACTGACACTGTTCCTGTGGTTTCCACTAGAGGCCTCACCCGATTAACAGTTATTGAATGGTCAAGGTCAGTGTTAAGCTGGTGTGAATATTTCAGTTTGTGCCATACCAGTAATGGAGCATTTGTCTTCTTAGCTGTACACTTGAGCATAGCGATATCCCTGTGACATTCCTCTTCTTGATTGAGAGGAACAGCTTGCGTGATCAACCCATCGATGGAGAGTAAATTAACTTTCTGTAGAGATTCTGCTTTATGTGTATAAACAACAGAGCTTGAAAACACCTTCAAATTGCAGAACAGACTGACAGTCGAGCAACATTGCAACCTTCAGACCTGCAAGCTGATAAGTTGGGGTCAAGACATTCAGGCTAACAAGGAGGAGCAAGAAGTGTGTAGTGAGTGCTAATATCTTGCCACTTCACACATGCTGCCATTGAGTCTAGTAATATGAAGGGTGTTAATTCTGAAACCCACTGAAGGCACTTCCTAAGATTTCCCTGTGAGATTCTCAAAGGGGTTACAGCCTGCTTAGGAACAGTAGAGACTGGAAAAGTATTGTTTTTTTTTGTGGATATTACCTAAAAATAAGTTGTGTATTTAAAGTTATGCCCTTTTCCAAACTTAAAATTTTTAGGAGAAAGCGTTTAAAAAGTATATTAAGTCATCCGGTTTATATTCATGAAGTGGATTTGACCTTTAGACAATTAAGTAAACCTATTAGTGCCAATCAAACACCAAAAGATATACCTTACCTCTACTTCTATGACACTTATTTTTCTTTCTGTTTGCCCTTGAGTATAAAGATAACGGTGTGAAATTCTTCCCCGGTGCTTCTGACCGATCGAGGACAGCTCGGCCCACATGTTGAAATCTGGGGTGAAGCAGTTGAAGCAGGTGGTGTTTTTGTAAAGGGCTCCATGCGCATTAACAAGAGCATCTAGTTATAGATGTTGGCACACTTGTTGGCTGCATTGTCTTTACTGAAGTTCCATGTCCAACAGAGGGAGAACAATGTGGTGCTGGTCAGAAGGTGGTTTTTATTATTAGCTTTCTTTGATACCGATTAAATAGCTTTAAAATGTCAGGGGTTTTTTCTTTTCTCTTTTTGTTGCACCCTAGGAAATGTCTGTATTTAGATATTATGGTCGTATAGTATAGTTTAGATTGTCCATATATTCAAAGACTAGTAGAAACCATTTGTACTTAAATCCAATAAGATTTTGCAGATAATCATGTTTGCTTCACCATCAATGTTGAAACTTTCAGCAATAGATTCAGCCACTGAAGCTTTGGAAAAAAAAACATAAATCCTTTATTGTATCATTTAGAGGGGCGCCATAGTTGGTTTCTTCCCTCCACCTCTCCATTCTCAGCTGTTCAGGGTTGACTCCACCTTCAATCATCTGCTCATCACTGACCTGCTCATCACCTTGAATTACATCTACAATTTCCAGCACACATATACAGTTCTTTTGCTCTAAATTACCCAGATAAGGAAAGATTAATTTGCTAATTAAAAGTGTTTGATGAGGTTTTTCAGATGGGACACAAGGAGCCTCAGAGCTCTCCTGTTTGAGGTAGGAAATGAGCTGTAAATCATCTAAAGCATTTGTTCTCGTGTTAAATGAATGTATGGTTAAAACTTTGCACGAAAACTGTTTTGGAGTTGGGTCATTACTGGCCATCAGAGCTAAAATGTATAAAATTTAGCAAGACATTCCAAATGAGGAATGTTGTGTTTGAAAAGGTAAGTTTCCCCATTTAAATGTTTTGTAAAGTTTGATCTATGCTTTGAATCATTCAATCTATAAATGTAGATATAACAGAACCAATTAAAAATTGCAAAATTAAGAGGAAAAAATCGCAAAAATATTTTCTGTTTTATGACAATGTACATTTGTTTAAGATGATGTTCAACATATCTAATTTTATGTGTTTGATTATCAAGCCTTTTCTACACTAGATAAAAATCACTAAAAATCTTAATAAATCATTGAGTGGCTCCTCTAAAGTGGTATAATTTCACCCAGTGTTGAAGGTGAATGCAACAGCACTGTATTAAAACAACACCAATAGCAAGGAAGCAGGGACTTACTTGCACATTCATTTTATTCTACAGAACTACAGAAAATTCACTGCCACACTGAACAAGCCTGTCAGAATGATCCATGTGTGAGCTTCACTCTTCATCGTGCCCTTTCTGGAAGAGGAAGAGACATGAAAAGGATATTGGGTTGAAGGTACTTTCTTGCTTTACTTTTTCAACTAAAAAAAAAATGTTTATTAGACTCTTTAGTTAAGCATTATCTTTAAAAGCTCATTCTGCATAGTATCGCAGTAACTGGTGAAGCAATAAAATTGCACTTGTGCACCACCTCGTACATCGTATGCATTAAAGAAACAGTGATGCTTTTGAGTAGGGATGCACCGATCATGATTTTCCATGGCAGATTCGGGTTTATTAAAAGCAAATTGGCCTATCCAATAGCGGTTGCAGAATCGTTTTTCATTAAGTGAATTTATTTGTTGTTTATTTGATCCATTACAAGCCAAACTGGCATTTAAAAAAAGAAATATATATAGGCTATATATATATATATATCTTTAGCTATTTGGAGTTAGGGAACGTTTAACTGAATGCAGTCCCAACAAAGATGCACAATTTTGTCTGCTGGTACGTCTCTGTTCTCCTCTTTGGATCCGTCTTTGGCGTGTCCTGTCTCTAGTCTGTGTTAATGTTTACAGACGGCAATGCAGTTTTGTGTGCATTTCCGTAATAGAGATCAGCCAAAATAAAATTAAAAAAGGTTCCTATTTATGGCTAGTTGATTGGCTCATCTCTTCTGATTACATCTGGATTTCAGGATCAGAGTAATCCGAATTTTAATTCCGCTCACTGAAGATGTAAGTTAACTGAGATCAGTTACCTTGGATCCTGAATCACGGCTCTTGGCTCTCAGCTTGTTGACCTGAGATTCAGCAATATCAGCCCTCTCCTCTGCCTCATCCAGCTCATGCTGAAGCTTACGGAACTTGCCCAGATTGGAATTGGCCTGTTCCTCCTAAACAACATATTGTGGATGGTAAGGTTGGGCATGTTTTGCATTCCCAAATGCGGATGTCATATTTTGTAAATCAATGAATAAAAATAAGAAGGATTATCCTAAGCATACCGCTTCCTCAGCAGCTCTCTTGTAAGACTTGACTTTCAGCTGCAGTTTGTCCACCAGGTCCTGCAGACGACTCAGATTCTTACGGTCCTCCTCAGTCTGTTAATAGAGTACACAATAATTCCATTGTGGCTCTATTTTTAAATTATATGAGTTGTATGAATACAAAGACGTTTATTTTTATCTGAGAGAATGAGACCTGGTAGATGAGCTCCTTGATGCGTCTCTCATATTTACGGACTCCTTTCACAGACTCACTCGCCTTTCTCTGTTCAACCTCCACCTCATTTTCCAGCTCTCTGACCTAAGAGATGTGTAAGAGGGTTAGCTAGTCAAAAAAAGTATTTTAATTACAGAAGATAAAAAACAGTAGACATGTTTTCAAAAACATCAGTGACTTACTCTGGCCTCCAGTTTCTGGACCTGCTTCTTGCCACCCTTCATGGCGATCTGCTCGGCTTCATCCAGACGGTGCTGCAGGTCCTTGATGGTCTGCTCCATGTTCTTCTTCATGCGCTCCAGATGAGCACTGGTGTCCTGCTCCTTCTTCAGCTCCTCAGCCATCATGGCAGCATCAGTGATGGCCTTCTTGGCTTTTTCCTCAGCATTCCTGCATTCCTGCACTGCCTCCTCAACCTCAGTCTGAAGCTGAGTATTATCTCCCTCCAACTTCTTCTTCTGGTTCAGCAGGCTGGTGTTCTGAACATGGACAATATTGACATTCATGTAGTATGTAGTTTATATTGTTTACGAAGAGAGGTTTTAAAGGTTTTATTTGTTTGTCTAATGCAAATGTGTCATACCTGAGAATGCAGGAGCTGAACTCTCTCACTGACATCCAGCAGTTCCTGCTCAGCCAGTTTCCTTCCCCTCTCAGTCTGTTCCACCAGGGATCTCAACTCATCCAGTTCAGCCTGCAGCAGATTGTTGCGTCTCTCCACAATGGCGATGTTCTCTTTGAGATCATCATTACCACGAAGAGCATCATCCAGTTGCAGTTGGGCATCCTGTAAAGTACAAATGTTACAAATTAGAAGACTGCTGAACTATGTTCACCTAAGTATTAGAACATCTTGATTTGAAGATTCGTCATACTTTGAGATGTCCATGAAGTCCCTTGAGTTGTTTCTGGGCTTCTGCTGCCTGTCTGTTAGCCTGGCTGAGCTGAATCTCCATCTCATTGAGGTCTCCCTCCATCTTCTTCTTCAGCCTGAGAGCTTCATTCCTGCTGCGAGTCTCTGATTCCAGTGAGCTCTGCAGGGTATCCACCACTCTCTGCTGGTTCCTCTTGGCCTGCTCCATCTCTTCATCTTTCTCCGTCAGCTTACGTTCAATATCAGCTTTGACCTGATTGAACTCCAGTTGAGCTCTAAGAATCTTACCTTCCTCATGTTCAAGGGAACCCTGTCAGTTGACGAGAAATTTTTAATTAAAGCTTTACCATGTAGGGTTATTATTACATATCCAATACCTTGTATTTATTACTTAAAGCTAACAAAAAATGGCACATTGCACGATAAATATACCTCAGCCTCCTCCAGAGCAGTTTGAATTTCAGCTTTTTCCTGCTCCAACTGCTTACGAATTTTCTCTAGTTCATGAATGTTCTTTCCACTCTCGCCAATTTGTTCAGTGAGATCAGCAATTTCCTCTGTTTAATGGAAAAGTTAATGATAGTTAATACGCAGAAAGTCTAGAGAAATATTTCATTTATTTTTATGTGAATGTCGAGATGACTAATAAATAAAGGGCACCTTGGAGGTTCTTGTTTTCTCTCTTCATAGTTTCCAAATGATCCAGAGACTCTTCATAAGAGTTCTTCAGTTTGAATAGTTCAGTGCTCAGAGACCTGGCTTCCTTCTGGGAACTTTCCAGCTCGCTCTGAGACTCCTCATATTTCTGCTTCCATTCAGCTAGGACCTGTTGATGGAATCAGACTTTGATTAGCTACCATTGGAGTGGAATGAACACAACGATTATTTATCTATAAGGGTTGTATGCATTCACCTTGTCAAAGTTCCTTTGCTTCTTGTCCAGAGCGGCAGCAGCAGCATTGGATCTCTCCACATCCACCATGAGATCTTCAATCTCATTCTGCAGCCTGTGCTTGGTCTTCTCCAGTGAGGAGCATTTAGCATTAACAGCTTCCACAGCTTCTTCTGCTTCTTGTAGACGCTGAGCAAGTTTCTTCCTTCATGAATAAACAGAATTTGTTCCAAAAAACTTAGCAAGACTTTAATCTTTCAATAAAAACAAGATGTTGTAGATGACTCAAAGTATAGGAAATACTGTATTTCCTGTTTCATACTTGGCATCCTCCAGCTCCTCAGTCCTCTGGATGGCATCAGTTTCATACTTGGTTCTCCACTGAGCCACTTCAGAGTTGGCCTTGGACAGACTACGCTGCAGCTCAGCTTTGGCTTCCTGCTCCTCCTCATATTGCTCTCTCAGTAGATCAGCATCATGACGGGCAGACTGAACTGCATGGGCCAAGGCATTCTTAGCCTATAAGGATTGGGAATTTTCTGTTAACAATATACAATGGAATGCAAGGGACATTTGGGTAATAAATTCTTTAAAAAATAAATTATACCTTGATTTCCTCCTCTAGTTGTCTCTTGAGGTCCTCAATCTGCTGGGTGTAGGACTGTTTTCCTCTTGTTAGCTGAGAGACCAAAGAATCCTTCTCTTCCAGTTGTCTAGAAAGCTCCCCTGGATTGCATTACAGAAAGTAGTGTGTGATCTTGGGTCATTGTCTAACAATTCTCAAGATAAAGTATGTCCTTATCAAAGTACATACCATTCTCAGTTTGTAGCTTAGCTTTTTGCATGGTAAAGTCATTGATGCTGCGTTGTCCTTCTTCATATTTTGTTCTGTATTCTGACATCTGGTCCTCAAGTGTCCTGCACATTTTCTCCAAGTTTGCCTGGATATTTTAAATTAATTATTCAAACTGAAGCAACACAGGATGAATAAAAAGTTAAAGTACGGAATGCCTGAAGTTAACATGGAAACAAGGCTTCCATCACCTTGGACTTGGAAAGCTGCTCCATGTTGGAGACCACATCATCCAGTTCCAGTCTGAGCTCACTCTTCTCTTTCTCCAGCTTCTGCTTCACTCTCTGGAGGTTGTCAATCTGCTCTCCCAGATCAGACACACTGTCTGCATGTTTCTTCCTCAGTGTAGCTGCAGTGGCCTCATGTTGCAGAGTGGCCTCTTCAAGGTCTCTACGCAGTGTCTGGAACTCAGCTTCACGTTTCTTGTTCATCTCAATCTGGGCAGCAGTGGCTCCACCAGCCTCCTCCAACCTCTCACTGATTTCCTCCAGTTCTCTGGAGAGATCAGCTCTCTGCTTCTCAACTTTGGCACGGGCAGCTCTCTCAGCCTCCAGCTCTTCCTCAAGCTCTTCAATACGAGCCTGGGAATGTGAGGAAAACCAAAGTTAAAGCTAGAATTCCTAACTGTTTAACAGTCTCTATTTTCAGAATTGTAAAGTTTACCTGCAGCTCCTTCAGTTTCTTCTGGAGTTGGCCTGCCATTGCCTGCTCATCTTCAATCTTGCTGTTGAGCTGGCTGATCTCAAAATCCTTCCTGTGTTGCAGACATACATATTTGATTACAACCATTATTAAGGATTCGGATTGTGAGCTATATTCTTGAATAATTATTTCCCCCTCTGGAAAACACACTTTTTAATCCTCTCTTCCATTTGCTGTTGTCATTTTCCAGGTCCATCACACTCTCTTGGGTCAACTTTAGGTCGCCCTCAAGCTTCCTCTTTGCCCTCTCCAGATCCATACGGAGCTTCTTTTCCTGTTCCAGGGAACCCTCAAGCTGGAAGGACAATATTTTGTTCAGCATTGTAATTGTCACCTGTTTTCATTTTCAACAGAAGTGTCAACAAACCACTCACATCATCCACTTGTTGCTCCAGCTTGGCTTTGGCTTTGGTGAGTGTGTTGACTTTGTCTTCCTCACTCTGGAGGTCATCCAGCGTTTGCTGATGGGCCTCCTGAAGAGCTTTCTTCTCCTTGGTCAGCTTAGCGATGATCTCGTCCAAAGCTGCCATCTCTTCTGTCAGGTTTTTAACCTGTAGAAATGTGTCATTGTATCAACAGTCTCTTAACACACCATTCTTGCATCACTAACGGGTTCATTGTTGAAAACTGACCTTGTTCTCAGTGGCATGTTTCTCTTTCTCCACTTTGGCCAGAGTGAGCTCAAGATCATCAATGTCCTTCTTGAGCTCAGAACATTCATCCTCCAGCTTTCGTTTCTTTGCAGTCAGCTCAGAATTCATTTCCTCTTCATCCTCCAATCTCTCAGTCAGCTCTTTGGTTTTGGCCTCAAGCTGAATCTTATTCTTTATCAATCCCTCACATCTCTCCTCAGCATCACAGAGATTATCTTGCTCCTTTTTGCGGACACAGAAAATGATTTGCAACTCTACATTTAATTAATTATACATTTTACTCATAAATGTATAAAATCATAAACTTACAGTTTGGACTTGGAGCTGCAGGTCGTTCTTCTCTTGGAGAAGAGAAACCATCTTTTCTTCAAGCTCTTTTCTGCGCGCTTCAGATTTGGCATAAGCCTCCTTCAACTTCAGGAATTCTTCCTTCATGTTGGCCATCTCTTTCTCAGCTTCAGCAGATCTCAGCAGAGGCTTGATCTTGAAGTAGAGCTTCATCCAGGGCCAATTCTTGACACCCATGAAGGCACGTACATTCCACTGGATCACAAGCAAGGCATCTCTGCAAAGTAATCTTGCACATTAATATCATAAACCAATATATCATTGATCTTCTATTCATCAGAAACCCTGATTTCTAACCTGCGCTCAACAATCTTCTGGAACTCAATTCTTGAGAGAATACCACGAGCTCTTGCTTGAATACTAGTAATGATGAGTGCAAGACGGTCATCTCTCATCTCTTCAAGAGTACCCAGAAGACCAGCCTTGAAGAACACCTTAAAATAAATATGAGAATTCTAGTTTAAAAGAATCCATAAAATAAATTGTTTGATGAACACAATGTTTTCTATGCCATTTTGAAACATGGTTATACCTTAGTATGTCCAAACTTGTACTGGTTGTGATCAATGTCCAGAGATCCTAGTAGTTTTTCTGCTCCTTTCCTGCTGTCAATAAACTGTCCATCGGGTATAGCAGCAGGATTCAGGATGCGGTATCTGTCACAATCATGGAATCAATTTAAATAAATGCCTTTGCTTTCAATTAACTATTTTGGTTTCATATTTTTACCCACTTTAGTATTTTATATATAATGAATAAAGAAAAACAAAAACTTTGACACTTAACCTGGACACCTGGAGTCAAAATGACACATACCTCTGTTTGAAATCTCCGTACAGGATCCTGTTTGGGAATCCCTTTCTGCAGATCCTGATGCCCTCCAGCACACCGTTACAGCGCAGCTGGTGCATGACCAGAGGATTCTCCATCGCCCCGGGAGTCTTAGTCTCATTGGGGATGATGCAGCGCACAAAGTGAGGGTGAGTTGACCTCAAGTTGGTCATCAGCTTGTTCAAGTTCTCCTGTGGATAGACATTATCCATAACTCTACCCATATATATTAAGTGATTAAGAACACAATAATATAATATTATATAATTCATTTCAGTATGAAAAAACCATATGTTACCCTGTGAAGGGCAGACACAGTCTGGAAAGAAGAGCCCTTTTTCTTCTTCTCCTTTCCTTTGCCACCTCCTCCTCCTCCCTCCATGGCTGTTGCAAGAAATATCACATTTATATGTATAAATAAATATCACAAAATGTTCCCTTGTTTGATTATAGGATTCTTTTCTTTCGAGTAATTTGCCTGCAACACACCTGAGTCAGCACCAGCATATCCAGCAAACAGGTAAGACAGAAGTTTCATGGTGGACTTCTGATAGAGTCCAACAACCGTCTCATTAAGAGGATCCTTGTTCTTCACCAGCCAGTTATTGATGTTGTAGTCCACAGTGCCAGCGTAGTGAACCAGGGAGAAATGGGCCTCTGGTTTACCCTTGACAATCCTAGGCTTCTGGAAGTTGTTTGATTTCCCCAAATGGTTGTCATAAAGCTTAGCTTTAAATGTTGCATCACTGGCTTTGGGGAACATGCACTCCTCTTCAAGGATGGACATGATGCCCATGGGCTAGCAAAAAATAGCATGAGGGGTTTCAAATTAGCTGATTAGTTTTGATCCAAAACCTGAGATCTCTCAAATTTAAAAACTCACCTTTTCAATGAGATCAATACAAGCCTGTAAGTCCATGCCAAAGTCAATGAATTCCCAGTCAATTCCCTCCTTCTTGTATTCCTCTTGCTCCAGCACAAACATGTGGTGGTTGAAGAACTGCTGCAACTTCTCATTAGTGAAGTTGATGCACAGCTGCTCAAAGGTGTTGAACTGCAGGTGGGATATATAGTATTGTCACAATGGCAATGTAAAAAAGAACCGAAGTTCATTAATAAATAATCACTTATTTTCAACTTACATCAAAGATCTCAAATCCAGCAATGTCCAGCACACCAATGAAGTACTGGCGAGGCTGTTTGGTGTCCAGGGACTGGTTGATTCTCACAACCATCCAGAGGAACATCTTCTCGTACACTGATTTGGAAAGTGCGCCAATAGCATAGTACACCTGTCCGAAAGACATTCAAATGTTACGGAATGATGTTTTTTTATGGTTATGATAACAGTGTGTTAATAATGAAGCAATGTTAATCATGAAGTAGTCTCCACCTGCTGGACATTCTGTCCCTTGGTGACCCACTCATTTCCTACTTTGACTCTTGGGTGGCACAGAGCCTTAATGAGATCAGCAGAGTTCAGGCCCATCAGATAAGCTGATTTATCAGCATCTGTCATCAATAAAAGAAGATGGTTGATGGTAATTAATCTTCTATTACCCTATAACTATGCATTATGTCAGCGTTCTGTCCTAATACTGACCCTCAGTCCCATCAGCCTCGGCCTGTTCCTCTCTTTGCTTCTGTTTGAACTTCATGTTGCCGTAGTGCATGATGGCACCGGTCAGCTTGTAGATGCTGTTCTTCTCCTCTTGGGTGAAGCCCAACACATCAAACGCTTCCTACAGCAAATATAGTGTCACTAATAATTTATTGCATTGCATTGCATGTTGTATGGTCTTTAATTCTAAATGTTGTGAAGTGAGTATCATTAAATTTATGTTTGGTTTGGATAACGCACATCAGTGGCCATCAGCTCGTCAGCATCATCAATCGAGGCCACTTGTGTCTCTCCTTGAGAGATGTAGGCGTAATCATAAGGGTTTGCTGTGATCAACAGCATC
The DNA here is from genome assembly GCA_037194245.1 of Opsariichthys bidens. Taxonomy (NCBI): domain Eukaryota; kingdom Metazoa; phylum Chordata; class Actinopteri; order Cypriniformes; family Xenocyprididae; genus Opsariichthys; species Opsariichthys bidens. Next base: position 15,919,156 of record CM074301.1, on the reverse strand, counting down.
TCTGAGAGGATAAAAGATGTTTGTTTGTTTTTTAAATAAATAAATACAAGAACAGTGTTATATCAGATCACTTTTGATTTGCTTACCCAGAAGTTCTGGTTTCTTCTGAGACAGGATCTGGTAGAAGATGTGATAGTCCCTCTCAGCCTTGAGTTGGAAAGTCACACGGGATTTCTCCAGAAGATCTATTTGTAAAAATGTAGAAGCTTTTACTTTCAGCTCATTTATCTTTAAACATGATAAAAGTTAGAAAGAATTAATCAAAAGATTTTCCTCACAAGTCTCAATATCTGCAGAAGCTAGCTTTCCACTAGCAGCAAAGTGAATGCGGATGAACTTGCCCTGTTTAAAAACAACAGCCATCAATGCAATTTCATTTGGGTAATCAGCATAATTTGAAACTGGAGGCAGATAAAACTCACAAAGCGAGATGAGTTGTCATTCCTGATGGTCTTGGCATTCCCAAAAGCCTCCAGAGCAGGATTACACTGGATGATTTGATCCTCCAGAGTTCCCTAGAAAAACAGTTATATAGACAGTAAAAAAACAGAGCAGGGAGTTTTATATTTTAGCTGGTTATACTAAAATTTGCAGTATGTTAGAATTGTACCTAGCTAGCCAATTCATTTAATGTATTACTTTATACCCCTTATCAAAGCAGAGATCTCTCAAGTTAAATCTTTGCAACATGGATCTGTTTTTAACCTTTTTATCACTTGATTCTTTCTTGCCACTACCAGCAGCAATGCTGGCAAAGTACTGAATGACTCTCTTGGTGTTCACAGTCTTTCCAGCACCAGATTCTCCACTGCCGACACAAACAGGTCTTAGACATTCATGAAGAATTCATTTGTAAAAATTAACAAATAAAGTCAGGATGTAACTAAAAAAACAGAAATCTTACGTGATGAGAATGGACTGATTTTCTCTGTCTGCAATAAAAAAATTATAATTATGAATGCAATATGCATAGTAAATGAACGTTCAATTATTTCCACTAGTTATTGACTTGTAGAATGTGCTGTTTTTAAAGGAATGGTTGTTTATAAAATATTTAAAGAATTGTCAAGGAGACGCACCTGACAGCATGTACTGGTAGGCATTGTCAGAGATGGAGAAGATGTGAGGAGGAGCTTCACTCCTCTTCTTGCCTCTGTAAGCAATGACGACTTCCTGGTTGTACACTGGAAGCCACTTGTAGGGATTCACAGTGACACAGAAGAGCCCAGAGTAGGTCTGTAAGAGATTCACAGCCGGTTTAGATCTGATTATACATGATAAAGAGAAAGTGTGAGTGTTTTAGACTCGACTCACGTAGATCATCCAGGCTGCGTAACGCTCTTTGAGGTTAAACAGCACAGCGGGCTCGTGCAGGAAGGTGAACATCGCCATGTCCTCAATTTTATCGAACTTCGGCGGGTTTTGAGGGTGAACATCAGACTCCTTCACCGTTACTGTCTGTGGGAACATGAGATTTTTGACAGTGTCAAAACAGTGTCTGTGCATGTTATTTTGTCCATGCAATCAAATGTAATCTTTAATCCATATGTAGATATCGATCAATAAAGACAAAGATTGTTTTTTTTTTTTTTTTTATTTGATTCCTAATTATAATTTTCTTGTCCTTATTTTAAATAACACACTGAGCACAACACAAAAAGTATTTCAATGTACAAAAATGTCACCATAAAGCAAATTCACAAACTATTCAAAATTCCCCAATTAATAATAACGGCAACACAAAATCTTGAACTTACGGTTCCCTTTGAAGTCTCACAGGTGACTTTATCACCATCTCGACCGGTAATAGATGCCTTGAGATACTCCTCTTCAGCATCAGGAACAAAACACTCTTTCTTCATGTCAAAGGGGCGCGTTTGGGCCTCCAGACGCTCCTTGTCTGATTTCCTGAGGTACGGAGCAGCAGGTCCAAACTCTTCCATCAAGGCGTCCCCCATTTTTCACCAAGACTGGAAGTGTATGCAAACAGATAAATAGCTGAGATATTATACATATATGAGCCTATTTGGACAGTTAGTGCACAAAAATAACAAGATAATTAATACATTTTTAAGAAACGTAGAATAATGACATTTTCAAGCAAGCATGAAAATTGTTCCGCTTAAAATGAATATCTAGTGAATTTGTTGTATATATTGATCGTTGATTTTCTACACCTGTGTTATATTATCCACTAAAAAACACTGATTCAAAAACATTGAGCAAAAATGAGTGAAGAGAAATGGAGCATTTGAGACATGCACATACAATGCAACACTCAGACATTTAGATATGTTGCTAAAGTGTCCAAGTAATGTGAGACCACTGTACTGTATATGGAAATACAGTAGGGCTTCTAATTAATTGATATCTCATTTGAGATTAGTCTACTGCAGTCAGTGATGGTCAAGGTCACTTACCTTTGCAGTTCCCCTCTCCAGAAACGAATGGTTTACTAGGGTCCTAGGGTCACACACACACATGTAAAACAGAATAACTTAACATCAAACAATTGTCTGCTATCTATTACATTACAGTCAGTAATGAGCAAAAGTGCATCCTGAAAAACGTACACCAAATGAATTGTTAATAAGATTCATAAAGCCTGAGGCGTCCCTGAAGGCTTACCGTTTGATTAAATGATAGAAAACCTGTCCATAGACTCTCCACCCCCTTTTTATAATGTATGTTGTTCTCTAAATATGGTTGCTGGAACTTTCTGAGGCATGTTAGTGTCTGAGTTTGGTAAGGATACAGATGGGCTGGATGTATGCTGGAGGCAGGGGCATGTCCTCATGCCAGTGAGGACCAGTGAACTTCATCAATATATACGTTCTTTCAACTCAGTTATGCTTCTAAATTGCAGTCAAAAATACAGTTTATCCTATGTAAGGTAAAGGGATTTAGGAGAAATATTAAGATTTTGGCAACTGGCACAAATGGTGGAATGCAAAGAAAGAAAACTGCCTGTTAACCAATCCCGATCGCAACTATTTATTTACAGTTGGCAGCTGTTGGCTCGACAGAGAATGCTTCTCATTGTTTGCATCAGCTGATCTATACCTTGCTCAAGGACGAGCCAAGTGTCTTTTCACTCTGTCCGTCATAGATGCTTTTTATCCATTCGAGCAGCCGCAACTGAATCCGTAAGGGCCAAGGTCAGTTTCCAGTTGGTGTGATCACTTCACTCGGGCCTTCATCGCTGACACGCCATTGTTCCTTTGCTTTCACACTTGAGGACAAAGATAACCTGTGAAATTCTTGCTGGGTCTTCCTAAATGATTGAGAAGAACAGCTTGTGTGATCTCTGCAACCAGCATCCATTTATGTATATCTCCAGCGGGCCTGTGTAAATTAATGTACACGCAACCTCAATGTGAACTTAATATTCATCATATCCTTTGACAGGAACAGTGTCCAATTTGTCCGGCAAACCGAAACCCATGTTATCGAGAACAGAGGTCATTCAATTAGATAACAATATTTCTGTACTTGTTCAGTTGCACATTGTTGTCTGCCGAGTTCAGATTAGAAGACCTAAATGTGTAAAGCCTCTACAATAAAAGTCACATTTCACAAATTATAACGCCTCTTTCCACCATTAGTTGCTTCGATTTGATTGCTTGAATTTAAATGAATATTTCATGAAAAGTATAAAACGTCTGTCATTACTTACCCTCATCTTGTTTCAAGACCTGTATGCATTTCGTCCTTCTGTGGAAAACGAAACAAAGAAACTGTGTTTAGAAGAATGCGGGGGTACAAACACCATTGACTTTCATTGAATGGCCAAAAGCACTTGAACAGAAAGTCATTGAATTTTGAACTACGTGAGGGTGAGTTACTGATTTTTGGGTGAATGATCCAACTGAACGTGGCGTATCAATATTCTAATGACATTACTTTCATTCTTCTGAGACTTTTTATTATTATTAGTTTTAGTTAAAAACCGTATCATCAACGCTTTGTAGAAATGTGTGCAACAACTACGTGCACCATGAGCTGTGTGCATCGGTGCATATGGAGGACGTCTGAGGCTGACTGTCCGTCATCCTCTTACCACCGTCTTGTTTGTTCCACATTGTTTCCTTCCCATTGTCCTTGTGTACAAAGATAACCCTGTGAAATTCCTACTGAGCCTCTGACGAAATGGGAGCCACCGATGAGGGACACTGAGAACACATAAAGCAGACGCCCCGTTTGTAAAGGTCTCCAAGCGCATAAATAAACGTCAAGTGGTACGTGTGGGCACCCTTGCGAGCCATATACATTCTACTTAAGTTACATGGCCAATTCAGGCAAAACAATGCTGGTCACAAGACAAGTGTTTATTATTAACCAGCGGTTGAGTTAAAAGACATGCGGAAAGAGAAAAAATGAGTCATTGTTTGTTTGTTTTTTTTTGCACAAACATTAGCTCGTTTAGAATAATTTAAAAAAAATCTTTATGCAAATAACAAAAAACAATTCCTGTTGCTCGTATACAATGCTTATTCTCATTGTGCACCTGTTGCTGGATGTCTGAAGGGGTCAATTAACTGTTTGTAAACCAAAAGGATGAACGTTAAAGATGCTGTTAGATTTCTTTTAAATCATGAGGGGTTTTCAGAGTCTTGAGTTGTCAAGCCAGCCGTTATTATTTCCTGACTTATGGCAGTATATCTTAATATATCTCCTGCACATTCTACTGTGGTTTAAGGTTGCAGGATGGTTGGTTCCTTTGTGAACCTTTGAGGAGCTCCTCCCTGTATTCGGCTGTTTGACTCCTCCTCTGACACGGGCCCATTCTTTACTCTCAATACCAGGTTTTAGCAGCACACACGGTTCTCTTTATGCATTCAGCCTCGCAAGCGGCGACTCTTCAACAAAGTTCCATTGTTTAATTTAGCCGTTCTTATTTGGAACGGTTGAGTGCATTATCTTTTCATTTGTTTTGCAGGTCTCAAGAAGTCTTGTGTGCTCGAGCAACGAGGACATTTGATGCAGGTGAGACGGCTGAAATTAAGAAATTCTGTTGTGTCACATCAAACATTTTGGTTTTTACATTTATTGTAGATGCTTTACTGATTTTTCATATTCAATCACGTTCAGTGTGGAGGATGTTCAGATGACACTTTGGTCTGTCAGAGATGCACCCTTCATACACGGGGAAGACATCGACTCCCATTAATCTACCAAAGAAATGGGTTTCATTCATACTTTGTGGTAGGTGTTTTTTGTTTTTTTTTACTTGTAAAATAAAAACATGCCAAAAATGTATCTTTATTCTATAAAATGGTATACTTATGACAAAAATACCTTTTGTCGTAAATTATGCAAGTCACTTCTTTTTAATCAAAATGCAACATAGAGTAACTCTGAGTTTCGGTTCATTTTTGTGATGAGCTCTAGTTCACAGAGACTGAGATTGCAAAAAGCGCATCCTGTTTGTTTTCTTTATTTTACAAAAGCGCAACGTTTATGTTGTTATTGTGAGTTTACACAAATAAAAGAAAACTGCTTACAGTTTCGAATGATGTATTACTCTTTTCTAAAAAATGCAAGCGATCACGTCGGCGCTTCCATGTTATGCAGAAACTATAAAAAATCCTTAAGCTACCACACTCTGTATAAACACTTGGATATGCATCTAATGCACACATTTATCTAAGTTAAAGTTAGTGCGAGCGGTCTCGTAAAGTTGCTATTACTTGCATGTTTTAAATGATAAGCCATATTTGAAGTCGATGTAGGCGAACGTTTAGATTTCATGCCCGAAATACTGTAATTACAACACGATCTGCGTGAATTTGCCTCTTGCTGTGGAGTTTTTTTTTTTTTCTATGACTAACTGACTATTTTGTTTGATTAAGGCTCTTCTAATGTTTAGTCCACTATTAGGTCGCTATGTATAATGTTATTTACATTGTAGCAGCAGTCGTTTGTTCTGATATTTTTTCTGTGGTTCTCCATGCACGTTTTTCTTCATTCGCACTGATAGTAATTAAATCAATAGAGGTTGCCAAGTAATTGTAGTGTTGGCCGCTAGTATTCCAACACTACTGCAGTATTTAACTCTTTCCCAACAGTGTGCATTTTTAATATTTAGAATATTTTGTTATATTTTATTCTAGTTTCATGCACTCTTTTTATATCAACACTTACGTTTGGGTATGTTTCATAGAAAATCAGCATTTTGAACAAAAAGCTAAGAAAATCACATTTTTGTCAAAGACTACATCCGATCAAATTCAGAATTATGATCATGGAGTAGATTGAGTCCATCAACACCCCCAAAGCTTGCATAGTTCCTGTACCTATCCCTGAAATTTCATTCAGTTATGTCAGACAGTTTTGACTTGTATGTGGTTTAATTATTTTCTGCAATGTTTCTATCGATTTTTCTGCTACTTCGTCTGTTTTAATGCTGAAATTCTGTAGCCTTTCAGAAGATGTTTAATAGCACCCTCTACCATATATAACAGTAATCATGGATTACCATAAAATTACGTCAATGGTAAGTAAGAGTTAACATGCCCACAGAATTGGAGTTTGTGAAATTTATATATGTAAATATGTAAAATATATGTAAAAATGTAAATATGTATTTAAATCATTGTTTTCAATTATGACAAAGACCACAAGAAAGGTTTCATTGACACACTTTATTCTACCGAGCTACAAGTCAAGAAGCACAGAGTCAAACCAAACAAGCCTTTCAGAAAGATGCAAGCAAAAGCTTCACTCTTCATCGTGCCCTTTCTGTAAAAGGAAGAGAAAAGGAAAAGAAAGTGTTTGAAAGGTATATTTGTTATTTGATTTTATTTTTTGCAATAAATCACATTTTAGACTCGCTCAAGGAGACAAAGAGAAGCACAAAACACTTCAGGTCATTCTCTTTTAACTTATTTTACAGTTCATCTGGCATCACTGCAATGTAAAGAATGTTTAGAAACTCGTATTCACAAATTGACCCTTTCACTATTTAAAATAAAAGATGACCCATTGCTTCATTGAGCCTTCTTAATGTTTATGATAGAAAGTACACAAAATACTTGGTTAAACTGAGATCAGTTACCTTGGATCCTGAATCACGGCTCTTGGCTCTCAGCTTGTTGACCTGAGATTCAGCAATATCAGCCCTCTCCTCTGCCTCATCCAGCTCATGCTGAATCTTACGGAACTTGCCCAGATTGGAATTGGCCTGTTCCTCCTGATTAAATCAAAAGGTTGTTGGCAAGAATACACACAAGAGTATATATAGAGTACAGGGATGTACAGACAATGTACTTACAGCCTCTTCAGCAGCTCTCTTGTAGGATTTGACCTTCAGCTGGAGTTTGTCCACAAGGTCTTGAAGACGAGCCAGATTCTTACGGTCTTCCTCAGTCTGTTAATAGACTTTTGATTATTTTCGGTCTGGATTGTTTGAAGATGTTGATATTGTAATGAATAGAGAAATAACCTGGTAGGTGAGCTCCTTGATGCGTCTCTCATATTTACGGATTCCTTTCACAGACTCGCTCGCCTTTCTCTGTTCTATTTCCACCTCATTTTCCAACTCTCTCACCTACCGAAACCGAAGATGATTTCAAATTTATCAGTTCTCTAGAAAGCTATTGATCTCTGAATCCAAATAAATAAGAGTCATCTTCACAAAAGTAATGCATTTTGAATAGAAAATGCATTATCAAGAACTGAGTTTCAGAAACTAACCCTGGCCTCCAGTTTCTGGACCTGCTTCTTGCCACCCTTCATGGCGATCTGCTCGGCTTCATCCAGACGGTGCTGCAGGTCCTTGATGGTCTGCTCCATGTTCTTCTTCATGCGCTCCAGATGAGCACTGGTGTCCTGCTCCTTCTTCAGCTCCTCAGCCATCATGGCAGCATCAGTGATGGCCTTCTTGGCTTTTTCCTCAGCATTCCTGCACTCCTGCACTGCCTCCTCAACCTCAGTCTGAAGCTGAGAATTATCTCCCTCCAGCTTCTTCTTCTGGTTCAGCAGGCTGGTGTTCTGAGCATGTGCAAAATTGACATGTATGTAGTCTCTAGTTTATATTGTTTACTAAGAGAGGTTTTAAAGGTTTTACTTGTTTGTCTAATGCAAATATGTCATACCTGAGAATGCAGGAGCTGAACTCTCTCACTGACATCCAGCAGTTCCTGCTCAGCCAGTTTCCTTCCTCTCTCAGTCTGTTCCACCATGGATCTCAGCTCATCCAGTTCAGCCTGCAGCAGATTGTTGCGTCTCTCCACAATGGCGATGTTCTCTTTGAGATCATCATTACAACGAAGAGCGTCATCCAGTTGCAGTTGGGCATCCTGCAAAGTACAAATTTTACAAATTAGAAGACTGCAGAACTATGTTCACCTGAGCATTAGAACATCTTGATTTGAAGATTCGTCATACTTTGAGATGTCCATGAAGTCCCTTGAGTTGTTTCTGGGCTTCTGATGCCTGTCTGTTGGCCTGGCTGAGCTGAATCTCCATCTCATTGAGGTCTCCCTCCATCTTCTTCTTCAGCCTGAGAGCTTCATTCCTGCTGCGAGTCTCTGATTCCAGTGAGCTCTGCAGGGTATCCACTACTCTCTGCTGGTTCCTCTTGGCCTGCTCCATCTCCTCATCTTTCTCCGTCAGCTTGCGTTCAATGTCAGCTTTGACCTGATTGAACTCCAGCTGAGCTCTAAGAATCTTACCTTCCTCATGTTCAAGGGAGCCCTGGCCAATTCAAAGACTTAGCCATTAAAAAGTACAGTAAGTTTGATTTAGCAGCAAATAGATTCTTGCTGGTTAAGAACTACACTACTAGAGAAACTACACCTACTACATCTACACATAACACAATCAATATACCTCGGCCTCTTCCAGAGCTGCCTGAATTTCAGCCTTTTCCTGCTCCAACTGCTTACGAATTTTCTCTAGTTCATGAATGTTTTTTCCACTCTCGCCAATTTGTTCAGTTAGATCAGAAATCTCCTCTGTTGGGTAGGAAAAGTAATAATGGTTCATATATAAGAAAAGCAAGATAAATACAAAACGTTTATGAAATTTATAAGAATGTCCAGATGACTAATAAATCAAGGGCACCTTGGAGGTTCTTGTTTTCTCTCTTCATAGTTTCCAAATGATCCAGAGACTCTTCATAAGAGTTCTTCAGTTTGAATAGTTCAGTGCTCAGAGATCTGGCTTCCTTCTGGGAACTTTCCAGCTCGCTCTGAGACTCCTCATATTTCTGCTTCCATTCAGCTAGGACCTGTTGATGGAATCAGACTTTGATTAGCTATCATTGGAGTGGAATGAACACAACGATTATTTATAAGTGTGTTTTATTCACCTTGTCAAAGTTTCTTTGCTTCTTGTCCAGAGCAGCAGCAGCAGCATTGGATCTCTCCACATCCACCATGAGATCTTCAATCTCATTCTGCAGCCTGTGCTTGGTCTTCTCCAGTGAGGAGCATTTAGCATTAACAGCTTCCACAGCTTCTTCTGCATCTTGTAGACGCTGAGCAAGTTTCTTCCTTCATGAAAAAACAGAATTTGTTCCAAAATAACTTAGTGAGGCTTTCCCAACTTCCGGGCTTGCAGAACAAATGTGATGTTTGTATGGTATAGTACATGGGAAACCCAAATATTTTTAAGTAATGTTTCCTACTTTGCTTCCTCCAGCTCCTCAGTCCTCTGGATGGCATCAGTTTCATACTTGGTTCTCCACTGAGCCACTTCAGAGTTTGCCTTGGACAGACTACGCTGTAGCTCAGCTTTGGCTTCCTGCTCCTCCTCATATTGCTCTCTCAGTAGATCAGCATCATGACGGGCAGACTGAACTGCATGGGCCAAGGCATTCTTAGCCTATAAGATATTTAAAATTAATGTTTCTGTTATGGGGAATGGCCCTTAGCTGTATAAAGCTCTAGTCTTTTTAAGCCTTGAATTCCACTGCTCCTAAAAGAGATTATTGGGTGTATGTAGGTGTATGATGCTACACAGTGTTGCTCTAACCTTGTGGGTTCAAGTACAAACATTGTTTGCAATACCTTGATTTCCTCCTCTAGTTGTCTCTTGAGGTCCTCAATCTGCTGGGTGTAGGACTGCTTGCCTCTTGTTAGCTGAGAGACCAAAGAATCCTTCTCTTCTAGCTGTCTAGAAAGCTCCCCTAGATAAAAAACAGTACATAACAGAAATTAGTGTGTGATCTTGGTAATTAATCTAACAATACACAGAATAAAGTAATACCTCAACAGAATACATACCATTCTCAGTTTGTAGCTTAGCTTTTTGCATGGTGAAGTCATTGATGCTGCGTTGTCCTTCTTCATATTTTGTTCTGTATTCTGACATCTGGTCCTCAAGAGTCCTGCACATTTTCTCCAAGTTTGCCTGGATTGATATTATACAATTAATTGATTCATTTTAAATAAAGCATAACATGTTATTCTAAAGAACATCTGTGGTGGAGAAAAACAATTACAAATTATAACAGGGAAACAAGAATTCATCACCTTGGACTTGGCAAGCTGCTCCATGTTGGAGACCACATCGTCCAGTTCCAGTCTGAGTTCACTCTTCTCTTTCTCCAGCTTCTGCTTCACTCTCTGGAGGTTGTCAATCTGCTCTCCCAGATCAGACACACTGTCTGCATGCTTCTTCCTCAGTGTAGCTGCAGTGGACTCATGTTGCAGAGTGGCCTCTTCAAGGTCTCTGCGCAGTTTCTGGAACTCAGCTTCACGTTTCTTGTTCATCTCAATCTGGGCAGCAGTGGCTCCACCAGCCTCCTCCAACCTCTCACTGATCTCCTCCAGTTCTCTGGAGAGATCAGCTCTCTGCTTCTCAACTTTGGCACGGGCAGCTCTCTCAGCCTCCAGCTCTTCCTCAAGCTCTTCAATACGAGCCTGGGAATGTGAGGAAAACCAAAGTTAAGGCTAGAATTCCTAACTGTCCAAAATTGGCTATTTTTAAGAATCATAAAGTTTACCTGCAGCTCCTTCAGTTTCTTCTGGAGTTGGCCTGCCATTGCCTGCTCATCTTCAATCCTGCTACTGAGCTGGCTGATTTCAAAATCCTTCCTGTGTTGCAGACATACATATTTGATTACCATTATTATTAAGGATTCGGACTGTGAGCTGTATTCTTGAATAATTATTTCCCCCTCTGGAAAACACACTTTTTAATCCTCTCTTCCATTTGCTGTTTGTCGTTTTCCAGGTCCATCACACTCTCTTGGGTCAACTTTAGGTCGCCCTCAAGCTTCCTCTTTGCCCTCTCCAGATCCATACGAAGCTTCTTTTCCTGTTCCAGGGAACCCTCAAGCTGGAAGGACAATATTTTGTTCAGCATTGTAATTTTCACCTGTTTTCATTTTCAAAAGAAGTGTCAACAAACCACTCACATCATCCACTTGTTGCTCCAGCTTGGCTTTGGCTTTGGTGAGTGTGTTTACTTTGTCTTCCTCACTCTGGAGGTCATCCAGCGTTTGCTGATGGGCCTCCTGAAGAGCTTTCTTCTCCTTGGTCAGCTTAGCGATGATCTCGTCCAAAGCTGCCATCTCTTCTGTCAGGTTTTTAACCTGTAGAAATGTGCATTGTATCAACAGATTCTTAACACACCATTCTTGCATCACTAACGGGTTAATTGTTGAAAACTGACCTTGTTCTCAGTGGCATGTTTCTCTTTCTCCACTTTGGCCAGAGTGAGCTCAAGATCATCAATGTCCTTCTTGAGCTCAGAACATTCATCCTCCAGCTTTCGTTTTTTTGCAGTCAACTCAGCATTCATTTCCTCTTCATCATCCAGTCTCTCAGTCAGCTCTTTGGTTTTGGCCTCAAGCTGAATCTTATTCTTTATCAAACCCTCACATCTCTCTTCAGCATCACAAAGATTATCTTGCTCCTTTTTATTAAGAAATGTGGAAAATATATGTATTGTTTCCATCATGTATTTGAAAACTAAACTATTACTCATTAATATTAATACAATCACAAACTCATACATATCTTGTAAACTTACAGTTTGGACTTGGAGCTGCAGGTCGTTCTTCTCTTGGAGAAGGGAAACCATCTTTTCTTCAAGCTCTTTTCTGCGGGCTTCAGATTTGGCATAAGCCTCCTTCAACTTCAGGAATTCTTCCTTCATGTTGGCCATCTCTTTCTCAGCTTCAGCAGATCTCAGCAGAGGCTTGATCTTGAAGTAGAGCTTCATCCAGGGCCAATTCTTGACACCCATGAAGGCACGTACATTCCACTGGATCACAAGCAAGGCATCTCTGCAAAACAAAACTTTTTTTTCTTGTCTCTTTTAATGGCGCATTGGAAGATTTAAATGCCCGCCCATTTACCTGCGTTCAACAAGCTTCTGGAATTCAAGTCTTGCGAGAAGGCCACGTGATCTAGCTTGAATATTGGTGATGATGAGTGCAAGACGGTCGTCTCTCATTTCTTCAAGGGTACCCAGTAGACCAGCCTTGAAGAACACCTTAAAAAAAGATGTTATTTCAGTGACCTATGATGATCACATAGACATAACAGGCAGTCTATCAAAGGCATCTGTGCACAAACAAATAGAGTTGCAAGTGCCCCAGAGACAGTACACTTTTTAGGGATGTCAGCTTTCTAATAGATTACTTATAGTTGTCTCAGCGTATTAACCGGGGATAGGTAAACATATTTTAAAACTGAAAGATAAACTTCACAGAATTACACAATTGACAAAGCTAAAAACAAAGTTAGAATAGCTAATTAGCATATTTGCCTTAGTATGTCCAAATTTGTACTGGTTGTGGTCGATATCCAAAGAGCCCAGTAACTTCTCAGCTCCTTTCCTGCTGTCAATGAACTGACCATCTGGGATGGCAGCGGGGTTAAGGATACGATATCTGTCATTGCATTTTTAAAAAAAGGGGGGGGGGGGGGTTAATAGTGTTGGTTTTGCCATATATATATATTTGTGTAATTTGAAAATGTCAAGTCTCATTGCATAACTTATGACTGTTTTCTCAAGTCAACAAGTTACTCGCATGTCTCATATACGTGAATGTACCTCTGCTTGAAATCTCCGTACAGGATCCTGTTGGGGAATCCCTTTCTGCAGATCCTGATGCCCTCCAGCACACCGTTACAGCGCAGCTGGTGCATGACCAGAGGATTCTCCATCGCCCCGGGAGTCTTAGTCTCATTGGGGATGATGCAGCGCACAAAGTGAGGGTGAGTTGACCTCAAGTTGGTCATCAGCTTGTTCAAGTTCTCCTGTGGATAGACATTATCCATAACTCTACCCATATATATGTGTCTGTCTCATGCTGTAAATAAACAAACAAAGCTATATTAAATAATGCAATTCATAAATCAGCATGAAGACCATTATATACCCTGTGAAGGGCAGACACAGTCTGGAAAGAAGAGCCCTTTTTCTTCTTCTCCTTTGTTTTGCCACCTCCTCCTCCCTCCATGGCTGTTGAAAAAAAACATAATTCTTCAAATAAAACTTGCACTAAATCCTTATTTGTTTCAAGGATCATGTCATCAGCACAACACACCTGAGTCAGCACCAGCATAATTGGCAAACAGGTTACCCAACAGTTTCATGGTGGACTTCTGATAGAGGCCAACAACCGTCTCATTAAGAGGATCCTTGTTCTTCACCAGCCAGTTATTGATGTTGTAGTCAACAGTGCCAGCGTAGTGAATCAGGGAGAAATGGGCCTCTGGTTTACCCTTGATAATCCTAGGCTTCTGGAAGTTGTTTGATTTCCCCAAATGGTTGTCATAAAGCTTAGCTTTAAATGTTGCATCACTGGCTTTGGGGAACATGCACTCCTCTTCAAGGATGGACATGATGCCCATGGGCTACAATGAATCAAAACATGTGATCAAAATATAGATGGAGTAGATCGTTTGCACAGTCCTATACCTCGTCCTGGATCAACATTTTACGGTTGATGATCGTGTTATTTTGCATGTTCATAAGCAATGCTTTTGTCGCTTCTTTCTGCTTCTTTCACACATGTGTTTTGATCCGGACATTCACTACTCATTCAGAAGATGTGTAATAGCTCCACCTACTGTATAACAGTGAAACATGGATTGCCAGACATTTCCGTCAATGATGGGGAAGCGTTGTGTTATAAATGATGGCAAATTCCCAGAAAGAGTTAAATAAAGCTTCAAGATTAGATGATCAGTAAAAAAGGTTTTGTACACCCACCTTTTCAATGAGATCAATACAAGCCTGCAAGTCCATGCCAAAGTCAATAAACACCCACTCAATGCCCTCCTTCTTGTATTCCTCTTGCTCCAGCACAAACATGTGGTGGTTGAAGAACTGCTGCAACTTCTCATTAGTGAAGTTGATGCACAGCTGCTCAAAGGTGTTGAACTGCAGGTGGGATGTATAGTATCATCACAACGGTGCTTGTTGGATTTATTCTTGAATAACAGTAATCAGTTGATTTCAACTTACATCAAAGATCTCAAATCCAGCAATGTCCAGCACACCAATGAAGTACTGGCGAGGCTGTTTGGTGTCCAAAGATTGGTTGATTCTCACAACCATCCAGAGGAACATCTTCTCATACACTGACTTCGCCAGAGCACCAATAGCATAGTACACCTGTCCAATAGGTATAATATAGTTAAATATTACAGAAAATGTAGGCTTTTAGTGTTAAGGACATCTTGAAGTAGTCTCCACCTGCTGGACATTCTGTCCCTTGGTGACCCACTCATTTCCTACTTTGACTCTTGGGTGGCACAGAGCCTTGATGAGATCAGCAGAGTTCAGGCCCATCAGATAAGCTGCTTTATCAGCATCTGTCATCAATAAATAAAGATGGCTGATGGTAAATAATCTTCTATATGCATTATGTCAGCGTTCTGTCCTAAAACTGACCCTCAGTCCCATCAGCCTCGGCCTGTTCCTCTCTTTGCTTCTGTTTGAACTTCATGTTGCCGTAGTGCATGACAGAACCAGTCAGCTTGTAGATGCTGTTCTTCTCCTCTTGGGTGAAGCCCAACACATCAAACGCTTCCTACAGCAAATATAATAAATTTACCAAAAGAAATAGATAAATGCCTCATATGCGTTCAGTTAAATTAATAAGAAGGTAAGACAAAAATGCATTAATGGAAATTAGTAGCTATTTCAGATAACGCACATCAGTGGCCATCAGCTCGTCAGCATCAACAATCGAGGCCACTTGCGTCTCTCCTTGAGAGATGAAGGCGTAATCATAAGGGTTTGCTGTGATCAGCAGCATCTCTGAGAGAAAGAACACAAGGCACTTAGACATTTTCTTGTAAACATTTAAATTATAGATGTTTAGTTATAACTTTTTTTGCCCACCTAATAGTTCTGGTTTCTTCTGAGACAGGATCTGGTAGAAGATGTGGTAGTCCCTCTCAGCCTTGAGCTGGAAAGTCACACGGGATTTCTCCAGAAGATCTGTCGCAGAGAACATTTAGTTTAAAATCATTAGTATCATGCATTTATTTTATTATTTTAATATGGACGTAAGCATAAGTGTTCCTACACGTCTCAATATCTGCAGAAGCGAGTTTGCCATTTGCTGCGAAGTGAATGCGGATGAACTTGCCCTGTTTGAGAAGATAAAAATGTCATTTGAAGTAAATTCAGACATTCACTGCTATTCAGTTTTCACTGCTATTCCACTTACAAATCTGGAGGAGTTGTCATTCCTGATGGTCTTGGCATTACCAAAAGCCTCCAGAGCAGGATTACACTGGATGATTTGATCCTCCAGAGTTCCCTTGAAAACACAATGTTAGAAATTTGCAACTGGCAATCAAAGAAACTGACAGTCCAATAAATTTCAGTTTGAATTCAGATCTACCTTCTTCTCACTGCTGCTGTCCTTCTTTGTGGGACTAGCAGCAATGCTGGCAAAGTACTGAATGACTCTCTTGGTGTTCACAGTCTTTCCAGCACCAGATTCTCCACTTGAGGTACAAAGATTACAATGTTAAGCACTGCTCAGTTAACTATTATAGAAAATGATGCGCAGAAACAAACTTACGTGATAAGAATAGACTGGTTTTCTCTGTCTGAAATGGACAAGGAAAATATGGAACATTACTAACCAAAATCTGTTCCGTTCTTAATGGGTTATGAAAAACAAGGTCAAAATTTTCTCAATGCATTTAACTCTTTCCCTGCCATTGACAACATTTTCCGTCATTGATGACGCCATGTTTGCCCGCCATTGAGTTTATCCGGCAATCCATGTTTCACTGTCATACATTAGGGGGTGCTATATCCCATCTCCTGAAATATTACAGTTTCTCCAAATCCAAAAACAAGTGAAGAAGTAGTGGAAACAAGCAATAGAACCATTATTTGTCTAATGTAAATAAACATAATCATCAAACATTCTACAGCATATTAATCAAAACTCTAATAAAATGTCGACCCAGGACGAGCTGTAGGACTGTGAAGCTTCAGGGGTGTTGATGGACGTGATCATTATTCTGAATCTGATCCGGGCGAAGTGATTTTCTCAGCTTTTTGATCCAAATGTTGCTTATACACATTCAAGTGTGTGCATGAAGAATGCATGCAGCTAGAATAAAAGTTTTATTTTTCTCCCGGTTCTTTCTTTTGATGTATTGTGTTTAGATACTCATCCAACAAAATATTCTGGTGGTTTTCGTTGGTTTGCAACTTATTAAAACATAAACACTGGTGGGGAAAGAGTTAATGAAAAGTAACTAACCAAATAATTGTGCACAGTTAGAGTTGCGAAATATGTGCTTATCAAAAAGAAGAAACCACTTTTAGTGTGTTTTGCTAATGAAGTTAAATGTCAGACATCAAACTGTTGTTTATATCAATCAGACTCTTGATTAAAGCTTGTCAAATTGCATAGACAAACTGTGTGACAATCTCAAAAACCTCAAACAAAGTGGAAAAATACTGCCTACAACTTATACAACAACATTACAAACAAGTTGTTTTGTTGTCAGGTTTAGTCCTGAAGTAAAACCACGTAGACGCACCTGACAGCATGTACTGGTAGGCATTGTCAGAGATGGAGAAGATGTGAGGAGGAGCTTCACTCCTCTTCTTGCCTCTGTAAGCAACGACGACTTCCTGGTTGTACACTGGAAGCCACTTGTAGGGATTCACAGTGACACAGAAGAGCCCAGAGTAGGTCTGTAAGAGATTCACAGCCGGTTTAGATCTGCTTATACATGATAAAGAGAAAGTGTGAGTGTTTTAGACTCGACTCACGTAGATCATCCAGGCTGCGTAACGCTCTTTGAGGTTAAACAGCACAGCGGGCTCGTGCAGGAAGGTGAACATCGCCATGTCCTCAATTTTATCGAACTTCGGCGGGTTCTGAGGGTGAACATCAGCCTCCTTCACGATCACCGTCTGTAAAAATGATTGTCTATTACTCAAAACGATAAGTTTTGGAGTAGTAATCAATAATGATCTCTTGTTTAACTTGAACTTACTTTGCCTTTTTCAGTTTCGCAGGTGACTTTATCACCGTCCCGACTCACAATGGTTCCTTTCACAAACTCCTCCTCCGGATCAGGGACGAAACATTCCTTCTTCATGTCAAAGGGCCGCGTTTGGGCCTCCAGACGCTCCCTGTCCGACTTCCTGAGGTAAGGAGCAGCGGCTCCAAACTCCTCCATCGCGACATCCCCATCTTTCAGCAAAACTGCTGTTTGTACGTGTATGCAAACGGATTAATATGTGAGATATTATATATAGGAGCATAATTAAAATAACAAGATAATGAACCAATTCATTGATTTCAGCTAAACAAACATTAAAAGCTTTAAAATTGTTTTAATAAAATAGTAACAGCAATAAAAATATTTACAGTATTGGCACTGGGACTGCTACAAGGAGAAAAACCATCAAAAGCTTCTTTCATACATATTTGTAAGTTATTAAACACACATTTCACTATTGTTAATGATGTAAAACAACTGCATTAAGACCATGAAACACTCATATGAGGTGCATTACCTTCCACCACAGAGATTTTCACTGCAAACGCTGCCCTACAAACACAGTCAGAGAGAGTCCTTCACAATACATTACATTATTATAACTTCCTTATGACTCGGAATAATTTAAAAATACTGTTTTGCTTGGTGTCTCTTAGACTCTTTTGATTTACCTGTTCACTAGTTGTAGGCTTGAGGGAATGGCCGAAGCTGGAAGATTCTGTCAACCGTGTGTCCTTCATCTCTTTTATACTGACTATCCTTCTAAATAAGGCAGTTGGCAGCTTGTAATGCCAAACTGCTTTTGTGTTTGGTTCAGCTGAGGTAGGGAGGGATAAGCATAGTTTTTCATATGCACCAGCGCTGCCAAATACATCCCATAATGGAAAATAATACACGAGGACACTTAAAATCACCGTCGCGAACCCAATCGAAGTCCAATCTGCATTCAAAATATACCGACGTATTTAGCACATGTAATTTTGCGGCTACACGTTTTCCTGAACTAATAAAAGTCTAATCACCAGATGGGTAAATGTTGGAATACAACCACTCGCTTTCGTGTTCAACATCAGTATCAAAGCATTCCCATGTCTTCAACACATTTGTTTTGACTAATTCGAGATGTCATAGCGAACAGGCTCTCCGGCATGTCACGGGTTCAGATGGGTTGAAGGTCAATGAGTGACAGATGAAATAATTCCTTGCTTCTCTGGCACAGTATTGTCTCCTCATCTGTCCTTGGGTATAAAGATAACCCTGTGAAATTCCTGGAAAGTGACACCCATTGATTGAGAATGAGTGTTCGGGCTGGAGACAGCAGCACATCCATTTATGAAAACGCAATGGAACGTTTCACTGAAAGATAAATATAAGTAAAGGAAGAGTGATGGCCCACTTTGTTTTATTGCCGCGGTGAAACTAAGGCAGTGATGTCCTTAGTGTGATATCCTGTGCATGCGTCCACAATCACAAGGCAAGTGAGACATATGGGGTATCGTCTTTCCGTCGGGTCAAACGTTTGGTTGCCTGCCCGGTGCTGCTGCACATGTGCCGCTGTACTGATCAAATACACATGGTTTTCCCATTCTGGTCTAGTTTTATCATTTACTAATTATTACAGAAATTTAAAACATTTGAAGTGTTTGTATAAAAGGCTATTTTTATAACTCATGTTTTGCCAACAGACAAGCTGTGATTCCCTTAAGAGAAACTATTATTAGATGTCCTGGCAAGTGAAGACAACTAAGCAGCAAGGGTCACACATTAACAAGGTGCAAGTGTTCAACAAGTGAGATCGTTTTCATTGCGCATGCCTTCACGCCGTCTACAATCACACCCTGAGAGCCTGTTGAAATCTCCAGAATCCCGTAAGGACGATTAGTCAGTTGATCAGCAGGATTTACAGTTTGAGAGAGGACGCTGGCGGAATGGTAATTCAATTGATCTGCAATGCTAAATTAGTCTCTGCGGTCTTTGAAAGGACTAGATTTATGTATATATATAGTACTTTATGCATTGTCTAATGATATACTTAAAGGCATTTCTACTCAGGGTTCCCACACATTTCAGCTAATGATATAATTTTATAGAGATTTCACTCAGGGTAATTTTCTGAACATGACAAGCTATTCCTATGTTATGGAAGCCGTTTCCACCACTGGAAAAAAAAAAAAAAGAAGATTATTGCTACTTTTTATCTCACAATTCTGATATTTTTCCACAGAATTGTGATATATAAACTCGCAATTGCGAGATATAAAATCACAATTGCGTGTTATAAAGTCTTAATAACTCACTATTCTGACTTTATATCATGCAATTCTGTGCGGAAAAAAAGTCAGAATTGTGAGATAAAAAGTCACAATAATCTTTTTTTTTTTTTTCCAGTGGCGGAAACGGCTTCCATTCTCTGCCATGATTTTATAAACGAGGATTTTGTGACTGTAAAGCTTGACTCAAGAAATAAAAGTAAAATCTGTAAATCTAACAGTTCACCTTCAGGCAAAATGAGGGGTTTTTTTTGAAAAAAAGTGAAGCGGATAACACTGATCATCTCTTCATCACATGTCAGTGGGGGGGATATATCAGGCGGCATTTTGTCCTCAAAGTTGATGTTAGAAGCAGGAAAAATGGGCAAGCGTAAGGATTTGAGCGAGTTTGACGAGGGCAAAATTGTGATGGCAACACAACTGAGCCAGAACATCTCCAAAACTGCAGCTCTTGTGGCGTGTTCCCGGTCTGCAGTGGTCAGAATCTAAAAAAGGAACAGTGGTGACGGGATCGTGGGCGGCCGAGGCTCATTGAAGGCAGACGAGCTCCTGTAGCTCAAACTGCTCAAGAAGTTCATGCTGGTTCTGATAGAAAGGTGTCAGAACACACAGAGCATCAGTTTGTTGCGTATGGAGCTGCGGACGAGGCCAGTCAGGTGTCCAGTCCGACTCCTGTCCACCGCCAAAGGCACCAACTGATATTTATATGGACAAAAAGTAAATCAATGAGATCTTATAGCAGATACTGACATTAAATCTGCCAATAAGATGTTATCTAAATGCTTAGTTTTATGACCATTTTGTAAAGGAATTTCTTCTGGCGATATTTACAGCTCTTACTCTGTCATGACTTCATTTGCTTCTTTCCTCTAGTGAAGCTCAAACACAGACTGACCACTGTAGAATCGGCAGTCCAGAGTGATTCTATGGTTAATCACTGATCTGAGATGAGCTCAAAACCTAGAAGAGCCAAAAATATGCAAAACATCACATGATGGACCTTCGGCCCAACAGAACATGTCTGAACACACACCGCTTTAGTTTCAAACACTTGACAAACACATGACTTTTCCAGATTTTATTTGTAAGTATACTTGGTTAAAGATTTATAATAATAATAATAATAATTACAGCATTGTTTAGTAATTGTTGCGCAATCATCAGACTTATTACTATCATCAAGTAGTAATTAAATTATTACTAACAATAAACTAAGAACTATTAAGTGCATTTCAAAGAATCGAACACAAAGTGGCGTTTTACGAGAGAAAGCTACATAACTTGTGTTTCCTTATTTCATCATTCGAATGCAATAGGCAAAATACAGTCAGACATAAATAAATCCAGACAGCGGCAACATTCAGATGAACCCGTGAGCTCCTTCCTCTTCGTCGTAATCCTCAGCCTCAGCAATCGGCCTTTTAAAGGAATATTCCAGATTAAATACAATTTACTGTCAAATTACTCAAGTAAAGTCTATGGGACGATGCATCACAGGGTTTAAAAGCAGAAGCATTGAGGATGTACTACATGTTAATGTAAATCATCGGTGACTAAAATTAACGTCTGGTTATGCAACACCAGAGGGTCGAAATGATCACATCTGGGGAAACTGACAGCAAGTCCCATCTGCTCTATCCTTTAACTAAGAGTGACGTGTGACACACAATAATAAGTGTTTGTGATATCATGCCTCAGTCCAAGCGGAGTGCACATAAATTGCTTTTCAATGTCCTTCGATGATCCCGTGGGCTCGGCGTTCTTAGCAGCAACGTGTTCAAGAACTAAGAGAACCAATTCCATCCTTCATCCATCTAAGAGATAAATACATTTCAAAACAACCACTGTGATGTTCAGCCCTTGTCTCTGTGAAGTTTCATACGGTCTAATATTAGTATTAAGTCACTGGATGCTACATGGGTCAGAGTTCAATGTTGAATTCGAGCGTACGCCCTTGACTCGTGGTTTATGCCACTGTGCGCGTTTGCACACTCTGGACTCTATTCCCTCGCATTTTACGATGGAGTACAGGTGTGACGACTCCACCCACAGTGTTGGGAATGACTACAAATACGTGGTTAAGAGGACGCAACTCCCAGGACAATCCCCTGCCCTTTCCGTAAAGGCTAGGTCTCTGGGTTGGGAGTAGCGAGAAGAGGAACGTTATCCCTCCTCCGTCGGGCCAGCGGAGGGCGCCGGTACTGCTCTCCATCCACCAGTGTCTGCGGAAGGGGTTTGCGTTTGCTCTCCGGGAGAAGCAGGATGGAGAGAACCGCGAGCAGGGCCAGAGAGGAGTAGACCACATGGTGCAGGAAGTAGCCGTAATGATTCCGTAGATCCATGAGAGGAGAACTGAGGCGGCCCACGCATCCTAGCGCCATGACGGCTCCCACACCACTTCCTCTGCGGACACAACAATGGAATGTCAAGATCATCACATTTCTATACAAATATTTTGTCTACATGGAAATATTCCCCAACAGGTTTTGTCTGAGTTGATCAAGTTCGGTTCACATTTTGTTTCTGACGGAGCTTTTGCCGTTTGCTTCCTTTAGTGCTGATGCTGCCTTCGCGTGCAATTCACCCTTCGCAAACAGTTTGATTGACAGGCGATCTGGCCAATCGTAACTCCGAATCCGCCATTTTGTCTGTCAGGGGAGTCAGTAGATGAACGTTGGTGAACTTGAATCACATCTTGAAACAACATTCCTTCTGATGTTCATCATGTTTATTTGATGCTATAAATGAATGAAGAGATGATCGAGGAGCGACAGCGATCTGTCACCACACTAGACGCTATTTATTGATTAAACTGCTTTAAAACATTACAATATTTTTAATATGAAACTGTTTCATACGTTGTCAGTGTCTCTTTGCTCCATATTTTCTGATATCCATGTGAGAGCGCATGGCTTGTCGGACATAGCAACAGTAACTAAAGGGGGCGGATAGGTCAATTGGATTTATCATAAATACGAGTTTCCTAGTCAGATATTGGACGAGCGACCTCTCAAGTCGCATATATATGACTGGGAAACTGAGATAACTTATTAACTGATGCCCGAGTTGGAAGTTGAGAACTATTGACTGTTTTATTTGTTTGTCCCTCTTGCCATTACACACATGTACATTTACATACATAAAAACCATTTCATGCATATTATATGTATTTTACACAGTAAAAACACTATTCGATTCCGGAATCTAGACGTAGCCTATACCATAGTGCGTGTAATGTTTATATGGTTGTCAATGAATGCATCGCTACATTCGAAATTCATTGGCTATTGACCAAATATCGTCTATATATTTTGTCTAAGATTTCCCAAAGAAATTGGTAGGAATGAACTAGGTGTCCTCCATGATTCCTACTCATTCTGACAACAAAGCACCTGAATGCGATAAACTCTATATAATTGTAACTTCAGACGTGGGAAATTTCCCATAAAACATGAAGCCAGCTTGAGTGGCGTCTCTGGGTTCAGCGTTACACTCAAATATTTATGCATTTGGCAAGTACTTTTATGCAGTGCATTCAGGGTTTACGTTTTATTACTTCATGCATTCCCTAGGAATCAAACCCATGACCTTGGCTTTGTCGGCGTTATGCTCTACCAATTACCGTATGTAAAAACTGTTTCTGTTTTCGAGCTAATAAGTGAACAACTGGTGCAAATCTTCCTTGAGTTTCATCCCAAGAGAAACGCTCTTGGCGGGAAGCCAGAACAACACAGAACAGATGCATAAATTACATTGCGAAAAGGCTCTGTGGTGCCAAAGTGTGAGCGGGCTGTTTTCACGCTCCATACATTAGCTGCATACTGCTGTTTCGGGAGCTAAAATAAGCAAGATGTTATCACGGTGCGCTAGTAACCAGCCCTGAGGGATTAGCGTGTTTACCTGATGACGGTGGGCATGACTTCAGCGGTGAACAGAATGGAGAGGGAGGCGGCCGCTTGGGACGAGAACAGGCCCATTATGGAGAACACGGTCATGGCTGACTCACTCAGATCTGCAGGGACACATTCATCTGAACGTCAAACATTGAACAGCAAAATACCTCAAAGGATTGATTCATTTACTGAGTGCAAATCTCACGAAACCAGTCAAAAACATGTCCATATTTCACTCGCAAACAAATATGACCTTTTTTTTTTTTTTTTTTTTTTGCTTGTGATATTTTCCACCATTAAATGCATTTACAATTAAATCAACACATTTTCCACCACATCTAAGCAAAGACTTGAAGAATTTTAGGGACAATGTGCTCTCACATACAGTCCCCAAAATATAAAAATATCACAAATAATTTTTTTTTTTAATTTTTTTTTTAGAACTGAGGATGAAATTTCGCCCAAAAATACCACGTAAAGTGTCTACGGTGTCAGGAAAGCGACCGGTGGACACTTACAGTCCATGAGTCCAAGCAGTATCAGGGAAGCCAGTCCGGTCAAGGTCATGGCTAAAAGAAGAATTCCTCGACGACCACACCGGTCCACTGTTGCCCAGAGCAGCAGCCAAGCTCCACCCCCAGCACATACAGACAGCAGGTACGTCCAATAGAAACTGGGGGTGATTCCTCTGACGTCACCCCTGAAGGAGCTGTAGCAGTGACTGATGCCGTGAGCGATGAACCTGAATATAATTCAACAAAATGAGCTTTATCAACATTGATGAGAAGAATTGAGCAGCACATCAGCATATTGGAACGATTTTTGAAGGATCATGTGACACTGAAAACTGGAGTAATGATTCTTTGTTTTGTGTCATACTGGGTATTCCCCAAACTGTTCCCACAAAGCATTGTCCAAAATGTCTTGGAATGCTGAAGTATTAAGATTTCCCTTCCCTGGAAGTTAAGCGCCCAGCCCAATATCCCTCCCTCACCAAACATTCATCACTCCACAGAACAGGTTTCCACAGCCTCAGAGTCGAGTGGTGGCTTGCTTTACACCTCTCCATCCCATGCTTGGCGTTGTACTAGGTGACGTGAGGCTTGCATGCAGCCTCTCAGCCATTGAAACCCACTCCGTGAAGCTCCCGCCGCACAGTTTTTGTGCTAAAATGAATGCCAATAGAGTTTTAAAGTCTTCAGCTATGGAATTAGCATATCGTTGGCGACGTTTAAGGCCTGTTCACACCAAGAACGATAACTATATTTCCACCCACACCAACGAACAATAATGGTCTGTTTATTATAAACTCACAAGCTGTGGTTTCAAAGTCTGTACAACGCGTTTTTGCGTTTACACGGCTTTAACCAGCAGATGTCCTCAGCTGTTGTTTCTCTTATGTGATAACCAGCACTGGATAGTTACGAATGATCTCATCATCCATACGTCTCAGCATTTATTCCGAGGGTACGACCGATCGTTTTCCATATGTCCATTCTCTTTAAAGTATCCTTGAAAAGGGGGTCAAACAGTGGTGGCTTTTTCTGGACCTTGGCGATTAACTTCTCCCCACTGTCTTCCATGTGAAATGCGTGAACCCTTAGATTAGAATGGATTCTGTTTGGCTGTTTTATCGTTCAACAGCCGGGGAAAAAAATCACTCTGAAAGTGATCCCGATGACATCGTTCCTCTATATTGGTATAGCTGTGGTGTTGACTCTGCTATATTCTTTTATATTTAGAACGATTTTTAGAACTATATCTTTATCCTTATCGTTCTTGATGTGAACGGTTTGACTTTACATGGTCTTCTGCTTTGTGGCTTACACTTGACTGGGAAATACCTCCCAGGGATGAAATTTCATCAAATGTGGCATCCAATCACAGTGTCATGCATGAATCCATTGATCTCATTGAAACGGCCCATTTTTATTCACATATATTTGTTTGTGAATGCAGACTAGGTGCTTGATTTTATACACATGTGGCATTAAAACACCTGAATTCAAGAAGTGTGTTCCAATACTTTTGGTGTATAGAAGTACTTGCTAAATGTTTGTTCTACATTTGCACTGTTGCTACATCTGAACCGAACTGAAAATAAACTCTTTTGATGTTATTTTGCAGGAGCAGTCAGCCTCCGACTTCCAAAACCTGATGATTTCCACACATTAAGGAAGCAAAGTCACTTACGATGTGAATCCCAGCACACACAGGTTTTTCCAGATGTTTCTGCTGTGCAGCAGCTCTGGGAACGACAGACGAGGACGTCCAGGTGATGAGGACGACTCGGTGTCCAACTCTGCATCAGACACAATAACACACTCGTTCGGCACACTTTGTTCATTGAGAACTGAACGAACGAAATCCATATTTCCCAGAGTCAACGAGACGAATAGATTTGTAAACTGACCCGTGAAGCTGTCGTCATCTCTCTGCCGCTCGCTCCGTTCACCGAAGGAATTCATGTCTCCCGTCCTCTCGGAAAGCAGAAGCCAGCGCGGCGATTCGGGAAACACTCCAGGAATCCTGAAGACAAGCAAACTGATCTTTAAATGCAGCAAAAAGAGCAGCTTCACACAGTAATAGCACGATTTTTCTCTAGAAACAGCTGAGAGAACCGACACTGTGGCAGTAGCGGGACGGCGTAGTACTCGTACACATAAAGACTATTCATCCTTAATAACAAGCACTAATGCACTAACTCAAAGCTTTGATGTTTCACAGGGAATTTTAGATCAATATTTCTGGTTTGCATTTAGGCTGATGAAGTGTTGAGAAGCTCTACTTCCTGTTCCCAGCCGCTCAAGTATGAGTGTGTGCTCATGCTGAGCCAGTTTAATAACATGAGAGATATTATCCACAGAACTGATAGCCTGACCTGCAGGAAACTGTGTTTAGGTTACATTACACATCAAATAAAGCATCTGCAAATGTGTTTTTCAGATGCCAGCTCCGTTTCAGGGATCACCGATGGGTTTCTGTGATTAACCGAAATAGGTATGAAATTGTTTTGTTATCATTTATTATGAATTTTCTTGCTTCTAACTTTAATATGAGTGCAACTCTAATAGTGACAAAGTATACAAGCCAAAACCTCACGAGATAACATGTGCTGTGAACCATTTGCTTGTCACAAAAGCTGATCCGTAGGTTGTTTTCCTCCTAGACTAACCCGTAGCATAGGAACAACGTCAGAGGAGCCGCTCCGGTTCCCAACAGGCCCCTCCAGGAGCCACAGCCGAGGGCCACGGCCAGCAGCAGCAGCTCGCCCGCAAACGTGGTCAGTCCGGACATCATCGTCGCCAGCAGCCGCAGGGAAGGGTCACAGAGTTCCAGACCTAGAATGCAACGGGAACGGTTTTAAAGGTCATAACAGAATGCATTTAAGCGTTTCATATTCTGGTCGTTTTAGTTCACTCAGAATCTCGATTTAACCCTCTGGTGCCGTTTAGTCATTTTTCACTGAAAAATGTTATATATATATATATATATATATTTTTTTTTTTTTTTTTTTTTTTTTTTTTTTTAAATACATCAGAATGGTAGAAAACTTGGTAAAGGTTTTGGAACTTGCTATGTGAACACACAGAACACATATGGATATGATTTAAAATGGTCCAGAAAAACGTAGTAACACTTGTATTGTTTGTGGTCAAAAATTGGAAATGGATGGGAATGGAATTTCATCTCGTGGAAGTGTTTGGTACCGCGCCCATTTTTTGAGTTCTCAAGCTTAAATTTGGAACACAACTTTGGATTTATGGCATTGATTTTCTCACCGTTTTAGAGTAAAATATAATTTGGAAAATCTATGTGTCATCTAGTATTTTTTATGCCTTTTTCATAATAAACTTACACTTGTATTTCAATTAACTTTATTTTAACTTTTTTTTTTTTTGACCCAGCTGAAGTCTATGCTCCAAAACATTCAAGATTTTAAACAGTTGAAGTTGGAAATTTCATTACTATAATTCACCCATACCATAAAATCCCTTAAAAATATTAAATAAAAAACTAAAACATAGTACAACCCTTCTCGACCCGAGTGCGGCCATCTCACATAAGATAATCCATGACAGGTTAGCTTCTATTGGGATCACTGGTTTACATCATATCTCTCTGGTCGCACTCAGTTCATCCAAGATATCAAAGGTTACTATCGGTGTTCCTCAGGGTTCTGTTTTGGGCCCGCTTCCGATTCAATATCTTAGTCACATTTCAGGAAATATGGTACTTTGAAACCCAGCTCTGCTTGTCTTCCAAACCCGCTGGCTCTTCTACTACCCTTTCTTTGTACTGTTTAGTTGAAATGAAAGTTTTAGCTAACTTTTTTAGAACTCACTGGTGATAAAACCGAAGTCCTCATTTTTGACCGCCACATGAGCAGCACTATAATGTTTAGATTTGCACTTTTTTGCAGTGTTATATCATCAAACACTGCTGAGCGCTCTGATGTCGTGACTCACGTGTGACGTAGAGCGTGAGGTAGACGCCAGCGCTCGCGGGCAGCGAGACAGAAACGCATGGCGATGAACACCGGCGGTGAAGGCGAGACGCACACCAGCACTCCAAAAACCACCGCCAGGGTCAGAGACACCAGCAGGGACTTATGCCTGCCCAGCCTGAACAAAACACAGCACAGTTAAACCCAAAAATGACTGAAATAACATCAACTAAAGAGACTGTTGCTCACCGGTCAGACGTGTAACCCAAAGCCAGACAGCCTGTGAGGGTGCCCAGAATGAAGCACACCTCCTCTACTGGAACCAGCCAGTACTGCGAACACACCAGATCCCACTGGGAACAAGAGGAAGTCAGACCACAACAGACAGGAAGTCAGTTGTCGTTTACATGCAGTGCCATGCAAGCACAATTAACAATTTAAAAAGACTTCCTGTTGGTAAGAAAACACTGTGATCTTCAAAGACGGCCCGAAGACTTTTCTTCTACGCTAAAGCGGAAAACTAAACCCGGCTTTAGTTTCACTTCTTGATTGTGGCAGAAGTCATGCTGAAGACAAAAGTTCAATCAGAGCTTTATTGAATCGAATGTCTTTATTATAGTTGTAGGTCTGCAATCGGCCGTCCAACAAAGACGCAGAAACACAATCAATAAAAAAAATAGTGTTAGGAATTAAACTGGTAGTGAACAGTAAATCTCAGAAAAAAAACTATTTAAATGTGTGTAAACAGTATATTATGCTTACAAAAGTTACTAAAACTATTAAAAATAGTTTTTAATAATTGAAATAAATCCGAATTAAAATGATAGGAGAGAGATATACAGAGAAAAAAAAAAAGCATTAAATTACTAAAAGTAAAACTGGAATAAAAATAAATTAGAGGCGTTAAAAACGACACTTAATACAAATGAAAAAAAAAAAAAAAAAAAAAACTAAACATCAAATAAAAGTATTAAAAAAACACCATAGAGAATACTAAAAATAACTCTGTATACATCACACAAAATAAAGTCTCAAAATTCAGCGTGCAAGCGGCTGCAGAATGAGTCAGATGTCATGTGACAAACCCACATGAAACGTGACCAAACCAGCTCTTCTGTACACGTGCCTTCAGGGCGGAGAACTTCAGCCCACATGAACTATCATTAGATTGTCCCGGTTTTGCATTCTTTATAAAATAAAAATCCCTAAACTTGAAACATTTGACTGGAGTTCCATTTTCCCAACGCGGCGTTCCATTTTCTACAAATAAACCAACGCCTGCTGTCTCGTTTATTCGATTGAATGAAGACTTCAGATGAGGAATGCGACGAACGCTGGCATCCGTCACTGGACATGAAAAGACGCGCGTCCCTCCCGGATGGAACGTCATAGACGGCGAGAGAGGAGTCTGTTTCGAGTTCGTCTGAGATTGTGTCCTTAACACACCGGACTGACTTCCTGACGGTCACTTTCTATTTCCACTGCATCGCACTGAAACTTGGAACAAAAGCACACTCCAAAAATAACGACATAATTGATGTGGAAAAGCTTCTGATTGGCTGTGATTATGGAAACCTGTTGCACAAGAGCAGATGTTCTCCGACATTCAGAAGGAGAGCATTTTAAATCTTCATATACTTTTACTGATGTGATATTTTTTCAGATTATTGCATTATTCTCTAGTAGTGCCTGAATCACCGTCTTGCCTGGTTCACACAGAAACGTCAGAATCAAGCAGTGTTATCTTTAACTGAACTAAAAATGATTTTAAAAAGCATTGATGATCATTGAAATTGGGACTACCGATGAAAACTAGTCTTTGGACTAATTTGGGTACATTTACATTCGTGAATGTTGATTTAATGTACACTGTATAAAACCATAACTTTGAAAATAAACGTTAACTGGAATAAGTTGAAATTAGGACTGTCAAATGGATTTATACGCATCTAACATAAAAGTTTGCGTTTATATATATGTGTATATATAGATATTTTTCTAACTTTTATATAATTGTGATCTAACATATATACACATAAACAAACATTTATGTTAGATGATGTTAGATCACAATTATATGTTATGTGTGTATAAAAATAATAATGCAAATATTACATTAACACAAACTTTTATGTTAGATGCAATTAATCGGTTTCACAGCAATACTTAAAATTTAAACTTATTTTATTTCAGTTAGTTACTAAGGTAATTTCTACTGAAATGCTAAAATGAATAAAACTATTAAAATGAATTAAAAATAAAATATGAATAAAAAGACACTAAATTAACACTAAATCTATATGACTTATTATGTTCACGCCACTTTTGCAACGATCCGGTCTAAAAAGTCCCAGACGACACGCAGGAAGAAAAATAGTAGGCTAAATCGTGCGCACAATTTCCCATTTCATTCCCTCGATTTGCTAAATCGTGCACATGATTTTCTGTTTTTTCCTTGCGTGTCGTGTGCGGGGCTCCATAAAAAGGCCCATAAACTTTCAAGCTCACTGATGCATCGCGCAAAAGTTTCCCGTTATTGATTATTGTTAGCTGAAAGAAAATGGCTCCTGGTCTGATGTCTTGGTATGTAAAAGAGCAGCATGAACATTTTGCTAAACGTCGAAGCCAGTGTCGCCCACCTCTGTGACGATGTTATTGGTCAGTCCTTCGGTGACGTTGTAGTCGTACCCGGCGTCACAGTCCCTCAGACCCGACGGCGTGCCGTTGACGAACACGTACTGCTTGCACTGCGCCAGACCTCCGTCTCCTTTCTCTGCGCGCATGGAGGCGTTCGCCACCTGAGGAACGGGCGAGGGTCCCGGGAGACGACAGCGGAAGGGTGAGGACAGGGTCAGGAGCGGGTCGGAGGACAGCAGGAACGCCAGGAAGAGGTTGGGCAATATGGAGAGGGCGATGAAGAGCCTCTGCTTCTTCCGGCCCAGAGCCAGAATCATGACCTCTCCGGTGGGCGGCAGGGAGGGCGGCAGGGGGAGGGAGGAGGGGGCGGGGGAGGAGGGCATGGGGGAGGATGGGAGGGAGGGAGGCGGAGGAGGACAGGGCGTCGGAGAGGCCAGCGGGGACGAGGGTGACGTCATTGTTTGGACGGAGGCTGCGCCGGAGAGACCGTTACAGACGCAGCCGCAGGTGACGAGGGAGAAAGAGAGAGAGAGAGAAAGATAGACGTCTGTCTGTGTCTCTCGCTCTCTCTCTTCCTCTGCTCAACCTGAGACAAATGACCAGAAACCTGCAAAAGAAAAAGGTACAGGAAATCATGTAGAATGATAGATAGAACAATAGAACGAACGTTAGAATGAATGATAGATAGAACAATAGAACGAACGAATGAAAGATAGAATAGAATGAACGAACAATAGAATGAACGATAGCTAGATAGATAGAACGATAGAATGAAAGATAGAATACAACAAACAATAGAATGAACGAATTATAGAATGAATGATAGAACAATAAAATGAACGATAGAACGAACAAACGTTAGAATGAATGATAGATAGAAGGAATGAACGATAGAACGAACCATAAAACTAACGTACGATAGAACGAACTATAGATAGATAGAACAATAGAACGAACGGACGATAGAATGAACGAACCATAAAACTAACGGACGATAGAATCGAACGAACGATAAATAGAATGAACAGTAGAACTAACGATAGATAGAACGAATGGTAGATAGAACAATAGATACAGATAGAACGATAGATAGATAGAAGAACAGATATAGAATGATAGAAGAACAGACACAGATCGATAGAACAATAGATAGAAGAATAGATATAGAATGATAGAAGAACAAGATAGATAGATAGAATAGATATAGATAGATAGAAGAATAGATATAGATAGATAGAAGAATAGATATAGATAGATAGATAGATAGAAGGATAGATAGATAGATAGATAGAAGGATAGATAGATAGATAGAAGAATAGATATAGATAGATAGAAGAACAAGATAGAAGAATAGATATAGAATGATAGAAGAACAGATATAGATAGATAGATAGATAGATAGATAGAAAGATAGAAAGTGGTATTAAAGAATAAAAAGAA
Source organism: Opsariichthys bidens (assembly GCA_037194245.1). NCBI lineage: Eukaryota > Metazoa > Chordata > Actinopteri > Cypriniformes > Xenocyprididae > Opsariichthys > Opsariichthys bidens. The sequence goes on along the minus strand of CM074301.1, from coordinate 15,887,016 downwards.
AATACAGATAAAAGTTTGAAGACTGAACAGGTGAAAGAAAAAACTGAAAGAATGAACAGATGCAAGAGTAAAAAAGACGGAGTGAAATGAAAGAGTGAGCAGATGAACAGAATGAGAGAACTGGAGGAATGTGTGTGTTATGTAAGAGAAGAAGAACATGAACGCGAATCTGAGCGGCGCTCGTCCTGATGAAGACTTCATTAAACAGAAGGAATGTCACCTGCTCCTGATGAAGAGCCGCTGCTCACATCCGCACTGATGCTGAGGAGGAGGAGGAGGAGGGTCCGGGGTGGTTCTGCTGTGTTCTGGACTCGCTCGGCCCGTTCAGTCCGGCGCAGTAAATGTCTCTCCACTGAAACAAAAGCGCCTCGCTTCACTTCTGCCGATCTGACGCGCTCTGTTCGCCGCGCGTGACGCCAAACAAACGCGTTCGACGCAGGAAAATAAAGGCTGGATGCAGCTGCCTCAGAGAGGACGGCCATGGACGGAAGCAGATCCGCGGCTCCGAGACGCGGACAGGGCGGAAAAACTGGCCCGACTGGCGACCAGTGTCGGAAAACGTCGGGAACATTCGGGCGGCATCGGAAAAATACACTAGACGCAAATGCAGTACAGCCAGACCACCGCATGAGGGAGCCATTTATCCCAAAAACTGCTAGAAAAGGAGTTTTGTTAGTTTAACACACTATGCATGTGAATTTTCTGTATGCTTGAAATGGATGATATTACAAGACAAAAAACATAGGAAGAATATCATGCTGTCCAGAAAAAATACATAAACATTCTTAAATCAAGAAATGACACTTAGATCGTTTTTTTTTTTTTTAAATACAAATGTTTTTGCTCAAAACAGGAAAAAACAAATCTGCAAACTGAGGGCAGGATAATAAACCCATAAACTCACTTAATTCATTTATTTTCAGAAAACAAGACTTAATTTTCTGTCATTTTGCTTTTTAAGTAAATCATTTTTTTGCTTTTTTTCTGACGTCAGTCGATTCTTCTGTGAAGGTAAACTTTGCAATTATATCCTCAATTCTGGAACCATATGTATAAATATTTTGTAATATTGTATAAAATTGTGTGTGTGTGTGTGTGTGTATGTATATATATATAATTTAAAATAAATATGTAAACTTACTGTTAAATATTAAAGTTACAGTTAAGTATAAATAATATATATCAATTTAAAATAAAATTAAATATCATATTTTATTTAAAATAAATATTAAATGTTATTTTTTTAATTACAGTTATATATTAAGTTAAAATAAAAACAATATATTTTATTTAAAATAAAATATATTACATATTAATATATTATTGTATTATATTTATATATATATAAATATTAAAATATATCTTTAATCTACTGTTAAATGTTACAGTTAAGTATAAATATTATTAAATGTTTTTTTAATTACAGTTACATATTAGTTTAAAATAAAAACAATATATTTTATTTAAAATAAAATATATTACATATTAATATATTTTGTTATTATATTTGTATATATATATATATAAATATTAAAATACATCTTTAATCTACTGTTAAATGTTACAGTTAAGTATAAATATTATATATCAATTTAAAATTAAATTAAATATTTTATTTTATTTAAAATATTATTTTTTAATAACAGTTACATATTAATTTAAAATAAAAACAATATATTTTATTTAAAATAAAATATATTACATATTAATATATTTTATCATAGTTGTGTATATATATATATATATATAAATATTAAAATACATCTTTAATCTACTGTTAAATGTTACAGTTAAGTATAAATATTATATATCAATTTAAAATAAAATTAAATATTTTATTTTATTTAAAATATTATTAAAAAATTTATTTTTTTAATAACAGTTACATATTAATTTAAAATAAAAACAATATATTTTATTTAAAATAAAATATATTACATATTAATATATTATTTTATTATATTTGTATATATATATATTAAAATACATCTTTAACCTACCGTTAAATAATGAATTTTTTCAGACAAGTATCATGATAGTGCCATTGCTATTCTGTATAATATAATATAATAACAGTTACATATGAATTGAAAATAATATTACATGACATTACTCTATGCGATGAAAGTATTTAATTTGAAACGAGTGTTCAGGTGTTGAGCGTTTGGATCTCTGCCCGTCCTCTTGCACTGTGTTGAGTAACCGATTGAAACACACTCTTTCCTAACGCTGTGGCCAGATTTCAGGTCAGGGACCACAGATTGCCCCACAGCCATTCGGAATGAAGTTACAACACACAAACATCAACAGTTGTGTGAATTAATAAGCGTCAGAGTTTTCTCTAGTGGACGTTACTGTCCCGCGTTATCAGCCGCAGTCATCTGCTGTCACGGGCAGCCGTGACTAGATAACCGCGTGCCAAGTGGACACGCGAGATAAAGCCGTGCGAGTTCCTCCACTTCCCGCTCGCTATCAGCGAGTCCTCTGCCTGCAGTGGAAGCCACAGGAAGACCCGAACACCCCTGCGCAGTGATGCTATCACTGTCCCACATGGTGTTGAAATCTCCTCTGTCCCACTGAAGCGGAGCTCTTCCCGCTCAAACGACCATGTCATGGTGTCCGTTTGAAGGGAGGAAAGATGACGTTCTGCTATTGTGTTGTGCAATTTACAATCAATGCAGGAGCAAATAAACTCGAAAACCACCGTCTGTACAGAAATGGAGAATCATTCTGATTTCTGTCCTCCGAGCTGAAATTACAAAATCATTATACGTTTGAGTCAGAGGTTCAGCTGAAATGAATGAACTCATTACAAATTTTTATTTTTTTTTTTTTTTTTGATGTACAGTATTTGTATGAAATACAAATTGCATTTTTGTTTTACACTGGTGACGCTTTACAATAAGATCTCATCGCTTTCACTAAAATGAATAGATGCTTTGGAAGCGTTTTTCATTTTATTAGAATTATTTTAGTGCCTCAAGGTTCATGCGCACATAAAATCAAAAAATACAAATTTTTTTACAAATAAAACATTGAAATGAATGTAAAAAAAAAAAAAAAAAACTAATTTATTATGTAATATTATTATAATCATCATGAATGACTCAATGCTATTAAATAAAAATTAAATATATAATTACTAATATTAACTATTTACTAAATAATTGTACTAATCAATACAGCTTTTATTTTAATAGAATTGAGATACTATTATAGTTTTTAATAATATGTTATTTTGTAGTTTTTGTCATTTGTATAAGTATACGACTTATTATACATATATAATTATATATATATATATATATATATTTTTAAATGGTTCACGTTAACTAATGTTAAACTTACTGTAAAATATCACCACCTTAAATTTCGCTAATAATCCATCCGGTACGATACATTTTTTTTTTTTATTATTCTTTATTTGTATTGAATATTGGAGTCAAAACTTGAAAGATTGTGTCTATATACAAATGGACCTAACTGAAAATAAAGCAAGTGTGAGGAATATTCCCTGAGGAAAGCCCGGATCGCTCCGGGAAGGATCAAAAAGATTTGAAATGAAACTGAAAACGCTTGTTTTCTGCAAGGCTTCCTGATTTGCTGTAATGTTCAACACAACCGACATCGTCGGGTACAGGTGTTCCTGCTCTAGATGTTTGACACCGTAGATTATTTCCCATGTTCGCTTCCCCCATCCCACCAACTGAGACGATCGAACCCTTCGGTCGCTCAGCAGTTGTCCTGTCCTCCGCCGTCCTGCCCTTTGGCCTGTAGGTGGCGCTGTGACAGGTAGTGTCTGAGCGCGTCCACCTCGTGCGACAGCCGCTGTATGTGCAGCTGCAGCCTGTGATTCTCGTCCTGCAGCTGCAGCGCCCTCTGCTGGGTCAGCTGGATCCGGCGGCGCGCTTTATCGCGGCTCTTCCTCACGGCGATGTTGTTCCGCTCTCTTCGCAGGCGATACTCGACGCTGTCTTTGCTCAGGCCTCTCTTCTGTCCGGCCTGGCGGAGGGAGGACACTGGGGCCGGCAGAAGAAACTGCGAAAAATCCTTCCCACGGATCGGTGGAGTGACCGAGAACGGAAAAGAAAACACGTTCGGTGAACGGGACGACAAACCAAACACAACAAACTCATTTTGACAATGTGGTTTTATTATAGCCGAATTTCGCAGACAATGTGAGTTGCGATGTGAGAAGTCACTTCCTGTTGGTCTGTGTGGGGAAACATTTCTCCCACTTCATCCACCATCATAGATGGATATCTTATTGAGCTCCCAGTGCATTATGGGAATGCATTTTGCACGAAGGATGCAGGAGCTTTAATGTTCCAAGTAACTTCATTTCATGAGGACTTTATGTTTACATTTATTTATTTATAGCAGATTTATAAACGCTTTCTTTTCATCTTTAATGTATTTCTTGTTATCCAAACCATTCACTAATATTGTCCTATGATAAATCTTGGAAGGATTTATTATAATTATTTCAGTGCCTCAAAAAAAAAAAAAAAAAAAA